>CM055403.1:124911882-124932849 GCA_029228625.1 Pseudolycoriella hygida
CTATGTCATCATTCTGTCAATTTTCGTAGACCGGAGCATCGCTATCCTACGAAAGGGTCCAAACTGTTATATGTGCCATTTTCACGATCTGTTTTAGGTAAACGTAGAGTTACTGTTGCTGGGGCTAACTTGTTTAACTCTTTACCTTTAGATATGCGCTCATCGATCACCCAAGCTCAATTTTGTCGTTTTCTAAAGTCCTATCTATCTATTAACGAAATAGTAAATTTTTAAGCGGGAACAAGATTTGTGGGTTCCGGTCGATTGAAATAGTTGGTTGAATGTGCCATAACTTGTGTTTGAGTATCATTTTTCTTTTTTTTTCTATGGGCTTTCCCTTGCTATTCACTGACTTTCCATTTATCGATTTTTTGTTTTTTGTTTTTGTTCTTAGTTGAACATTTTGATTTTCTATTAATATTTTTTGATATTTGCTTTGATTTTTTTATTAGGATTTTTTGTGATATTTCTATGTTCCTTCAAATTGCTACGCAAAAATGATATGTTTTTTGATGTTATTTTTGAATAAAGTATTGAATTGAATTGAATTGTATGTTTTAAATTCGTTACGTGTTCAATATTTTTGTTGTCCCGTTATGTGTGTAACTATAAGGCTAGATACTCGTTAGATAATTTAAATTGAAAGTGAACTTAACTTCAAAAAAGGGGACTATACGGGTCCAAAATAACCACTTACACTCTATTGACTGGAATCAACTGTTTTCAAACGTTTCTGACGTTGATGACATAGCCAACGTGTTTTACGACACTTTGTTAGACGGATTAGAGAAATTTATTCCGCTCAAAAAGAAAATGGTTATTAGCGATCCACCCTGGTATAATCAGCGTTTGCGCAATCTAAAAAACAGAACAAGCAAAGCTCACAAGCGATATAAAAATGAAACAAACCCAGACGAAAAACTGAAACTGAAAATGAAATTTTTGTCCATTAGTAAAGAATTTCATTCTGTGCGTGACCGAGTCTTTAACAAATATTTGGCTAACACCGAAGAAATGTTAACTTCTAATCCCTCAAAATTCTGGTATTAAGTAAAGTCGCGAAAAAAGACTACAGGCTACCCGTCTATTATGTTTAGAGGCAATAAGAAGACCCGCAATCTTAGCGAAACGTGTGATCTTTTTGCTGAATTCTTTGAAAGCGTTTATGTTGCTGACAACTAGAGTGCTTCTAACTTGTCGGGAAAAATGTACCCCTTAGAAAAGCGCATTGACATTGGATCAATCTCTTTTGAGATCCAAAACGTTTTGAACCATCTATTTTTTATTTATTTAGCGTATGGATATATTAAGCCTCATAATTGTATACATTGCACAAAGAGCAATAAGTTATATTAACATTTTACAAAATAAAATTTTGACGAGAAGAAAAGTAATAAACCATCTGAGTAGTATAGACACCACTAAGGGTGAAGGTCCAGATAAAATCTCTCCTATTTTGTTAAAAGCCTGTGCTGAGAGTCTGTCATCTCCGCTACTTCGCATTTTTAATTCATCTCCCTCAACCGGAAAGTTTCCGACAAGATGGAAAGCGTCTTATGTAACTCCAATTTTTAAAAGTGCTTCTAGAAGTAATGTTGAAAATTACAGAGGTGTAGCTATTTTACCAACAATAGGAAAACTATTTGAAGCCATCGTCACCAGTATTTTATCCACGAAGTTCAATCGAATAATTTCAAAGTCGCAACATGGCTTTATGAAGCGCAGATCTACAGCAACAAATTTAGCTGAATTTGTTAGCTACGCTACTAAAGTTATGGAATCCAGGCATCAGCTAGATGTCATATACACTAGGGTTGGCCGATTTTACACTTTTTTTTATTGCGAAGAGGACAGCCTGGATACGATTCCAGGAGTCGAAAAAATAATTTTGGTCCCTTTGGTTTATTTTTAAATTCGATTTCCAGCTTGCACATGCACACTCAAATTTTCTGAAGAAAGGCCGATTTTCTTAACATTCCGCTTTTTCAAAACATTATTTGTCGAAAAATTATTGTCAATATTTGAGATTATAGTTGGAATCCACTCTTTAAGGTTGAGAGAAGATATTTCAATCGATTTTTAGTTCAGGGAGGCTAAAAAAGCTACGTTGACGTACTGAATTTGTTCAAAATCGGAGGCAGGTGGAGCTCTATAAAAAAAACTAAAAGATTTAGAGATATAACGCTTTCGTACCCAATACCCATCCTCGACATAGGCCCAAAACTCGCCATTAGATAATTAAATTCTAAAAAATAAGACAGCCATCATAATAAAAGAGTTTTCTATTATTGGTAAATATCAATCTGTCTAAAGTACATCAATTTTTATTAGCATCGATGCTTAAAACGAGATATTTGCAGACAATCTTTTGATCAAAGGAAACTACACTCACGGAAAAGTGAAAACCGACACATGTTTGGTTTTGTGTTTACTTGAATTTGTGAATTTTTGCATGTATTTTTATATAAAGAAATCAATTAAGTCAGTAAACCACAAAACACAAAATGTGTCGGTTTTCACTTTTCCGTGAGTGTATGTCAACATTCCCAAATTTTGTCAGATTTTATTATAAATTGTGTCAACGTTGGAGCAAGGTGTTCGTAAGTGAATTTTGACAAGAAAATTAATTTTTTTTTTTAAATATTTGCTTGTGTTCCTTTTGTATTTAATTTTGTACGAGATTAGATTAGATTTCATCAAATAAATTTGTAAAAATTGCAACGTCGGTTAATAGCACAAATTAAAAGTGGCTACGTCCCGTCGTCGACATTAATGTCGGTCATTGGACCAGCGTGCCGTTTTCCACTGAACCAATAAGCGACGACGCTTAATTTATTAATTGTGTATCGCTTTATCTTCAAGGTGATTAGCTATGGCTAGAAAATACTGCGATGAAGATGTTTATAACGCTCTGAAGGACATTGAAAGAGGTGCAACAATTGCAGAAAGCGCAAGAAAATGTGGGATTCCAAGATCAACGTTATCTGAAAAACGAAGTGGAAAACATCCAATGGAACATCGCATGGGACCGGATACTGTTCTTTCTCGAGAAGAAGAGAATCTTTTGGAAAAATGGATTTTTCACATTTGTGATGCTGGGTTCCCTATTACAAAAGAATAGCTTTTGGATAGCGTCAATAAGAAGAATCGTCAAACTGTGTTCACTAATAATCTACCTGGAAGAAAGTGGTACAGTGGATTCAGAAGACGACATCTACTGGTCGTTGAGAAGCAGAGTCAAAGTTTGAACGGTGCTCGGGCGTCAATATCGGAAAAAAATCTTCGGGGATGGTACGACGAAGTTTATAAATCACTTGTCAACATGGGCCACACTGACGTTTTAGATGATTCGGAGCGAATATTCAACATGGACGAATCAGGATTTTATTTAGCTCCAAGTCCAGGAAAGGCATTTTTTTTAAAGGTAGCCGTTCCTACCGCAGTAGGAACACGCACGGGGGCTTCAGTTGGGCCCATTGTCCTAGCTTGTTTACACCATAATCACTGTTTAGAACCTGCCTGTACTAGCGATGTAGTTCAAGATATCGCTTGGTTGAAAATGTTTGATCAGGTCATACTTGATGGTGTAGCCGCCCAGGTACCTTCGTCTATTGGTGATGAAAGCCGGACAGTAGCAGAGATAATGTTCAGCCGTGTCTGTGTGGAAATCACAAAGATACAGCTTGGATCCGTTCTTTTCCCTATGGTAGCTAAATGTTTGTTGAAGCCGTAATGTCCTGTTAGTACGCCCTTGAAGACTTTCAGCCTAGTGCGACTTACATTTAATAGGAATTTCGAATTTTTCTTGCTGATACTAATGCAGTTTTTTGCTTGGCGGCAGCTCGCTAGATTGTCCCAGTAATTTTTAAATTCCATATCTCGTTTCCTGTAAATTACCTGTTTCGTTAATGAGCGCGGGACTCCCGTGAATGGCTCCGGACATATAGGCTTATACCTGGCGCCCCTCCTGGCAAGTGCATCAGCTCTTTCGTTGCCTTCAATTCCGCTGTGTCCAGGAACCCATATAAGGTGCACAGAGTTCACCTGGGCTGCGCTATTCAGAGCTTCCCAGCATTCCAATGTAAGTGCAGAATCAATTTTGAATGAGGATAAAGCTGTAATTGCATCTTGAATATCACTACAGATCGTAAGGGTTTCGCCTGCAACGCTGTCCTCTTTTAAGAGCCGACAGTCTTCGATAATGGCTCTTACCTCTGCTAAGAGTATTGATGAAATAGATACTTCCTCGCCTGAGTTAGCACAGTGCACACCCACCCCAGCTAAATTATTCAAAAGTGATCCGTCTGTGTAAGCTACCTTCCCAAGTGGTTGTAGATTGCCAGACAGCCAGTCCTCTTTCGGTGGTATGATCACATTGAACTTCCTGCCAAACATGTGCCGTGGTATTATCCTATCAGAAGGCATCCCTAGCCCTAGCTAGGAAAGGTATTGGTTTTCTTTAATAATAATACAGGATTATTATGTTTTTGTTAATTGTTAATTAGGTGTTAGCCCGAAAGGGTCAACGCCGCGTATATACGAAAACTAACAGTGACGAAAAAGAAGTTATTACTGTGTTGATTGGTGGCAATGCGAAAGGTGATTTGGTACCCAGCCTCGTCGTTTTTCCATACCAGAGATTGCCGGCAAATATCGTCAACAAGATGCCAAAATCGTGGGCATTTGGTCGTTCTCCAAATGGATGGATGACATCTGAAGCCTTCTATGAGTACATTGTAAATTGCTTTTACCCATGGTTGGTAGCATCAAAAATAAAGTTTCCAATTATTCTCTTTGTAAATGGCCATTCATCTCATGTTTCATTTCACTTGAGTGAATTTTGTGCTGAGAAGGAAATTATTTTGATCGCGTTGTACCCTAATGCAACCCATATACTCCAGCCGATGGACGTATCATTATTTCACTCACTAACTAAAAACACACTGGGCCAAAGCCGTTCAGTCTTGGCGACAAAAGAGTGATGGAACCAGACTAACTCGAGAAAACTTTGCACCGCTATTCTGCCCTAATTTGCATAAGAAACTTAGTGTGAAAGTGACAAAAAATTTTGTATGCACTTTTGCATAGATTTTTTTTCTCTCTTTTGCACTAAGTTTCTTATGCAAATTACGGCAGTATTGCAAGAGGTTTGTTGGCATTTTTATTTTGACATTTCAATTTTGTCAAAGATTATGTAATACAATCGTTGAGAATCGGTATTTATACGTAAAAGGTACTGCTTTTCAGTAAATACATAGATTCATCATCATTTTTAAACGACGTATCTGAAAGTTCTAATTTCATTGCTGTGTTATTTGTAATCTAGGTACTCGATCGGGACATTTCTAAAGAAACCGCTGCAAATGGTTTTAAGAAAACAGGGTTGTTTCCATTCAACGCCGATGCAATTGACTACGCGCACCTTTCAAGAAGCCGAAAATGAATAACATTCAAGAAGAAGATGCCGTCAAGTCCCTTATTACTCCATCAAATGACTTCTTGAAGCAATTTGAACATCGTTTGGACGCCAATATTCTTTTTTCGTTCAAAAATGGTTCACCAGAAATGAATGCTACGAGTGAACATTCGTCATTGTTTAACTTTTGGAGAGAAATTAGCGGCTCCTCTTCTTCAAGCACAATTATTGAGAAACCAGACAATGACCTCAGCTTAATTCCACAATATTGTCTTCGAATATCTGGACGATTCTGGCACCGACTTTTTTGAAGAACGGACTATTGAAATCATTGAACTGGGTTGTAACAATATTGGTGATAAGGAGATCGACACTGAAATGATTGACGAATCTGAATCGGGCGGATTGATTGAAGCTAATGTAGCATCTACCAATAATAATGTCAAGGAAATAGGGGGATGGAATGGAATCGACCGTACTGCTAAGTGATTCTGCACTGACAACTGCTTTTCTTCAAGAAGCAGCATGCAGCGACGAAATTAGCACGCCTATTTTGGATACAGATTCATCTATTAACGAAGGCAATTTACAATCTGACGACAACATATCCCATTCAAATGTAAATAGTGCGGATGGTGAACAAGCATCGAGATCTCACATTCCCATTGGTTTTCCGGACTACTTCCAAGACGCTTTATTTTGGCCAGGAAATAAACCTTCAAAAAAATCCGGATCGAACACCAAACAAACATCGAAAGATTTTATTGAGTATTTGAAGAAAAAGGAAGATGAAAAAGAACGTTTAGAAAAGGAGAAAACTGACCGGAAAACTGAACGAGAATCAAAAAGACTTGAAAAGGCAAAGCAAGAAGAACTAAAGGCAAAAGAAAAAGTAGAACGGGAAATTGGAAAGCGAAGAAAGGTGGATGAAAAAGAAAAACAGAAAATTAAGGCCCATAACTTGTATGCTAAAATATAGTCTACCTTTAGGCGCTGAAATATTATATTTTCGCTGATATCAGTGGACAAAAACGCAGTTTCTAAAAAGTAAGTCAGCAATTCCCTTCCTAAATATGTTGCCTTTTAATAGCAACTAAACTTATTTTATGGGATTCTACCTACTCTGAGAACGGCGAAAAAAATCGTAAAAATTTGCACAAAAACTCGTCGTTCTGAGACAAGGTTCAATCCCAAAAAATAAGTTTAGTTGCTGTTAAAAGGAAACATATTTAGGAAGGAAAATGCTGACTTACTTTTTTGAAACTGCATGTTTGTCCACGGATATCAGCGAAAATATAATATTTGAGCGCCTAAATGTAGACTATATTTTAGCACACAAGTTATGGGCCTTAAACGTCAAAACGAGAAGCAGAGAAAGGAAGAGGAAAAGTTGAAGAAGAAGACGAAAAAACAGGAATGCAAGGAAGGGCAGAAAACGCGGAAATTGCGAATACAATAAAATAACAACAGACCAGAACAATGGAAAACGAAAAGCCATCCCAATTAAAGCTTCGAAGAATAAGAAGTCGAAATAAGTCAATTTTTTCTTTCTGTGAATATTTTTTTACTTTACATGAATTAAATTGTATGAATTCGAAATGTATTTCGTTCAATAAATGTGATTAACTTTTGATTCAACCATATCTAATTACCACGTCGAAGAATGGCTCGCGAAGCGTCGACATAAGGTGAGTCCCCGTTTTTTAGTGTCGAATAATGGCACAAAGAGTACCGACTTGAATTTTATTAAAACTAAAATAAATCTGCAAAATAAAAAGTTACTTTACGGCGGAATCTGATAAAGAACAGAATTATTTTCAAGACAAAAATAAATTCAGCTAATTATTTAATAAAATAACGTTTCCCTTACTTAAGAAAGTACAATTTTTTGTTGATCAGTCGAAGACTGGTACGAAAACGTTACCGTAGAACAATTATTTGCTTACAATTATGTTGTTTATCGATCAAAATTATAAAAACGACTGTACACAACAATTTTTTTTCATCACTTTTACACAAATTTGGAAAATGTATGAAAAAAACATAGTTTTTTTCAATTTTCTTTAAAATGTACCAGAACATTTATTTCACTAAAAGTAGTTTCGAACTCGTAGGGGACCCGTCTTTCACAATCAGCAATAAAATCTGATGGGCACCGATTTTTCAGTATAACTTCGTTCAAGCTCACCGTGTCACAGCTTTGACGGCTCTCTCTACGCTTTGCGTATTGTTGGGAAGAAGGAACTGCGGACAATTCCACAAGTAAGATGCAGGACCATCTTGAACGAGTTCATGGAGCTGTGAGGCTGTGAAGGATTTAGTTAGAGGTGGCTCGGTAATTGAGGTTTTCCGCCAATCAATTACATTGGCTCGACTCATATGGTCAAAGTAAGTGGCTGTTTTTTTGTAATGAATGCCTTTTTGAGATCCCTATTCCTTCCCTGAAGAGAGTATTATCATTTGTCAGAATTTGTGTGACTGCAACTTATGATGGCATGGCATGAAAGTCGAAAAAAAAGATCAAATTTATCATTTTTCAAATTTCTCGCTCACAAAAAAAAATTTTTTCAGCCTCCCTGAACTGAAAATCGATTGAAATAACTTCTCTCAACCTTAAAGAGTGGATTCCAACCATAATCTCAAATATTGACAATATATTTTCGACAAAAAAGAAGGAATGTTAAGAATGTTAAGAAAATCGGCCTTTCTTCAGAAAATTTGAGTGTGCAAGCTGGAAATTGAATTTAAAAATAAACCAAAGGCACCAAAATTATTTTTTTGACTCCTGGAATCGCATCCAGGCTGTCCTCTTCGCAATAAAAAAAAGTGTAAAATCGGCCAACCCTAATATACACCGATTTCGAACTTGCGAGCATGGATTGCATCTTATCTGAATGGACGTTTACAATTCGTCAAGCTAGGGAATTGCTCTTCCCGAACGTTTAACGTGACCTCTGGTGTTCCTCAGGGTAGCCATCTCGGCTCTCTCTTGTTCATATTATTCATGGACGACGCTACTAAAGTCTTCTCTACGTCAGTTTGCCTAACGTATGCTGACGACTTGAAAATTTTCATGAGAATGAAAAATGTTCTTGACGCAAGTGCTCTTCAACGTGACTTGAACGGGTTTCTACAATGGTGCAAATTCAATCAACTTTATTTGAACGTTGATAAGTGTAAGGTAATCTCTTTCACTCGAAAGAGATCCAAGATTGAGTTTGGTTACAATATCGATGACGTTACGTTGACGTTAAGGTAATTAAAGATTTGGGAGTCTTCTTGAACCAAAAAGTGACGTTCAGTAAAAACATTGAATATATAATTGCAAAAGCTTACTCAATGCTTGGCTTCGTTATGAGAACTTGTAAGCAATTTAAGAATATTAAAACTTTAAAAAGTATATACTTTGCCTATGTCCGTTCTTACTTAGAATATGTTTTAGTTGTTTGACATCCTTATCAAGACACATTCGTTGACAGAATTGAATCAATTCAGAAAAAAATGTTGATGTACGCACTGAGGCGGACGGTGAAGCGGGATGAAAACCACAAGCTTCCGCCATATATTGAAAGATGCGATTCGATCAACATCGAAACACTCGCCCGACGCAGAATCAATGCCTGCGCACTTTTTGTATCCGATGTGATGAATGGAACCATTGACACCCCTAAAATTAAAAGCAAGATCATGCGAAATTCCAGACCCACTTGTGCTGATGATTTTCTCGTAGTTGACAAACAAAGGACTGAATATGGTCATGAGCCTATCAATAACATGTGCATGGCATTTAATAGCTTTTCATTACTGTGATTTCAAAATATACCACGTGAATCGTTTAAGACGACTACTAGGAAATTGAGAATCACATATAAACTGAATTTCATAAATTGAACCTTTGGTTCTCAATCCAATCAAAAGCCGATTAGTCAATCGGGTCTCACGACTCTCAAATGTAACTCTTAGTCACGTCGACTTGCGCAAAAAACAGCTAGTCTAGACGACTAGTTTCCGCTAATCCTTTTTATTTCAGATGGGCTACATGGCTGTGCTTGATGGAACGACGGGCTATTTTCATTTCCAATTTTCGTCTAATTTCAATCGATGCTGTTTTTTATGTTTAACTCAACTATAAATAAAAAAAATTCGACAATGGGCAGGGGTGACTGTTGACTCCGACGGGTCGACCGGGTCGGCAACTCACATCCGAACCTGCTCTTAATTTATGTTCTTTTTTTTGTTAGCTATTCACTGTTATTATTATTTTTAATGTTACCAGTCAGGAGGCTTCGGCAATTGATGAAGTAAATAAATAAATAAATAAAAAGGTGACGCAAAGTGTTCCCAAGGTAGCTTAACGTGACACAAAATGTTCTTAAGGTAGCCGATGGTGACATGAAGTGTTCCGAAGGCAGGCGAAGGTGACACAAAGTATTCCGAAGGTAGCCGGAGGTGATACGAAGTGTTCCGATGGTAGCCGAAGGTGTTGGAGAACAATTTTTGTTGGAAAGAAAATTTTTTTCGGAGAAAATTTTTTGGAGAAATTTTTTTTCTAAAAAAAACTTTTTTTTGAGAAATTTTTTTTCGGAGAAAACTTTTTTCAAAAAATAGAAATTTTTTCAACAACTGAAAACTTCCAAAACGACTGATATCACAACAAAAACCTCTTAAAAGGTAGAGTGTGACGCAGTCCGTGAGTCTGCTTCCAAAATTGGTGATATCGCTTGAGGTGACGCTGTCGCTGATAATGTGTAGTAGTTTGTTTGAATAGAACTTTGTGTTCATAGTTTTAATAACCTGAAAAATTACAGCGCTGTTTTCAAAACAAAATTACGTTGTGTTAAAAAATTGCGTCACAAATGCCGCACGTAACGACGAAATAATTTTTTTGTACTTTCAGTTTTTGCGCTGCAAAAATTTGACTTTTGTTTCTTATGGCGTAGATTGTTTAAGGTAAATTTAAATTTTTGCGTGTTAAAGCTGCAAGTGTTGAAAAGTTATTCCGCTGTTGGGTCCGGCATTTGTGACGTAAACACAACGTAATTTTGTTTTGAAAACAGCACTGTAATTTTTCAGGAAATTAAAACTTTGAACACAAGATTCTATTCAAACAAATTTCTATGTATTATTTATCAGTGATAGCGTCACCTCAAGCGATATCATTAATTTTGGAAGCAGACTCACGGACTGCGTCACACTCTACCTTTTAAAAGGTTTTTGTTGTTTACATACTAGCTGTCAAAAATTCTAAAAAAAATTACCATAAAGTTGTCTTAATTCATCTTTTTACCTCTTTCTGTAGTCATAGTCATCTTTTTCGCATAGATAAAAGTGTTACTTCGTGAGTGAAATGACAGGAAGAATGTATCAAGAGTTAAAGTTATGACTTAGTACATTTTTCAATCCTCACATTTTGACGTCTTTCTTTCTGGGATTCTTGACTTTTCAAAAAGTCAAACTTTCTCTTACCTTTTTCTATAATATTCATTTATATGTAGAATAGTTATTTTAGCGAAAAACTAAAGAACTTATGTCAAAAATGTTTCAACAGTGCTAGATTTATGAACACAAAGACAGCAGTTTTCCCTACGACGCGACGGTTGTTTAAAAAATGAAAAGAAATTGCATCTGCATTATTCGATAAAAAGATTTTATAAAAAAGAAAAACATTGTCACGTCACTTACATTTGATAATCAAACTTACACAAAAATTCATTATCGATAAATCAAATGGCTACGTACTTCTATACTAGACGTCAAATCTATATTATGGGACAACAAATGCCCTACATCTTCATTACACTCTGGGCACTCTAGTGAAGTAATTCAATTTTTTCCACGATGCACAAACTACAATTTTCGATGATCATCTGAGTGAATCATAAAGTTTAGATTTTTATGTACTTCCTTTAAAGTACTTACCTTTGTGAGAACACATCATATGACAATTTAAGTTGGATTTTAGAGTAAAACATTTATTGCATTGGGAACAGGAGTGCGGTTTTGCTCCTGAAAAAGAGATTGCTTTTTTTCTTCTGTAAGTGCGAATGCCTCAACTGTTCATCTGTGTGGACCGCCTGATGCTTTTTTAAGTTGGATTTTAATGCGAAAGATTTCTTGCATTGAGTACAAGTGAAAGGTTTTTCTCCTGAAAAAAATTTTCTAATTGTTTTATTCACTTAAGTGCGAAAGCCTCAACCGCTCACCTGTGTGGACCATCAGATGCCCTTTTAAGCTTCCTTTTTGAGTGAAAGATTTCTTGCATTGCGGACAAGGGAAAGGTTTTTCTCCTGAAAAAGAGATTCTAAATGTTTTCTTCACTTAAGTGCGAATGCTTCAACCGCTCACCTGTGTGGATCATCTGATGCTTTTTTAAATCTCCTTTTTGTGTGAAACATTTCTTGCATTGGGGACAAGGGAAAGGCTTTTCTCCTGAAAAAAATATTCTAATTGTTTTCTTCACTTAAGTGCGAATGCCTCAACCGCTCACCTGTGTGGAACATCTGATGCCTTTTTAAGTTTCCTTTTTGTGTGAAAGATTTCTTGCATTGGGGACAAGGGAAAAGCCTTTCTCCTGAAAAAAATATCTGATTGTTCTCTACACTTAAGTGCGAATGCCTCAACCGCTCACCTGTGTGGATCATCTGATGCCTTTTTAAGTCTCCTTTTTGTGTGAAAGATTTCTTACATTGGGGACAAGGGAAAGGTTTTTCTCCTGAAAAAAATTTTCTAATTGTTTTCTACACTTAAGTGCGAATGCCTCAACCGCTCACCTGTGTGGACCATCAGATGCCCTTTTAAGCTTCCTTTTTGTGTGAAAGATTTCTTGCATTGGGGACAAGGGAAAGGTTTTTCTCCTGAAAAAGAGTTTCTAAATGTTTTCTTCACTTAAGTGCGAAAGCCTCGACCGCTCACCTGTATGGACTACCTGATGGTATTTTAAATGAGCTCTTTGTCTAAACGTTTTGTTGCATTCCGTACAAGGATACGGCTTCTCACCTAAAAGAAAAGTTTTCCTTTATTCAGAACTTTTTTGACTGTAAGCTACTCACCAGAGTGAAATCTCATGTGTTTCGTGAGAGAGGACTTTAAGGCGAAAGTTTTTTTACAAATGTCACAAATGAAGAGCCTCTTACCTAAATTTCAAGGTAAAATTTTTAACGAACACGACGTGAAAAATAATTGCAACTTACTCGAGTCATACTGTCTAGTATTATGGTCCTTGTGTGGAGACTCGGCGTTAAGAGGATATCTGCAATAGCTGACGTCACACGAATTGCGGCGCACATTTCCTACCTGAGAAAAGCCAAGAGCGAAACTTATGTTAAGAGACATATGCAAGGGACCCGTACGCATCAGAAAAGATGGGGAAAACAGAAAAGATGTTACAAAAAGATTCGAACGCATCAAAGTAAATATTTAAAGAAAGACTTTAAAATTCCGTATAATAAGCCCTGCTTAGGAGATGCCTCTTACCCATACTTCTCATCATCATCATCATCAAACTTTATAGACCATTATTACCCTCCGGTGTGAGGTCTTTATGTCACAACCCCAGAATGGTGAACTATCGTCCTCCATGCCCTTCTATCGCCTGCCAAGGAGATGGTTTGTTCGCCCAGAGAAAGTCCCCTAACTTCTAAATCTGATTTAATTGAATCTATAAACCTTCTCCTTGGGCTACCCCTTGGCCTAACACCCGGGACCTGTGCACCCAAGATCCTTTTCGGTAACCTGTTATTACCCATCCTTTGAACGTGCCCAAACCAACGTAGACGACTGGCCCTTGCTTCCTCTTCCACTGACGCAATCCCTAAGTTTTCCCTAATGCCGTCGTTCCTGATATGATTATCCCACTGCTCCCTCCTATTAACTTTCGCTATATTCCTAAGAACCCTCATATCAGAAACCTCCAGGTCATGCACTAGATATCCGCAATCCACCCAACTCTCACTACCATACAGAATCGTCGGCCGGAATATTGACCTGTGAATAGCTAACTTCGTTCCGCTACTTAATTCCTTCTTGTTGAACACGTGCGACCTCAACTGACTGGCCACCGCGTTTCCCATTTTCCTCCTTTCCTCAAATTCCCTAACCAACTTGCCATCCTCTGAAAAAATGGTTCCTAAGTACTTGAATTCAGAAACCTGCTCCAGCTCCTCCCCATTTAAATTGCAAGCTATCTCCTTCCGAGATTTGCCTATATGCATAACCTTAGTTTTCCCTACACTTATCTTCATCCCATACTCCTCACATGCAGCATTCAGGCAGTCAATCCCACCCTGTAACTCCGCGGTACTATCTGCCAACAGAATCAAGTCATCCGCATAGGCCAGAATTTTCATTATTACCTCACCCACCTTGACATTTCCCTGCAAGTTCGCCTGCTTGATGATTTTGTCCATGAAAATTATGAACAGAAGCGGGGAAAGACAACAACCCTGACGAACGCCCTCTTTAACCTCGAAAGACTCGCTAATTTCGCCGTCTATCCTTACCGCTGCCCTGCTTTCTGAGAAAATACTCTTAATGGCACGCAGTAAGCCCCCATTGATACCGTACTCGCTAAGAACCCCGAACAACTTCTGCCTTGGTACCCGGTCGAATGCCTTCTCCAAGTCGATGAAGCATAGGTACAAGTCCCTGTTCTTTTCATAAAGCTTTTCGATAGTCTGCCTGATGCAGAAAATCTGATCCTGACACCCCCTCAGAGGCCTGAAACCACCCTGAATCTCATCCAGTACACCTTCCACTATGTTCCTAACCCGGTCAACAAGTACACTCGCGTACACCTTACCTACCACGCTCAAGAGCGATATCCCCCTGTAATTACTGCAAACCTTACGGTTGCCCTTCTTATAAATTGGAGCAATAACACCGAAGCTCCAGTCAGCAGGTACCGTAGAAGACCTCATGGCCAAATTGAAAATCCTACAAAGCCATTGGATCCCACCTGATCCGCTATATTTAATAAATTCTGTCCTAATTTCATCCACCCCTGCGGATTTTCCTGCCCTTAATCTGCCGACCTTCCGGGACACCTCATCCAGTGTAATTTCCTTCTCCACCTCCAAGCTAGGACCCGCCTCCCTCCCATTTTCTTCTACCAGATTGACAGATGTAAATAAATCCTGAAAGTAATCCCGCCAAGTCTTCAAGACTTCACCCTTATCTGTAATTAACTCGCCGCCTTTATCTAAAATGCTACTACATCCTTCTTTCACGCCACCGCGCCTAATGTCCTTAATCATCGACGAAAATTTCTTACCCCTGCCTCGGCCTGCCTTCTATACCCATACTTCTATGGACAAAAAAGTTCGCCCCTTTTTTCTTTACAACACTTCACAAAAAACATAATCATTAAAGGAATATTCACGAAAAACCACCAAACATCGTGCTGGATCGAATGACAGTAGAGCTCGAATCAGTCAACACATTTTTACTAATTTTTTCTTGATCGAACAACACGTTCTGCTCGTGCTCCAGTTTTTGTTTTATTCGAATGTTTCATGATAGTTTATTTATATTTATTCTCTATTAACGTTCGATGTAAAGTGCTTTTAATGAAATATTATGGTTTAAGTATCAGTTATGTGTTTATTTGGCGGTAATCATCGAAAAATATACAGTGAACTCTCTCTATAATGAAAACTCTCTGTAATGAAATAGCTCTCTATAATGTAAAATTAGCCCCTCAAAAAAACTCTCTATAATGAAAATCAGCCCTTTTGATGATTTTTAGTTATTTTTAAAGTCATTACACATGCAGTCAGCGTCACCGTAAATAAATAGCCATGAAGTGCCAGCTGTTTTATTAATGTGGCAAACCAGCTGAAAATTGAAATCTAGTAATTTACGCTGACAGTGACTGTATAATGAATCAGTCCTTATAATGAAATGACTCCCTTCAGATTTCATTATAGAGAGAGTTCACTGTAATTTCGTTGCTTCATTTTGCAACGGAACCTGCTTCTATTGTTACTCTTTTGTTATCGCTCTTAATCATCATTCGACACTTGTGTTATACTTGTTATTGTTTGGATTCTCTCTCTCAATAATTGTACAGTGTGCGGTGGCTGTTTCCGAAATAACAATCCAAACAAAATAATTTGTGATGGAATTTGTCGCCAACCTTTCCACGCTGATTGTGTTAACTTCAGCAAAGATGCGCAGTTTTACTACAGAGAAATGCCGAATCTGAAATGGTTATAAGATAGCTGCATCATTAAAACACCATCGTCCAACGTTTCATCTCATCTATTCACTAAGTTCAATTCACCCGTTGCTGTCCCTACTTCATCGCCTCCTGGCATCCAACTGGCTCAATACTGCCAAACGTATTCGTAATCCGTTTCCTAAGGTAAAACCGAATAATAGTTCCGTATTTTTGGTTCCCCAAACGCCTAATGTCGCACGTGACATTAACAACGTCAACGATTCAATGAGAAATTCTCCACCAGTAACAGAACTGCAACCCGAAAATCATTTAGTCAAATCAAATGGATCGAATCTTCTGAAAACATCCATAATCACTCCGGCTAGTGACTCTCCATCCAAGCCGCAGCATATTTTCGCAGATTTTACAGAAGCTCTCAATGAATCATCTGAACTCAACACACCGCCCCCTAGCTGTTGTTCCTTTGCTGAGGTGGTTACTAAATCGTCGAATGATCAACGGGTATATGCTAAGATCAAAAACTCAACAATTCAACCGCTAAATGATTCAGTTCAGCCTCAGCCCATTTCTTCGCCGCAGCCCGAGACAAATAAGGTAGTTTATTTGTCAAATTTTCATCCTTCTGTTGAAGAGTATGAAGTTGTGAAGTATTTGCTACTGAAGAACATAATATCGTCGGAAGAAGATGTGTCTTGCAAAAAACTAGTTTCACCCTATTTAAATCTGGACAGCTATAGCTTTGTTTCGTTTAAAATTACAGTGAATTCTAAAATATTTAACTCTGTAGTTCAAAATCAACAGTGGCCAGAGGGCGTTGTTGCTCGTGAATTTGTAAAACGCTAAAGAACTCCAATGTTAATTTTGTATTTGATTATAAAATATAATTTGAATTGCAAACTATGCATCGTAGTAGTCAGGAGGCTTAACGGCCATTGACGAAATAAATAAATAAATAAATATTAATTTTCGCAATCTTCTCATGTCCACATCTTTCATTCAGAACTTTGAAGAGCGATTTCCGTTCTAATTTCGCTGAGATATAAATGAAAAAGTTCCACCAACCTTCAAAAAACCACGTTTTCGACCGTAACTTCGAAAGTTTTCAACAGATTTTGCCCAATCCCAATCCCGTAATCAATTTGTAAATTATCTTTCACGAAGATAAAAGTTATTGAAAATCGAATAAGATTTACCCGATTTATGTAGAATAAACACTTTGAACCATAGTAGAGATAGCCATAGTATTCGGTTTTAGGGCACTCGCTGAGACCAAGAGCTCAAAATTTAAAAAAAAAAACTCTTCCATAAATTGTCGGGCATGCCCAGGCTTTTCAAACAAAAAAAAATTACGAAAATCGGAAAAGAGTTGCTCGAGTTATGCACAAAAGACAAAAACCACTTAAACAGACCTAGCACATTGGCCCTTAGGCCGACAGTGCCCAGATTCAACCCCAAAAATGATTTTTCAATTACCTTTCAGGTGAAAAGTTTTTGAAAATCTTTTGAGATCTACGACGAATCAACAATAAAAACATATGAAGGGACCCGTACGCATCAGAATAGATGTGGCAAACAGAGTTGATGTTACGAATATATATATTGCCTTAACTCTTAAGTGTATGAAATTACGTCCACATTAAATTGTATTGGAAATTGCCGAGAGGGAAATATTGAAAAATCCGTCCGAAGAAAAGCCTTCCGAAAGTAGAAAATTTACCACCAAACAGACAGAAATGAACACCTCTACAACAAAGGAAAAAACCATTTTTTTGTCTAGGGCAGACCTTAGGACCGACCTAGGGCCGTAAGGAAATGCCTTGGACGCATACTTCAATAGACAAGAATGTTTCCCTCAATTTGGTCTGAAACATAGCAAAAAAAATTTTTTTGGTCAGGGCCGCCGACCTTAGGACAGACCTGAGGCCCACTTCAGCCCTAAGCACAGGCACCGGGTCCAAATTTATTTTTATTATTATTACCGTATACCGAATTATATTCTTAAACAAATTTGTGCCTGTGCTTGTGGCTCAAGTGGGCCTTTAGTCGGCCCTAACCAAAAAAACAATGTTTTGTCATATTGCAGAGCAGATTGAGGGAAGCATTTTTGTCTATGGAAGTATGTGTCAGAGGCATTTCCTTATGGCCCTAGGTCGGCCCTAAAATCGAGCCTTAAAAAAAAATTGAGGTGAACATTTTTGTTTTTCAATATTGCCCTATCCGCAATTTCAAATACAACTTATTCACATTAATTTCAAACACCAAAGAGTTAAGGCAATATTTACTTAGATACGTTTGAGCCTTTTCGTAACATCAACTCTGTTTGCCACATCTATTCTGATACGTACGGGTACCTTCATATGTTTTTAATGCTGATTAGTCATCGAAGGACCATGATAGATGGTCCCCCCTACTCTCGGGTCGAAATTGGGGTGGTTACAAACGTCGTGGTAAACGCATAAGACCCCTTTTCGAAGAACTTCGTACTCCGTACGACTCTAACGAGGCATGAGAATTAGTCGAAACGGAAATTTTGTATTCTTCCAGAGCAGACGCATCTCCTCAAATAACTCGAAAGAAAAATTACGCACCTCTGAAAGGAAATCTTGTTCCGTTAATTGGTCATTATGTTGCTCCTCCAAATTGGCCTCAGTGACCCCTTCTAGTTTTAATGGATGTTCATGCTCGTAGATGTTTCCAAGTTCCTCATGTTCTTCCAATAATCTGAGTTCAAGAAAACAAATAAATGTCACAAAATGCAATAAGTGAAGAGAGAAACTTTATGTTTATTACTTTTCGATCAAGGAGATGTCTATGGGTTCTAATGTTGAATTGTCGAATTGGCGAAGTAGAGTCTGAAAAATGAATTTGGACTTTTCGTATAATTTGAAATTTCTGCATGAAATTCTGTGGACGTTCATAACCTCCAACCGAAAGTTATGAATGACACAACTCTTATCATTTCTCTGGACGCGTTTTCAATCATTTTTAATCAACTCATACCTCTAGCTCGTCATCATCAATATCCATGTCCATGTCGATTTCCATGTTTAAATCCATAAAAGTGAGTAATTTCACTCAGTCGAAATAAAGCAGTCGAACGAAAGTTTAATTTACAATACACAAAATAAGTGAAGAAAAATGAAGTAGCAAATCGAATTTTAAAGGGATCATCAGCCGTCAGATGTCGTGGCGGACCATTCTAAACGACTAGTACTTTTTTAAACATTTTGTACAAGTGACGCAAGTTTTACACGCTAAAAATTTACAAGACTAAGGATCCTATAAGCAGGAACTTCTTGACTTCCTCACTTGCGACGTACTCCCCGAAAAATAATTTTTTAGAATTGTAGGAAAAATGTGGGTGGCATTAAAAATGCCAAAATGCAAAATGTCACGAATGATGGAAGAATGATGTATAAATAATGTAAGAAAGATGTAGATATTATGTATGAATTTCGAAGGGTGAACGACATAGCCGCCTAGCGTCCTGTGTCTTAGCTGATGGAATTTAGGGCATTCATATATAACGTGAAAGCCCATTTCCTCTTCCAAGTCACAGAAGCAATCTGGGTCACCTGAAATTCTCATGGGCATGGCCGACAACTTAAGGGAGAAACGTTCTTGGATTTGAGCCCTTGGACTCAGCTAAGGCACTAGAAACGAGTCTCTGCTAAGGCCCTACGTGTTTTTTGTACATAAATCGAGCAAATGTTTTCGGATTTTCATAATTTTTTTATTTGAAAGATCTGGGCATGCCTGACAATTTATTGAAGAAACCTTTATTATTTGAAGGTTTTGGACTCAGCCAGGACCCAACTCGTTTTTTCTGCATAAATCGGGTAAATCTATTCCGATTTTCAAAAACTTTTTTTTTCCTGAAAGATGATCGAAAAATTGAGTAGGTGTATGTCACTGGCACCACCACCCTTTTAAGCTGTGCTTAAAGTCCGCTCCTTCTATGAGCTAGGATTGTGTGCTATCAAATGTCGCTAATCTTAAGTTTTGTGCTCGGCCTAGTTCCGACCACAAAACGTTTTACTGCTGCAAGCATGTCGCTTTGTATGACAGCACCAACGTTTTTAAAATATTTCCGAATTCTAACGTTTACTCCTAAATATGTACGTACACTTTGTGCTGGCGAAACCAATAATTGGTTTATTTTGTGCCGCCACCTAGTCCTAGCACAAAAAGTTTTTGTGCCACAAGCATTTCGTTTTGTATGGCGGTCCACACTTTTCTCGAATCCTAGATATACACGTTTTGTGCTGGCGCAGCCAACCGATAGTTGGTACATTCAACATTAATTGCTGCAATACTAAATGAAATGTTCTAAAACATTATACGTTTCGCTCCACAGAGAAATAGTTTTGATCAAATTAAAAACTTTGGGTGTCAAAACATCCTAAATGTTCCAATATAAAATTAAACTTTCAAGGCAATAAACAAAACTTCACTGGGCCAAAATATTCACCTTAATTGCCTCCACAACTTCGTCTTCGGAAGCAATTCTCTATACCTCATAATTTATGAAAAACAATCACCTTTAATATACGGCCGAATAACCCTTCTTAGGCCCACACTATGGGCTCTCAACACTCGACTGACTCTCTCAATCTTTTTCCAGTCTTCGTGAGATCTATATCTTTCATTTAACACTTGACATTTGAATTTGACATTTGGGGTTGGAATATCTCGTACTATATCGATTAAAATTGCTAAGGAAGGTCAGGGAGTGACGCTTAAGATCTTGAAGACAGCAAAAAACAAACTTAAAAACAGCAAACTCGTACATTTTTGAAACCGTCATCAAAGTTGGGAATTCATTCTTAAAGAGGCATTCAGTCGAAAAACGCAGCGGTAACTTATGAGTGGCCATAAGAGCTCTCTTATGTAAGACTTGTAGCTCATCTTTCAATGTTTTCTTAGCCGAACCCCATACATACCAACACAATACGACAGATGAGAGTGTACTGTGGAAAAATATACAGGATGGAAACGCCGTTTTTTGATTTGTCCAGTGTGACGAGATGTAATACTGCCTATATTGGCCGTGTGTTCTTCCCAGTTCATAAACTCCTCCAGTGTCAAGCCAAGACATTTATCAGATTGGGCCTGGCGGATCGTAGCCCCGTTAAAACTGAGTGCAGACTGATCATTGATCGTGACATGCGGTTTGCGAAAATGAACTAGATTCGTCTTAGCCAGGTTAAGAGTCAGCTTATCAAATCGCATATATTCAGCTAAAATCTCAAGGTCATTGCTAAGATCAGAAATGATGTTGGCAATTATGGCAGAAGACACAAACAAATTCGTGTCATCAGCGAATCCAAACGGTGAGGATTTCGTCGGCAATACAAAGAGATCGTTTATAAAG
>CM055403.1:124933349-125028608 GCA_029228625.1 Pseudolycoriella hygida
TGGATCTGATAGCAGACCGTGCGGAGTTGATCAAAAACGGAAAGAGAGATTCAGCAGAATACCGAGATCAAACCAAAATTATCAACAAGGCAATGAGATCAGATCTAAGGAAATACAATGTTCGACTAGCACAACGCACGATCGAAGAAAACTGTGACATGAAAGTTTTACGTAAGAAGCTGTCAGATGCCAAGAAAGAAATCTTCAAATTTAGAGATAAAAATGGAACGATTCAATCGGACCGGAATGCAATATTAAATGTTGCAAAGGAATTTTATGAAGATTTGTTTTCATCAAAAAGACCGAAGCCAATGAATACAACCGACAGAACACAACGTGAAATACCAGTAATTACGAATGTAGGATCGGAAGAACTGCCTGAAGTAACGAAAGAAGAGGCAAAATCAGCAGTAATGGAAATGAAAAATGGAAAGTCTCCTGGTGAAGATGGACTGCCGATCGAAGCCATTAAATTAGGTGGTGACACGTTGTTGGACGCAATCTCGGCTCTGTTCAATAAATGCCTCGAATTGGGAGCAATACCGAAAGAATGGGAAAATGCAGTGATCATATTACTACATAAAAAAGGAGACATCACAAAGCTGGAAAACTACCGCCCAACCAGTCTTCTATCAGCTCTCTACAAATTATTTATGAAAATCATCACAAAAAGAAACTCGAAAAAACTGGATTTCTACCTAGCAGTTGAACAGGAGGGATTAAGATCTGGTTTCAGCACAAACGACCATTTGCAGGTGATTAGAACATTGATAGAGAAATGCAACGAATACAAGATTGGCATCGTATTAATATTCATAGACTTTGAGAAGGCTTCAGTCGATATTGGACTCATTGGACGAATGTAGGGTAGACTCGAGGTACTCCAACGCAATCCGTTATGTATACGAAAATGCTACGTCATGCATACGACTTCACGAGAATACGGAGAAGTTCAAGGTCGGAAGAGGTGTGAGACAGGGTGATACCATCTCACCGAAATTATTTACATCAACTCTGAAAAGCATTTTCAAGAAGTTAGACTGGAGTAAGATGGGCATCAACATAAACGGAAAGTATCTAAGCCACCTACGATTCGCAGATGACATTGTGTTGATGGCGTTGGATCTGGACCAGGCCCAGATTATGATACAGCAGTTAGATAAAGAATCGAGTAAAATCGGTCTTAAAATGAACCTATCAAATACGAAGATCATGACCAATATTGATGATGATAGGGAGATAAAAATTGGAGACACCGTCATCGAAAGAGTCGACAATTACGTGTATCTTGGTCACAAACTTAAACTGGGTCTCGAAAATCAGACTGCTGAAGTGAAACGAAGAATTGGACTTGGATGGGCGGTATTCGGAAAACTTAGACTGATATTCAAAAGCGCCATGAATAACAGTCTAAAACGGAAAGTGTATGAATCATGTGTCCTCCCAGTGTTGACTTATGGAGCGGAAACGTTGACATTGACTAAAGCGTCCGAAAATAAACTGAGAATAGCACAGCGAGCAATGGAACGGAGCATGCTTGGAATTTCGCTGAGAGATAAAAAGACGAATCAGTGGATACGTCAACAAACGAAAGTCGTTGACATAATGGAAAGAATAGCATCTCTGAAGTGGAATTGGGCAGGACACATTGCAAGAATGACGGATGAGCGTTGGACCAAAACAATTATGAGCTGGAGACCGCCAATAACTCGACCTGTGGGTAGACCGCCAGAGCGATGGACAAACAGCATCAAGCGAACAGCAAACACGAATTGGCAACAAGTGGCAATGGATCGATCGAGATGGAAGGAGCTAGGGGAGGCCTACATCCAGCAATGGATTACATAAAGGCTATAAAAGAAGAAGAAGAAGAAGAAGTTCACATTGAATTGTATTGGAAATTGCCGAGAAGGCAATATTGAAAAACCCGTCCGAAGAAACGGTGTAAAAATATTTTCCTAAAGCACAAAATTGACCCCCAAAAATGTTCTCCTCAATTTTTTCTACAACATAGCAAAATCCATTTTTTAGACCCTTACGAAGAACGAAGTTTACCACGACGTTTGTAAGACTGGTGGACCATGATCGGCGCTCCCCCCTACTCCCGGTTCGAAATTCAAAAACTTTTTTTTTTCCTGGAAGCTAGAAGAACTAGGGCCGTTTAAGTGATTTTTAGTCTTTTGTACATAACTCGAGTAAATCTTTTCCGATTTTCGAAAACAATTTTTATTTGAAAGATCTAGGCGTGGCCGACAATTTATAGAAGAAACTTTTCCCTTTGCTTAGGGCTGAAGTGAGCCTCATGTCGGTCGTAAGGTTATGTTGCAGATCAAATTGAGGGAAACACTTTTGTCTATGGACGTATGTGTCTCAGGCCTCTACTTAGGGCCCTATAGAAATGGTTTTATGCTATGTTGTAGAGAAAATTAAGGACAACATTTTCCTCTATTTGGGAGTCAATTGTGTGCTTTCGGAAAGGTTTTTTTACACCGTTTCCTCGGACGGGTTCCTCAAAATTGCCCCATCGGCAATTTCCAATACAATTTAATGTAGACGTACGGCAATATTTATACGTTCGAGTCTTTTCGTCACATCAACTCCCCCCCCCCCCCCCCGCACTATTCCCGCATCTAAATTCGACTGGTTTAATAGCGACCCCGATTCTCACCATGCCTCGAGATTGGATAACTTCGAAACCGGATTTCATCAGATGCTTTGAGGCGATTCTCGCTAATTAGATGCCTAGCCAGTAAGTACAATCCTGTAAGATTTACAGGTGGCTCAAAAACCGTAGAAGAGATAGGGATTGGAGTTCAAGCTACAGAAACGGACACTTTTACCAGTCATCTTCCATAAAGAAATATTCGCTGGTGGTACCACAATAGTCAATAGGGACCGCATTCATGGGCACCACCTCATCCACTAGACCACAACAAACAACTTTGTCCTTCACACCGATCAGCGGGTCTTTGATACTTTACAAAAAAAATCGCTTTTCCCTGAAAAAACAATGGTGGCGCCACCATAGCCAATTTCAGTCAATTTGTTGGTCCCCCTGATATTAATCAGACAACGAGAAACAATTTCGCTAAATTAATAATTGATTTAAAAGGAATTTGTTCAAAAAAACATTGAATATTTGACATATAATTTTTGGTAGCGTTCTCTTTTTTTACCATGTAATGAAATTTTCGACATTCGAGGAACATTTTCCTATAAGCTGGAAAGTTATAACATGCTTCTTATAAAATGATCAGTATAGTCCAACAATATTTTTAAGAGTGATATCGCGAAAACTTTAGGTGATTTCAAATATTTTCCATTAATGCCATTTCCGAATCAAGCGATCTATGGCTCATTCGATTCTCCTTTTAAAAAAAACTTGCATTTCGAGTATGATGTGTCGAAAGTGAATACTACAAGGGGTCTGAAAACTGATTTTAATTATTTTTCAGAAAGTATCTAGATTGGGTGTGGGTTTGGGCATGAGGGAGGTTTGGAGGAATGCGAAGTCTCTGGGCTTGGCTGTTTCGAAATCTTCTCGCGAGCCGCCGTTCACAGCGGATGAGTTCAACAATTATACTGTTGACGTGGATTACGCTGGGGTTGGTAGTGTTTCGAGTTCGAGGACGACTGAGTCTTGGAATGAATCTCGAAGAGTTGAAGAAGATCCGTATCGTCCTGTGCGCTTTGCGTTTAGGAATGTCGACGACTTGGAAGTTCTGAGGTCGATTATGCAGGTTAAGTCTAATGCCGTTGGTCTGGACGGTGTGCCGTTGATGTTTGTTAAGCTTTCAATTGCCTCTATCCTTCCTTTTATGATCCACATTGTGAACTTTGCCATTACTAGTTCTAGTTGTCCGTCGGCCTGGAAAAAGGCGAAAGTGTTTCCGGTTCACAAGAAGAGTAAGAAGTATGATTTGTGTGACTACAGGCCTGTGAGTGTGTTGCCTGTGTTTTCTAAGATATTCGAGATTCTTTTGGCGAAGCAGATTGATGCTTTCGTGTTCACTGATGGATTGTTGACGCGTGTTCAATCGGGATTTCGTCCACGACATAGTACGACTACGGCCCTTTTGAAGATTACGCACGATATAAGATCAGCGCTGCAGAAGAAAATGGCCGGCGTTCTTTTACTTTTGGACTTCTCTAAAGCTTTTGACTCTGTGCGACATGATGCCCTATGTGCTAAGCTGCGGTCTCAGTTTTTCTTCGACTCGACCGCCGTTTCTCTCATTTCAAATTATTTGTCTGGTAGGTCTCAGGCTGTGTCTGTTAATGGCGTGTTGTCTGATTTTCTACCTCTTTTCAGGGGTGTCCCGCAAGGCTCTATTTTGGGACCTCTCCTTTTTTCTCTGTTTATAAATGACCTTCCTAGTTCTGTCAAATATATGGTCCCTCATCTTTATGCGGACGATGCGCAGCTCTATAGATTTTTTGAGACGATTGATCTGAATGACTGTTTTCAGAGAATTAATCGTGATCTGTTGAAGGTGAGTGAGTGGTCAGTATCCAACAGGCTTTGTCTTAATGCTGGGAAGTCTCAAGCGATTGTCTTTGGCATAGAGCTAGATGCTTCAGTTCCTCGAATTTTGCTCGACGGTGTCACAATCCCATTCTCTACCAAAGTTTTAAATCTAGGACTGGTTATGAACTCTGAGTTTTCGTGGTGTGATCATGTAGCGATGACAACTCAGAAGGTTTATGCTAGTCTTAGAAGTCTATGGCCTCTTGCGGGGATGACACCGTTCAGGACGCGAATGATGCTGGCCAAGGCGCTTTTGATGCCTCACTTCGATAATTGTTGTGAGATTTTTTCTTATGACATGGACTCGACATCTCGTCTTCTTCTTGATAGAGCGTTTAAGTCGATTATTAGTTATGTTTATGGTGTTCGTAGAAGGGGTATAACGGCAGTTGTTGATCGATTCCTAGGTTGTTCATGGGAAGAACACCATAAATTTTGTGCCATGTTGTTTATTTACAAGCTCGTGCATGCGATGGCTCCTTCTTATCTCTATGAGCTGGTGAGCGTTGATGTGACCACTAGACTCAGGCTATTGCGTTTTGATAGGTCGCGTTGTAGAAGATCACTGTTTTCTGATGGATTTATGGATTGGAACACGCTTCCTGTTGACATTAGATATGCTGGGACGGCTGAATCGTTCCGGCGAGCTTATTTTTCTGGTTCTGTTAGGGTCTGAACTTCGAATTTCGGACTGAGGAGAGTGAGTCGAGGTTTTACTTGTGTTTCATGGTTTCGACGGTCGGATGCGTCGTATTTAATTGATTGGAAGCGCCTTTTCTTTTTCTAGTTTGTTTTTTTAATTTTTAATTTTTGATATTATTTTTAATTTCTTTTAATTTTATAGTTCTGTGACTTGATTGAAGTTTTATTCAATTTTAATTTTAATTTTAATTTGTGTTCTGAAAGTTGTTTTTAATGTTTTGTTGCTCTTGTCTTTGCGAATTTATGCACAATGAGAATTGTATAAGGTTAGGCCTTTGCATAAAAGTTAAATAAATGGAATGAATGAATCTAGTTGATGGAAAGTGCTCATTAGGGAGGTCCAAAAATGTATGGGGAAATAAAAATATGGAAAAGTTTGGGGCACCAACCGAAAAACAAAAGGTTTTAGATCCCTGATCAAGATTGTATATGAGCGTAACTTGATCCGAGACGATTTAGGGGTAGCTCAAAAGCGGTAAAGTAAAAAATTGAACGACTTTCAAAGGCACATATTCACTCAAGTAATGAGAGAATCCATCGGTTGTTGTGGTGCAGTCGAAAGGCCTTAGGACACCCTTAAAATCGGCATAAAGAAAGTAGACCAGAGAGTGTTTTCGTCCATATGTAGCACATGATTAAAGTCGTTCAATTTTCTCATGAATTTCAAGGATCAAAAACCTTTTGTTTTTCGGTTAATGCCCCAAACTTTTCGACACTTTTGTATTTTGAACACCCCTAGTGTGTGTGTACGCATATGAAGTAGTACAAGAAACTTTTTTTGGTGGGGTTAATTGTTGACAGCGGTACCAGCTTCGGCTGTTATTGGTGAAAATATGGCCAACTTTCAAAGGTTAATTTCAACTTTCAGGAACAACAGTGTGGTGCGAAACTAACCCCACACACAAATCGGTGGCCATGCCCTCTATCAATCCGCGTAAAAACCTCTTCAGCACTTTTCTGCTGCAAGGAGAAAAAAATAATTTTTTGAAAAAAAAATTTTTTTGTCAAAAAATTGATTTTTTTTTGTTCAATGAAATGTTTGTTCTTGAGACTTTTTGGATTGCATTGTGTCCACTCCACACCAATCACAAGTTTGGGCAGAAGAAGTCTCTTTCATACATTCTCGCCAGCCCCGTGGAACCTTTTAGCATATATGGAAACCATGTCAGTCGATCTGGATAACGCTAAAACCGGTTCTGTTGACTAAATCGAGCCGTTTTTTTTATCCTAAAGCAAAAATAACCCTTTCGGGCAGATTCACATGGCTTCCGATTGCATAGATTACGCTATCCACGACCAACGTCGACGTAGACTAATACTCAATTTTTTATGGATGTAACTCAATATGTTATTGTTAAATTTCGTCTATATCCAAACCCAAAAAGCCGGATTCTTCTGTTTCAGACCCCCTTGTAGTATACCACTTTCGGCACATAATACTCGAAAACGAAAATTTTTAAAGAAAACTGAAAGACATGTGTCTGCTCATTTTCGAAGGAGAATAGAACAAGCCATAGATCGGCTGATTCGGAAATGGTATGTATGGAAACCACCTGAAAATTTTGCGATATCACTCTTAAGCCACTAATATCAAAAATTTAGAGAAACCTATTTTGGGGATGACTGTTTAAAGCCAGGAAAACTTTTCCCAATTTGAAAATTCATATCTCGGGTAAAAAACAACCAAAATTTTATTGTGACACATTTTTGATAACGTTGGGATGTGTAGAATAAGGGAATCAGAATAGATGTGGCAAACAGAGTTAATGTTACGAAAAGACTCGAACGTATTTCAAACAAAAAAAAAATTTATGAAAATCGGAAAAGATTCACTCGAGTTATGTACAAAAGATCAAAAACCACTTAAACAACCCTAGCTCGGCGGCCCTTGGGACGACAGTGCCCAGATTCAATCCCATAAAAGATTTTTCGATTAGCTTTCAGGGAAAATCGGTTGAGTTTTACTCAAGTTATCGCGGTGACAGACGGACGGACGGACAACGTTTTTATTGTTGCACCAGGATCGATGCATCCACCTACTCCCAGGTCGAAATTGGGGTGGTTACAAACGTCGTGGTAAAATCATAAGACCCCTTTTCGAAGAACTTCGTTCTTCGTACGGGTCTAAATACATTTCTGTGAAAAAAGTTAGGAAAATGAAATTTCTTTGAACAACAACAAAAAATGTTTTTCGATTTTCTCGAGTTACTCGCAGAATCTATAGGGGGACTTTTGGGACGTCATTCAGGTACCTAAGACCTACCGAATCCAGCTTAGTTTGCTCCCCGCACTAATAACAGTCTATTGTTAGTCATGCGGTTCGTGTGTAGATTCTTCACCTTAATTAACAATTTTTACTTACCACCCAAATTGTTCCGTTAGTCGGACGTTGTGCTGGAGAAACCTCTTTGTCTTTTCCGCCCTTACCTTTCCACTGCATGCTTTGACGAAGCGATAAACGGAAAGAATGAGCAGCTTCCATGAGATATTCCGAGCAACTGTTGATATGAAATATTTACACTTAACGCCCTAACGATAGTCATATTTGAGTCCGAACCGTATTTCCGTTTCGTTGATTTCACCAACGACAGGCCACGTCTCGTGAAGAATGGACGATTTGTTACCCAAAAGGCTCCAAATATGCTCAGATACATGAGGACAAATTGGGGAGAGCACCAGGGCTTGTCTTCGAATGTATTCAAAAACTAAATCCACATGCATTCCACTAACGCCACACAATTCTCGATATTTGTCTCTAGCCAATTGCAATTCGAAAAAACCAAATCTGAAGTGTGGAATCAGAAAAATTACCAATCTTCGTTGCATAACGCTAAAATCAGAACAAACCTCACAGCTTCCTTAAACAACATTTTGTTGTAGAACTCATCTGCTTGCTTGATTTTCAAATTCATTTCGCTAATGAAAACGATGTCATTGAATGTGTCTTTCGGACCGGTTCGGAACATCAACTTTGATTCGATCATTTCTTTTACCCACTCGATAAATGTGTACAATCTCAAAATTCCAGCATCGGCTGTTGATTCAACAAAATTAGCATCTTCAATGCTATCGCCAGCATCAGCTAAACACAACCGAGTCCCATCTGCGCTGTATTTGTCAATGGAATCGCTCAGTGTTAGGAAGTTGCCATCGGATTTTGACATTTTTGCAGAGTTGAGCAACAAATGGCCGTTGCAACGAATGCCTAAAATGAAAAAAAATCATTTGGAGGAAAAACATCTAGCATAGTCATCTTAGATCTTGACCTTGACCTCGGTAGACCTAAGGGACCTTAACAACATCATAAAAGTCCCCAGCAATATATGGTGATTGCATTTTGAGAAAATCGTTGGAAACCGAAAAAATTGAGGTTAAGTGTAAGTGTTAAGTTCTTGTTCGACGAAAACCTGAGTTTTCTAAATTTTTCATTAACAAGTATTTTTCCCCGATTGTAGACATCTTAAAGTTTCCAGAACACAATTTGAATGAAAAATCGGAAAAATTTCGTGTGATATATGAATTTTCAAAGTCAAACGTCGAAAAATTGACCTTTACGAAAACTTTTTTGATCTTATACCGTCATTCCCCGAATAGGTATCCATAAATTTTTCATGTTAGTCGTTTACAAACATCTTAAGACTATCCTCAACATTTTCTAAGAAGAATGTCACAACTTTCAACCTCAAACTAAAATTTGGCTCGACCAAAATTTATATGAAAAATATTCAAAAGTTTGTAGTATCCCATCCAGTCCACCATGCATTATACTGTGAAACGATCAAAAGAGATCGTGAGATAATGAATAATTCCAAGAAATCCAACGTCAATAAAACACACACGACGATTAGAGAATTCCTGTGAACAAACAAGTCGTCGTATCAATGCAAGCGCAATATACGTTGCCTTATGCATTCAAATTCTACGGAACAATGTATGCCTTTGTCATATGGCTCCGTAATCTCACAAATTGTTTTGTCTAATACGAAATGAACATTTTAAAGGAATGCATGGGAACGGATGCGGCGATGTCTCACAGACGTGGGCGATGAGAATGAAAACGCGTTCGATCTGCGATTTTCGCAAAGCATAAATACCAGCTGCGATCGAGAGTTGGTAGCTAATAGTGAAAAATTGGTTGTCAGTTAACGATCAGTCGGAAATTGATTGTTGGTTAGTAAACGAACAGTTGAAGGTTGGCTGATGATTAGTTAGTTAAGTGAGTTGAAAGATTCGTAGTCGGTCAGTTAACTAGTCAGTCAGACATTCTGCGAACGGTCTCACAAAAGGTGTGAAAATAGTTTTGGTGACATTGATTCGTGACGCTTAACTGAAAAACCCCAGCGTTTTATCTCATCTCCCTATAAATAAATCGTGCTTCACCCCCAGTTTATTAACTCAGCTCCCAATAAATAAATTCCCCTATTCTGTGATCACATATCCCGGGCAAAACGGGTCTCGTGCTTCACAAGTTTTTGTTCAACGAATTCGCTTTAAATTAGTCATTAAATCTGCAGATGTGTTTCTTGTGGTGTCTTAGATGACCAAAAACATGGCAATGGTGTAACCACCAGCGAATTTTCGTGATCAACTTTAGCGGGTTCGTTAGCACAATAATGAATTCTCTTAAACGTACATTATGTTCATCGATTCGCTTCTTCGGCTTCAAAAACGTCGTCATTATCAATTTTGTAAAAACATGAAATGACACAAAAATTTCCCCATTGAGCATCACAGATCAAATAAATTTTCAGCAGGAGCATAATGTTTGGCATTGTGATTTTCAGATCTATACGAAGTACTTGTCTTATGCGTTTACCACGACGTTTGTAACACGTCGAATTTCGACCTGGGAGTTGGTGGGTTTTTCGTTTTGGGGTATAAATAGAAGAAATATGCAAAAAAACGTTGACCGTCTATCCGTACATACATCCGTCTGTCCGTCAGTCCGTCCGTCCGTCTGTCCGTCTGTCGCCAAGTTATCTCGAGTAAGGCTTGACCGATTTTCAAAATCTATTTTTTCCTGAAATGTAATCGAAAAAGTGAGGTCGAGTTCGATGGGCACTTTTGGTCCAAGGGCCGCCGAGCTAGGGCCGCTTAAGTGGTTTTTGGTCTTTCGTACATAAACTCACGTCAAAATAATTACGAACTTTTTACTTCTGCGCAGCTTTTTGCGGTGTTAATAACATGCGCAGAAGTAAAAAGTTCGTAATTATTTTGACGCAAGTTTAACTCGAGTAAATCTTATCCGATGTTTTTTGATCGACAGGTCTATGAAAGCCGAACAATGAATGCAGGTTAGTTAGGGCTCTAAAAATGAGTCTCTACAAGGGTTCTACGAATTTTTTGTACATAACTCCGGCCAAATGTCTTTTTATTATAAAAACCGAGTAAATTAGTTCCGATTTTTTTGATACTTTTTCTATTTCATAGGTAATAGAAGGCCTAACAATCCTCAAGAAAAAATTTGAGGCCGAGGTCTGTAATTACGGCCCTCTGCCGGACCTAAAGGTCTCGGCCCAGCACAAAAAAATTTTTTTGCTATGTTGTAGAGAAAATTGAGTGGATCATTTTTGTGCATGGAAATATGGGTCAGAGGACTCTCAAATACGGATCCGAGGCAGGCCCAAAACGAATTTTCTACAATGCTTCTTCGTACGGTTTTTTCAATATTGCCATTTCGGCAATTTCCAATAGAGATGAATATGCATAATCAGTAATTTAATACAACGGGAATACATGCAACGGGAATACTTGCAACGGGATTCGTACGGGTCCGCGAAGCTTACGTTTTGCAGTCGCTTATGCTTTCATTCCCTTCCCTCTCTTGGGGGTTCCTGCGGGGCGTAGTTTAGTGGAGGATGGTGGAGGAATAGAGCTGTGGAAGCGCTTGGCTTTAGTCCGTCGGGTGGGTGCGGCTAGGCTGTCCTTGTATGTTGTGCGTTTTGGAGGCTGGCGGGGAATAGAAGATTATGATGAGTTGCGACTTTCAGCTATGTTTCTGTCATTTGGAGCCGGACAAGATGAAGAACTATCTGTTGGCGACACCTTTCGTTGTGCATTATTGCTATTTGTTGGTTGTAGGAAGAGATGTAGCTATTTTCCGGCGTTAATGTATAAAACGAAGAGTATTGCAAACGTCACTTGAATCAGCTTCGGTTCAACAGACCAAAATCGGAAAATTTCCTACACACAGCCGAAGCAGCCGAATTGCTTTCGTGCGGTCGCTGACCTCGACTCAACTTCGGTTGAGCATACCAAACTCGAAAGCCTTAATCTTCCGCCGCTTCCCAAGGTATATAAAATTCCTACTACACCAAAGAAGGGAGCGGGGGAGCGGAAGTCGTCGATATTGACTCACCTTCGGTGCAACAGACCATAATCGAAAATCTCAACCTTCCATCGCCACCCCAACCACACGAAATTTCTAACAAACGACCGAAAAAAAGCTTTTCCGAGGCACAACAGAAGGCGTCGCTCCCGCATAGTCGTTGACCTTGTCTCTGCTACACTTCAAAAGATGAAAATCGAAAGTCTTAACCTTCTATATTCATCCAGCCCACGCAAAGAACACTAACAAACGACCGAAGAAGCCAAAAGTTTTCAATTCCAACAACGAACCCAGACACCATCACCCACCCCACACGCTGCCGATAAGAAAACAAAGCATCATCAATGGGTAGAGGATAGCCTTGCTCAGCTTCGGTTCAATGTATAAACGCCGGAAAATAACTACATCTCTTGTTCCAACCAACAAGCACATAACAGAAGGAAGACAAAAAGTGTCGCTGAAAAACAGTTCTCGATCTTGGCACGGCTTCAGATCAAATAGATGTCACTGAAAGTCTCAACCACTCATAGTTCTTCATTTCGCGCCAGCCTTCAAAACAACCAAAAGAGACAGCATAGCTGCACCCACCCAACGCTTCCTTCCTTCCTTCCACAGCTCCATTGCCCCACCACGCTCCAATAAACTACGCCCCTCCGGATCCCTCAACGCAAAAGACGAAACCCAACCAACCGAAATCCCTAACGTTCCCCCGCCCACACCAGACACCACAGTCGACGTCGCTCATACCGTCGCAATGCTCCAACCCAAAGAGCGCAGGACGAGAAGAAAAACGGAATATATAATAAGACGCAGTAAGCGAACCTACACGCTCCTACACTAATTACCAAAGGGAATCAGCACTGCCGAGAAGGTAAGACGCAAAAGCGAACAGAGAATGGGAAAGAGCGCAGCGTACAAGGTAGGGGGCAAAAAGTGGTGACAAAGAGAAGTGGGGGACAAATAGGCCCCTCCTTCCTGAAACAAGAGGAAGAAAACAACATCCAAAGCATCAGCAACTGTAAAAACTCACAATGCTCCTGCCGAAAATCTGCTTGGTCTGGGATTCTTTTCTCCGAAAAAATGTTCCACATCAATCTTTACAACTTTCCCGAAGAAACCAACTGTCTAGCTATTCTAATTCAGAAGATAGCAGTTTTGAGTATTCAGCTTTAACAGCTGGCAGACATTTTCTTAAGATTCCAAAAAATTCTCCTGACCAAATTCTTAAACTTTTTCGAAGAAACAAACTCTCTAGATACCCGGAACTAATATTCGAAAACTCCAAGCATTACCTGAAAAACCGTCGAAATTGACATTGTTCTTATCGCCACCGATCTCAACCAGTTACAAACAATGTTTGGAAATCAAAAAAGCGAATCTAGCAATATCGGTTAGAGGATGATGTGGAGATAAAAGTTGAGAACGACATCATCGAGAAAGTCGAGAGCTACGTTTATTTGGGCCATAAATTGAAATTAGGCCTAGACAATCAAACTACAGAGATAAGACGACGAATAGGACACGGCTGGGCTGCATTTGGAAAACTTCGTTCAATATTTAAAAGTAGAATGAACAACAGTTTAAAAAGAAAGGTGTTTGATGCATGTGTACTTCCTGTCCGTACATACACTTACAATAGCGAAAGCATCAGCTAATAAGCTGAGAGCGCGCAGAGGTCTATGGAACGAAGCATGTTGGGAATATCGCTACGAGACCGAAAGACGAATAAATGGATAAGAGAGCAAACGAAGGTTATTGATGTCATGCAACGAATAGCATCGTTGAAATGGAATTGGGCAGGACATGTAGCCAGAATGACAGATGATCGTTGGACTAAATCAATTATTCAATGGCGACGACCACTAAAAAGACCGATGGGCAGACCACCTGAACGATGAACCAATGACATAAAACAGACAGGATCGTCCTGGCAACATGTGGCATTTGATCGGGAAAAGTGGAAAAATCGAGGGGAGGCCTACATCCAGCAGTGGATATAATGGCTGAAGAAGAAGAAGAACCATTCCAACGCTGAAAAGAACTAAACCACACGAACTAACCTAACTAAGGCTAAGATTCCGTCGTTTTGGGCCCGGCCACTGGATCGCAAATCCCGCACACGTCTTGCTAAGTCTTCTATCCAACAATGGAAGGGAACTTGGGACAAATCAACAGTAGTAATAAATTGATCAACAATTAAGATTGTACTATTCATACCAATAAAGGTTTTTGAAATCAAATGTAGGGTAAATGCACTAGTTATCGGTCATGTAGTAGTATCTGGCCAGCACCATTAATCGGCCATTTTTCATTGCGAAATGTGGCCGGTAACTAGTGAAACTATGGTTTGGTCGAAGGCTACTATATGGCCGATAACTGGTGCATTTACCCTGCAAATAAAACGACGACAAACAGTGAATTGGCGAAACAGTTTCGTTGAATTAATTTTTCTAAAGTCACACTTCAGTAATACATTGGTTTACTCACCTTTCGGCCACTTAGTTTCATCATTCGGCCACATAGCTGTATGATTGTACAGGAAGAACGTAAGATGGTTTTGAAGTAAATCTTTTCCGGACACTCTCAGATCAACTGGATACCAAAATTCGAATTCTCGTCGCATCAAATCCAAATGTTCTTTCTTGATTTTCGAGTTAGTTGGATACTTTGCTCCTCCAAAGTAGATGTAGTCCCAAACTTCTGGTGTCATTTGCTATGTACATTAAGTTTTTGAAAGTGTCCCAGAAAATCTTCCAAATTACTTACATCTGGGGTGATGCCTAAAGGACTCGGCTTCTCTCCTTTGAAAGAACCACCCAAGAGGAGATGGGACACAGTGTAGAACGACATATAAATGGTTGAATCGGACAGCGATTCAATCAACCATTGTTCATCCCATGGTAGTCTCGTACCTAAACCGTAAGTCCTTGAGCACGCATATTCGTGCAACCATTCCAAACAATGCTCGAAGTTATTTCGCACCTCTTCATGATACAATTCCATTTTTTTCAACAGTCCGAGAGTTTCTTTTTGCCACTGCTCTTCGCCGTAATTGATGTACCACTGGTTGCACAGTGCCACGACACATTCGTCAGCTGATCGGGAAATGATCGTCTTTTCCGGTTCGTAGTAAATGTCAGCTTCATTTCGCTGCAGCAATTTATCCTTCAAGTCTTTTTTCACATCCTGAACTTTTTTGCCGACGAATTCTCCCACCAATAATACGCCATCATAAAAACCCTTCAAGTAAACCAAATCCTTTGCTTCAGCCAACTTGTCGCGATCGTTTTGACTTTGAATTTTGAATTGTTCGTAAGCGGTGACAGCGCTTAAATTGCCAAGGCTTGGCACATCGATTATGGGTATGGGAGAGAAAGGCAAAACCATTTCATCTGTGATGTTGTATTTCTTCCGGAAGTCTGGCTTCTTTTGCAAATCCACCAAGGCGGCATAGTCGTCAGGAGAATCGGAAGGCACTGACGTTACAACTCCAGTACCTTTGTCCTCTTTAACCGACAGCATTGGAAGTGCGTACACAACTTTGTGATGTGTTAGTGGAGTCGATAGAGCCACGCCCAACAGCTCTGAGCCAACGATGTCAACGACAACGTCAACCTTTCCTTCAACAGCAGTAAATCCTTGATACGATAAATTGCGAGCTGCACGATTCGTGCAAATCCAAACTTCATTCGATTTAGTTGACTTAAATGCAATGTATTTGATGTCTGGGTGCACCCAACAGTTAGTTTGGCCATACATCGTTTCGGGACGTAGAGTAGCAGCTATCAGGTAAATGGGTTCCTTGATTTCCCTAAATAGAGGCGGTTTTAGGTCGCAGTGGAAGTAAGCTCTAAGTTCTACTCACTTGAGCTTAGCAGGAATATTTCCGGTCACTTTCATCTTGATCAAAGTGTATTCCTGCGGTCCAACACCTTCCCCAGTCGATCGATCATGATCCATACAAGGTTGTCCATCTTTTGGTGAATAAATTGTGTACCTTTTGCCGTACATTATTCTTCCCCTGGCTTTCAAATGATTGAATTGCCAGCGAATAAACGAATCGTAGAAGGGGTTTGCGTCGGTGGTCAAGAACTTTCGGCGCCAATCGATCTAAAGAAAGAGGGCGAATTGTTTCGACATTTTTAAATTGCGCTAATGATGACGTACATGAGTTCCAAGTCGCGTCAAATCATTTACTGTCAGCGGTGGGAAGTATTCCAACCAATAGTCGGTGTCGGCGAACTTCTTAATTTCTTCGTCAGATAAATTCAAACTTTGCATAATTTGCCATTGATACTTCGCCGCAACGGTCTTAGCAGCGGCTTTGCTCTAAAAACGGACAAATAATCCCAAGATTTGTCTATTGGCGCATTTTTGACTTTACCTTCTTTCCCTTACTCTTGTCTTTGGGCACGTCGCTTTTCTCCTCTTCAACCACTGCATCTTTGCTTGAGTCCGGAAAAACGGGTGGGTAACCGTAAGTTTCCATTTCTCTCTGCAATTTATCGGCACACGCTTTGATGGGCATGCCCGTGCAATGAAATCCGAATGGGAACAACACCGTTTTGCCTTTGAGACGTTGGTACCTCACAGCGAACTGTAGTTCACAGTCAGTTTAAGCGAGAAAATTGAATTCATTTTCGAATAACTTACTTCAGCTTTAGCGAGTGAAAAAGTGTGGCCCAAGTGCAAACGTCCATTCATGTACGGGTAAGGGAATGTTACAAGAAATTTTTCATCGTTGCTCTTTTTCGGAGTAGACGGAGCATCAATTTCGTACACTTTCGTCGATTCCCATGTTTGCTGAACTTCTCGCTCGATTTTCTGTAGATATTCGACCTTAAAGGTGCCTTTACGATCGACTACTGCCTGGAAATGAAGAACAAGAAGGTCTTAATACTAAAAGATGATGAAATAATGACAGAATGTGGTTTTTTCACGTCCACCACCAAGAGTTCATAAACCAAATAGGAAACAGAGTTTCCACACAGGCTGTCAAATATGTAACTTCAGACACACTTTCAAGGATATAACTCAAAGAACAATAAAAATTGAAAACTCTGTAAACACCGAACCATTTCGATTACAGCTGTGAATTACTTTGTCTGTGTGCAACCAAATTTTTTTATGTTTGATTTATTTGACTCACCATTTCAATTGATTTATTCCAAATAAATTAACGATTTCCTTGTTTTTATCGAACAAATTACCATGCCGTGCCGAAAAAAGGCCACGACGATAAAAAGAATGCAAAGTATGTGACAGTTGGAGGTTATGGTCTTGAGGCTATGCAGGGTTGTGATGGTTGTAAGTGTTGCTTTTTTATCCTGAAAGTAGTCTAATGTTGAATAGCATAGGATGCGGTTTTTCCGGAAATTTTCATTCAGAAGTTTCAAATTTATTGTTTGTTACTGAAATTTTCACAGCAACACTTTTCTTAGATCATTCTAGCCATACCTACGCATTACCTACACACCTTTCATGCACATCATTAGAAAAGTTGGTTCGTTCATTGAATTAGGATAGAAGGAACGCCGATGAACTCAACTTTGTTCATTAGGGAAAGTGCACCTGTTACGAGCTCCGTACTATTTGCGAGCCTTTTTTTGTTCTTTTTTGAGGACAAATTAAAAGACAATAGGATATCGTAACTAAAGCAATTTCTAAACAGGCTCGTCACCGATGTTTTCGCGTTGTTGACGGCTTTTCGAACAAAAATTAATTCTGTGTTGGGACTTACTTTTAAGGGGTGAAGGGGAGAATGGATCATGGTCCTTAGATGACGAATCAGCAATAAAAAAAACGTCCGTTTGTCACCGCGATAACTCGAGTAAAACTTTGCCGATTTCCCTGAAAGGTAATTGAAAAATCTTTTTTGGGATTGAATCTGGGCATTGTAGAGCCAAGGGCCTTTTGATTTTTTTATACATAACTCGAGTAAATCTTTTCATTTCTTTGTTTGAAAGGTCTAGGCATGCCTGAAAACTTATGGAAGAAACTTTTTTGATTTTGAGCCTTTGGACTCAGCCAACGAGTTTTTTCTGCATAAATCGGATCCGATTTTCAAAATCGTTTTTTTTTCCTGAAAGATAATCAAAAAACTAATTATGGGATTAAATTTGGGCAAAATCGGTTAAAAACTTTCGAAGTTACGGTCGAAAAAGAGGTCAATAACGTGGTTTTTTGAAGGTTATATCTGCGAAGGATATATCTGCGAAAATAGCACGAAAATCGCTGTTGAAGGTTTTGAATGAAAGATGTGGACATCAGAAAATCAGGAAAATTAAATTAGTGGGAAGCTGTTGAGTGCTTCGGACTGTAGTGTCTTTAGTATGGGCCAAACTCACATAACGAGACCCTGCATGATATTTGGTAGTTTTTCGTAAATATTCCTTTAATTATTTTCCTTTTTTTTTTTGTATGTGAATTCAATTAGCCGATATTACGCGCAATAACTATTGTATAAGGTCCGCCTTGCGTAATTGCAATATAAACGAATGAAGATTGGTTCTAAGATCAGCCCGAGTGCAATTTTTTTTTCAAAATTTGTTTTTAAATTTTGGGCTGTTTTTAGAGATTTAGAGAGGTTTTTCGCCGTTCTTCGGACGGGCTTTTCAATATTGGCCTTTCAGCAAATTTCAATCCAATTAAATTATGTCGACGTAATGTGCACTTAAGACTTGAGGCAATATTTACTTAGATACATTCGAGTCTTTTTACCACATCTATTCTGATGCGTACGGGTCCCTTGCATATGTTTTAGTTTATCGGGGTTCCTTCTGTTCTAATTTAATTCTTACAGTAAATAGAGTCAAGACAAATTGGACGAATTTAGCTGAGTGGCATTTCAATAGCAGATAGTTTATTGTTTGTTTTTTAATATATTTCACTTCTATTCCACAAAGGAAATTATTCATTATCCTTATTTTTTAGGGCTTTTCTGTTTCATCATTTTACTCTTATAACACTTTGTGTCTCATTTTTACTTTTCGATGGAAACTAGAGGTGTGCGAGTCCGAGCCCGATCTAAAATGAAGATTTCAAACCTGACCCGAACCGAACCCGAAACCCTGACTCCAGCCGTTGCTCGAGCCCGACCTTTTTCAAAAAATTTCATTTTAATGTTTTTTAAACTCGATTTTGAGAAAATAATTGAATGAATTTGTTTTTTCGGGTCGGGTCGGGTTTAGTTGGTTGAAGTCTTCAAACCCGACCTGACCCGAAAAAAAAACCAAAATCCGACATGACCCGTCCCAACAAAAAATAAATTGAAAAACCCGACCCGACAAATTGATTCAGGTTCGGGTTGGCTTTTTAGTCGAATTTCGGGCGGCCCTCTCACCTCTAATGGAAACATACTTTGTTTGCCGTGCCTAAACAACATATCTTTCAATCTATGAGTTTTTTCAGCTATGAAAGCATGAATTACGTAAACGTCAGTAGAGAAAATGTGCTGTTCACAAATGATGCATGGTTTTTGTGGGGGGTCCCCAAATTCGTACGGTAACGTACGCTGGGGGAGGGGGTCAAAGTCAAGTCGAACGTACTTACATATAAAAAGTTCAGATTTCCCCTTTCCATTTATATTCCTGTATCTATGTTTAGACCCGTACGAAGGACGAAATTCTTCGAAAAGGGATCTTATGCGTTTACCACGACGTTTGTAACCAGTCGAATTCCGACCCGGGGGTAGGGGGGAAACACCGATCATGGGCCTTAGATGACGAATCAGCAATAAGAAAAATGTCCGTCCGTCCGTCTGTCACTACGATAATTTGAAATTTCACCGATTTTCAAAAACTTTTTTCCCTGAAAGGCAATCGAAAAATCTTTTATGGGATTGGATCTGGGCACTGTCGGCCCAAGGGCCGCCGGGCTAAGGCCGTTTAAAGGTTTTTCGATCTTTTGCTCATAACTCGAGTAAATCTTTTCAGATTTTGATAATTTTTTTTTGTTTGAAACATCTCAGCATGCCTGGGAGTAGCTTTTTTTGATTTTGAGCTTTTGGAATCAGCCAGAGCCCTAAAACTGAGTCTCGTTAAAATTGTTTTTTCCACAAAAACTTTTTTTTCCTGAATTTGGGCAAAATCGGTCAAAAACTGTCGAAGTTACAGCCGAAAAAGGGGTCCAAAAAGGAAACGTAGTTTTTTTAAGGTTTGTGAAACTTTTTCTCTGCGAAATTGGAACGGAAATCTCTCTTCAATGAAAAGCGACTCTGCGCGACCCTACACGATATTTGGTGGTTTTTCGCGAATATTGCTTTAATGATTAGGTTTTCCGAGCAGTGTTGTAGAGAAAAAAGAAGCGAACTTTTGTGTCTGTGGAAGTATGGGTCAGAGGCCTCTCCTAAGCGCTCTAGGTCTTTTCTGAGGAGGAATTGGAGGGTTTTTAGCGCCGTTGCTTCGTACGTGTTTTTCAATATTGCCCTTTCAACAATTTCCAGTCCAATTTAGTGAGGACTTAATTACATATACTTAAAAGTTCAGGCAATAGGTACGTTCGATTCTGTTTGCCACATCCATTCTGATACGTACGAGTCCTTTGCATATGTTTTCATTTATTATTTGTGTAATTTACATTGAATTCTCTTATAAGAAAACAACTTCCTTTAGTTTTTCTTACATTTTTTTTTGTAGACTTCGTTTTTCTAAGACGAAAAAAAATAACTTCTGTTTTTTCGATTTTGCAGACCCCCCTCCCCTTGTCATATTGTGTCTGTTTTTCCGAACTGAAAACAAACTAACTCATTATTTCCAAGTGTCGTAGAACATATTCTACCTGAAATGCCGATGAAACTTCATTTTTTTTTCTGAAGGGAGGGTCCTCAAATTCGTATACGTACTTTCAAGGGGGATGTTTGGAATTGTACGGTTTCGTTAAGGAGGAAAAAAGGGGGGTCAAAAGTCGCTAAAAAATTCGTTTGTGAACAACCCCAAAGGGAATAGTGCAATGTTGAGGCGTTAACTCTGCTATGAAAATAACATAGGTGTCACTACCTGAGGTTTGGGGACAAGGCACGATTAATTGCGATATCGGCTCGTGTCAAAGTATATCAGGTTTCGTGATGAAATATTTGTACTTTTAACGAATGTATATTTATGCCAACGAAGTCTCTTTCAAGCCATTAGAATTATATCACAATGACATCCTCTCTTTCGGAGACGAATTTCACATTTTCAATAACAAATTGACTCGTGAGTCGTCTCTGCGTGTGAATTTCATTTATAATAATAGATTCTGTCTAGATATGGACAATGTCATCTACTTATTTCAGTTTTCCTTTAATTGCTTTCAGAAGAAAAAATGTTCTAAATGCTTTTTTAGAGCCTTTTATTATTATTCTTTCCTTTAATACAAGTACGTGAACACTGAATCGTACTTAAGCTACTTGAATGTAGATGGACATGGCGATGTTATTTGTTTCGACTGACGTCTGTTAATGTCAAGAAACGTTTGTAAACATTTCAGTTTTCACTCATTTGCTTGTTTTCGAAGCTTGAAATTCAATATTTTCGACTTGAAATTGCAAATAATTTAAAAATCCTTTAAAATGTCGTATATGTTACCGCATTTACACAATGGATGGCAAGTGGATCAGGCAATATTGTCAGAGGAAGACAGAGTTGTGGTGAGTTAAAAATACATTCATCAAAATCAAATTGCAAAAACTTTTGAATGTTATTTTTGTCAATGAAAGAAAGAAAAAGATGAGAAGATTTTACATTCGAAAAGGGAAACTACGCTTTGTCTTTTTGTCATTTATTTTGCTATGTAAAAAACTATCCACCAATCGAGATGTTTGAACCAATGAGCTTTACGGGTTCTAGCATATTACGCTGGAAAAATTTAGCGCTGAATTCGTCGCTAGTTCGTTGATAGAAATCTCACAAGCTATGGAGCAAACCAAATTTTACACATTGTGATATTTTTTGTCCATACTTGGAACGTTTCTATTTTACGTAAAATGTAAACAATTTTTACTCGTAGGTTATTCGCTTCGGCCACGATTGGGACCCAGCTTGTATGAAAATGGATGAAGTTTTGTACAGTATTGCTGAGAAAGTGAAAAATTTTGCTATTGTTTACTTGGTCGACATAACGGAAGTTCCAGATTTTAATAAAATGTAAAAAGAAATTCTTATTTAGTTTGTCCCTCTGTCTTAATTTGTTTTCAATGCTTTTTAGGTACGAATTGTACGATCCGTGCACTGTGATGTTTTTCTTCCGCAATAAACATATTATGATTGATTTGGGCACGGGCAACAACAACAAAATTAATTGGCCGCTTGAGGACAAACAGGAAATGGTAGACATCGTGGAGACCGTATACCGAGGTGCGAGAAAAGGAAGAGGTCTTGTGGTGTCACCGAAAGATTATTCAACAAAATATCGCTACTAGAAATGTGCTACTCATCCTAACCAAACAATAAATTATGACTATCTTTAACGTGAGAAACCTAGTTTCATTTTTAACAGCGCGATTTGATACATTTTTTTGAGGCTTCAATAAATGTCTATTCGTTAATTTGAAGAAAATGTGTCTACCTAACTTATCGGATTACTTTTCGCACTCAAAATGAGTGAGACATATAAATATGTCATTTAACAACATTTATTTGAGTTCGGTCAAAATTATTCATGAGAGATAGAAGCCATTACATTAAGTGAAATTGCTAAGTGGGTCATTACATGTCAAATCACGCAAAATTAAATTCGACCATCTCACATTTCGATAAATTGGTGGGTAGGAAATCCTTTCCTCTAAGTATAAATATGATGATTCATAAGTTTCTGTGTTCGAAAATGAGTTCATAGAAAAATGACGAAAGTTTGAAAGTGCCAAAAATGAATTTTTCGAAATATTTAGAACTGAAAATTTTTTGTAGACTCCAACCGGACTTCAGAAGGTATGTGCTGCTGGAAAGCTTGTTCGTGGGGATTGAAAAAAAAAAGTAAAATGAAATTATTTTAGTGTCGCTATATGAAGGGTGATCTGATGATCTCGAAGAAAGTATCTCCCGATTTTGTGGCATCATTTTTATGGCATATTGAAGAGCTACAAGTTTCATCGTGGGTAAACGATTTTTAATTTTTGCGTGATTTGATGTGGAATGACTCAAGTAGCGGCTACAACTTTTTTTGAGTGTTTATTGAGCTTACTGTTATTTGTGACAATAGAACATGCCAGTGAAAAGGAGAGGAGCTCTTGAAATCATTTCATTTAATTTTTTAAAATTGAATTCGAAGTTCACAAATTATGTTTCCATAATCTCTTTACGTAATACACAAACGTACGTTGACCAATTTCAGGACTGAAATTTTCGGTCAAGTTAGTCTATCAAAACAAAAACCCTTCAAAAAATGATATAATCCGCCGTTACAACCCGTCCGGGTCAGAGGCTTGATCATTTTATTAGACCCGTACTAAGAACGAAGTTCTTCGAAAAGGGATCTTATGCGAGGGGTGAACCACTCCCAGATACTTACTTTACTTTTTCGGTGCTAGAGCCACTTGTGGGACTTGGCCTGGTGGAGAATTCCGATCCAACGCTGCCTGTCGTGCGCCACGTATTGCCAGTTTTTTATTCCGAGCGTGCGAACATCTTGTTCGACGCCATCAATCCATCGAAGTTTTGGACGACCAACTCCTCTTCGCCCTTCTGGATCGTTGCGGAATAATTTTGAGGTGGCTCTGTTTTTATCCATGCAAATGCCCCGTCCACCTCAGCCTTTGGACTTTCACCACTGCCACTATATCCGGCTCGTCAAAATCATGTTCCAATTCAAAGTTATGTAGCCGTTGCCACATCTCCCCCTCGCGTATCGCTCCAAAATACCTTGCGCTCAAACGTTAGGAGCAACGTTTATCACTTTTCTTCATCGTCCATGATTCCCATCCGTAGATCAATACTGGACGGATAAGTGTTTTGTAAATATGGCACTTCATTTTCTTCGATATTAACTGAGCGTAGATGTTTAATTAGACCATAATAGCATCCGCTTGCCGCCATGATACGTCTGTGAATTTCAGGTGTGTTGTCACCATCTGACCGTATCAGCGCTCTAAGATAAATGAACTCATCCACTACCTCGAGGTTGAACTCTCTAACGCATATTGTGTCTCCTTGATGATTCGCTACCGGATTCGGCTTGGTCTTCATGTACTTGGTTTTAGACTCGTTTATCATCAACTTAGATTTTCAGATTTGTGAAAGTGTCAACTGCTGCTGCATGCGTACGACTGGCGAGGTCTAAGTCGTCTGCAAAGCCGAGAACTTGAACTATTCCATTCACCAGCGTTTTGTTGGTTTGGATACCAGCACGTCTCATTGCGATTTCCAAAGCCAAGTCAAAGAGTAAGCAGGATAGCGCATGTCGTTTTGCACTTTGACACGACATCTGGTGTCGCTTTCACAAGACGAATATAATTTGTTTCAAAGCCCAGCTGCTTCATTGCCTCATACAGTTCCATACGCTTGGTCCTGTCGTAAGCTTGTTTGAAGTCGATGAAAAGATGGTACGTCCGGACTTGAAATTCTCTGCCCTTTCGCAGAATCAGACGAAGGGTGAATATTTGGTCAGTTGTTGAGCGATCTCATCTGAATCCGTCTTGATAGTCACCAATGACACTCTCAGCCCGTGGATTTAGTCTTTCGAATAGCACTCGTGCAAAAACTTTGTAAGCCGTGTTCAGCAAGGCAATTCCACGGTAGTTTTCGCATTCGGTTTTATCGCCTTTCTTGTGTAGAGGTAAAATGGCACCCTCTAACCACTCGCCAGGCAAGTTTTCTGTGTTCCATATTCGTTTTACTATATCATACATCACTTTTGGCAATTCCTCACCACCCATATTCAGCAGTTCCGCTGGAATATTATCGGGACCGGAAGCTTTGTTGTTCTTGAGTGAGGTAATTGCTGCTGAGACTTCCTCCACTGTTGGCGCTGCTACGATACGACCGTCGCACAGTGTATTTTTTGTAAGGGTTTGCTGCTTGGGCTTCAACTCGTACAGATTTCAAAATTTTGATGATATTCTATTTTATTTGAATCAAGAAAGGAATATAGGACAGCTGTAATTCCTTTCGATCAATAAATTGTTAGGACTCCCACATCCAGAGACGAAAACGTTTGTATGGTCAAAAACCAATTTTTTTTGAGAGTATTGCCACTTTGGCTATATATTGCAGGGAATTTGCTTGAAATGGATCAATATTTTTTTTTTTTTAGACCAAGGAAAACGTTCTTCTTCTGACCATTTATAGGAAGACAGTCTGGTGCCAAAATTCTTTTTACGCCAGACTCTCGACACCAACATGGATATTGTTCCCAAAAAGTTTCAACTTGGCACCAGCCTGCTTCCTTGAGTTCTTGACCAAAGAGTGAAATCTTGAAAATATTTTTGATTTTTTTGAAATTTTGTTTCTAAACACTCAACACGTCTCCAGTCACACTGATATATTGTTTTTAATTTTCAGAAGTTTGGTTCTCCTCAACTCATTTGTTCCCACGGGAGTGAGAAGATTTTTCGAACCGAAAAGGAAATACGTTTGTCCTTTAATCTTTCCGATTAAAAACGAAAAAAAAGAAACGTCAAAATATTGAAAATTGTACAAATTAAAGCCCAAGCCGCAAAACCTTACAAAAAATACACTGTGCGTCGTCGTCAAGAAAGGAAACATCGCTATCACCATCGACATCATCATCCCCCCATCAAAATGCTCTTATAATCTCTCCAAGACATCATGTTTTGCAGTAAGCAACGTTCTGTTTACTACTTTGCATATGATTATTCGGAGGCTAAATCCTTTCCTTTGATTGTTTATACGTTTGTAGAACTTTCGTGACTCATTTGCGCTACACAATCTCTCTAGCTGAAGTAGCGTCGTATCTTCGAGCTCTCTTTTCTTGCGCCGCGCCGGTGCAAACGTTTTTCCTCCTTCCTCAGTTCTTTGTATCTCGCATCTGCAGTCACTTTCTGTTCTATCGTACTTGCAGTTTCCTTCAGCACACTCCGCATCAAATCAGGTATTGAAGTCTTTAGGGCTCTGATATCCTAAGGTGGCTTCTTGTTTGATTATTTCACTCACCGATTGCCAGTCGAGAGGAGTATCATCTGGTTGAGCTTGTTGAAGTTGTTGAAGCTTTGTGCTAATGTTTTCAGCATATGTCGCCGCTATCTGTGGATCTCTTAGTTTGTCCACTGGAAACCGGGCAAGATGTGATCGCAGTGTTGACACCACGAGATAGTTATCAGAGTCGACCACTCCCAGATAATCACCAAATAATCATCCGATAATCTAAATAATCACCAGATAGATAATCCGCAAAAAAACCTCTTACAGAGGAGGTGTGACGCAAGTTTTTATATTTGCTTACAAAAGCTGTGAAATCAGAAAAGTGTGACGCATTAATCATCTAAGGTAAAACTATTTTCTTCCAGTTACAAAAGTTCTGAAATCAGAGGGGGTGACGCATTAAGCTTCGATTCGCAACAAAAATTTACAAAATTATGTTGAGTTCAAAAAATTGCGTCACAAATGCCAGACCCAACGACGAAACAATTTTTCTGTACTTTCAGTTTTTACGCTGCGAAAATTTGACTTTTATTTCTTATTACATCATTTAGGGTAAATTTTAATTTTTGCGTCTAAAAACTGAGTGTTGAGAAATTATTCCGCTGGTGGGTCTGGCATTTGTGACGCAGTTTTTTGAACTCAACATAATTTTGTTTAAAAATTTTTGTTGCGAATCGAAGCTTAATGCGTCACCCCCTCTGATTTCAGAACTTTTGTAACTGGAAGAAAATAGTTTTACCTTAGCTGATTAATGCGTCACACTTTTCTGATTTCACAGCTTTTGTAGGCAAATATAAAGACTTGCGTCACACCTCCTCTGTAAGAGGTTTTTTTGCGGATATCAGTACTTTTGTAAGTTTGTAAGCAACTTTCTAGCTGCCATAGTTCTGGAGGTATGAATCATCCCTCTGGAATCTGGAAGTGGCGTTATCCCGGGATTAGGCCACATTTTCCAAAAACCATGAAACACGTGTTCGCTTAAATTTAATTCTCTACAACTTCGCATTTGGAACCAACTTTCTAACTCTCATAGTTCAGGAGATTTGGGTCATCCTGCCAAAAATTGCCACAAACAAACAAACAATACAAAGAAAGAAAAAAAGGTTTACCAAATTGGCTATTTCAAAATATTCGATTTGGGTCCGTTTCCATACAAAATAGCAATATTGTTTAATTCATATCTCCGGATTGGTTAAACCGATTTTAATGAGTAAAAAGACGCTTCGGCCTAAAATTTTTCGTAGAATCCGGGAAAAATATTTCCCGGGGGTACGTCGCTCGGGGGAGAAGTCAAAAAGTTCCTTAGGCTACGAAAAAGTTTCTTGTGAATTTTTTGGCGTGTAAGACTTGCGTCACGGCCCCTTACTATTGTAAGGCCATGATCACAAAAAAATTATTCCTGAAAAAAAGTGTCGCCGTGCTACGGCCGTTTAAGTGGTTTATGGTCTTTTGTATAGAACTCAAGTAAATCTCTCCCGATTTTCAAATTTTTTTTTTGATCTGTCTCCCGTTTTATAGAAGAAAATTTTTTTATTAGAAACCCTTGGACTCATTCAGGGCCCTAAAACTGAGTTTCTACTAGGGCCCAACGTGTTTGTTTGAATAAGTTGGATAACTCCGAACTGATTTCGTTGATTTTTTTTCTATTTGAGAGGCAATCGAGTACCGAATTATATTCAAAAACAAATTTGAACCCGGTGCCTGATTGCCTCAGGTTAGCCCTAACCAAAAAACATGTTGCTATGTTGCAGAGCAAATTGAGGGAAACATTTTTGTCTATGGAATTATGTGTACCAGGCATTTCCTTATGGCCCTAGGTTGGTCCTAAGTTCGGCCCTGGACAAAAAAAATGGTTTTTCACTATGTTACAGAGAAAATGGAGGGAAATTTTTTTGTCTATGTAAGTATTTGTCAGAGGCCTCTCCTGAAGACCCTAGGTCGGTCGTAAAGTCGCCCCTATACAAAAAATGGTTTTTTCCTATGTTGTAGAAAAAATTGAGATGAACATTTTTGTCTATTTGGGGGTCAAAATTTTGTACTTTCGGAAGGCCTTTATTGCACCGTTTCTTCGGACTAGTTTTTCGATATTGCTCTCTCGGCAATTTCCAATACAATTTAATGTGGACGTAATTTCATATACTTAAGAGTTAAGGCAATATTTACTCAAATACGTTCGAGTCCTTTCGCAACATTTACTCTGTTTGCCACATCTATTCTGATACGTACGGGTCCCTTCTATGTTTTTTTTTTTTTTAGAAACGAGAAAGAAGATTCCCTCTTACTCTCCGTAAGAAAAAAGTAAAATTAAAATAAAGTTAAAATACAATAAAAATTCAAAATATAAGAGGGAAATATATGATACGAAAACTTTAGAAAATTTTTGTTTTTATTTAACCGCTGCTGTGAAACTGACAAATTTATTTTCACATTTGTTAGGCGAAAATTGATATTTTCTCACCTCAAATGAGGGGCGAAAATTGAATTTTGCATGGGTAGTTTGTAGCGGGATGAAAAGTAAATTTTCGCACCTCATTTGAGGTGAGAAAATAAATACTTAACATAAAGTATCATCTACCAAAGAATGGCGTGACATGATTGTTTATGAAAATTAATTGATTTCCATCGACTGCGTTATAACCAACGTCCTGTAGACTTACCTTTTTTTCATTTTAGCTTTCAGTATCTTTCGTTTAATGGCAAGGTGGTTTAGTTTCACTGTAAAAATGTTCATGAATGTATTTGACTTTTTGACCCGATAGCTACTAAACACGTCCGATTTAGTCAATTCACAGTCAATAATCGAAAAAATGTTTAGAGTAATTTCTGTTAGCACTTCATTGTTGTGAATATTTCTTTAATGAAGAGGCTTTTTGTGCAGTGTTGCAGGGGTAAATCAGGCTCTTCAACGTGGACCTAGAACTGGCTCCAGGAATAAGCTATCTAGGGGTCACGCTTGATAGTAAGCTGAACTGGATTGGCTATGTCAAGGACAAAGCAAGGAAGGCCTTGACGGCTTTTTGGATCTGCAGGAACTCCTTCGGGAGAAACTGGGGTCTACCGTCTAAGGCTATTCTATGGTTGTATGAGGCTGTGATCAGGCCAATGATGAGCCATGGCTCTGTGGTATGGTGGCAAAGGCTCAACGTTGAGTGTGCGAGGTAGTAGTTGAATGAGGTTCAAAGACTGGTATGCCTTTGCATCACTGGAGCTATGAAGACCACGGCGACCATTGCCATGGAAGCACTGTTGGCTGTACCACCTCTGGACTTGGTTACCAAGGCTAGAGCTTTTGCCACAGCGGACAGGTTGGTACAGAATGGTATGTGGGCTTGGACATGGCAAAATCGGTGAGATGATTCCGGACCCAGTTTTTAGCATGCCTAGGGAACGAATAGCGCGGGTGATTGACTTCACAAGGCGGTTCGAAACGGTATTTCCAAGCAGAGAGGAGCGGCTGGACAGATGGCCGGCCTATCTGAGTGGAAGGGCAAAAGTCAGATTTACAGACGGATCCAAGGCAGTCGAAGGGGCAAGGGCTGGAACATACGATCCGAATGCTGAGCAGGGTAACTGGTTCCACTTAGGTGGAACCACCAGTGTTCTCCAGGCAGAAGCTTTCGCCCTACTAATGGGAGCTCGAGAAGCACTGCCAACGGGGACGCAGGGAGAGGACGTCCTCATCCTTTCGGATAGTAAGGAAGTGATCAGGGCACTCGTATCGTCAGTGGTGACCTCTAGGCTGATCAAAGAGTGCAAGGAGTATCTAAACGATGTGAGTTCGTGCAATCGGATCACGCTGGTTTGGGTACCTGGCCACTCTGGTGTGGAGGAGAACGAAAAGGTGGATGAACTTGCAAGAATGGGGTCCACGACTATATCAATGGGAACCAAACCCTACCTGCCAATACCCAAGTCGTTGTGTGCGCAAGCGCTAAATAACTGGGTGCGGCGAGGAACGTGGAACGATGGGAGGAATATGACGGAGGTGCTCACACGAAGCGTTTCTTCCCGAGGCCTGTCGAGAAAAAGGCAAACGATTTGCTAGTGATGGACCGGTGTCGCATTAGGAGGGTTGTGGGAGCGATTACTGGACATTGCGGGTTGAGTCGGTACATGTACAAGTTGAGGCTTTCGGGAACCACCGAATGCTCTTGTGGATTGGGGAGAAAACGGGTATACACTTAATTTGTGAATGTCCCAATTACCTTCAGCTCAGGCGTAAGATCTACGGGGAATTTTTCGTGGGACCATCCCAAATCGATAATCTGGGACCTGCCACACTTGACAGATTTTTGGTAGCGAGAGGAAGGCTCGCGTGAAGATTTAAATGATGACTGGGAAGGAAACAAAGGATCCTAGGATCTGTGTTTCAAGATCGCCTAGGCGATCGTCCCAAACTGATAAATCTAAAAGTGTTGCAGAGTAAAAAGAGCCGAACTTTTTTGTTCGTGGAAGTATGGATCAGAGGCCTCTCCTAAGTGGTCTAGGTCGGGGTCTAGGGCCGAGTGCAATGTTGTTTTTGAAATTTTTTCCATTTTTTTCAGTTTTGGGCTTTTTGATGGATATGAAATGTTTTTTGCGCCGTTTCTTCGGACAGGTTTTTCAATATTGCTTTTTCGGCAATTTCCAATCCAGTTTGATTTCGACGCAATTTCATACACTTTAGAGTTAAGGCGACAGTTACATAGATACGTTCGAATCTTTTTCGAACATCTATTCTGTTCGTCACATCTATTCTGATTGGAAGTTATGAGAGTGTAGGATGTCGGAGGCTTTTGAGTCGTGATTGGTGCGATTTTTGTCGATTTTCACTTCCTCTGAAAAGTATCGTATCCCCGACTGATTTCGACGTTTGGGAGGTTGTAGGAACGACGGAGATAAGCTTTAGGATTTGGGGTACTTTTTGAAGACATTTGTAGCGCTGCAACGCTACATGTAGCGCTACCATAAGCGACGAAAAAGCCTCAAAACGTGTCCAAATGGCACTGAAATGGGTTCATATGAAAGGTAACATCAATGCCTATTAAGCCTTATGATTCGCGAGGAAATTCGAGGTCACTGGGTGAATTTTTGGTTGAAATGGCGCTAAAAAATTACTTTTTAGTAGCTAAAGTTTACTTTTACGGTTTTGAAGATTTTCATATACTCCGAAACCTTGACAGATTTTGGCGTTTGGAGGCTCGTTGGAAAGGTCTTGACGAGAATAATGATATAGGATGAAATAAGACGTATTTTGAAACACTGTAACGCTACAGGAGACGCTACAAAATATGACAAAATCATACGAAAATTTCCTCAAACATCATGCAGATGTGGTCCAATTTCAACATATGAGGGTTCGTTGGAAAGGTATCATTAAAACCTATACAGCCATATTTGAGGAAATTGGGCGTCAATGAACAAAAATAAATAAGAAAAAGCGCTAAAATGAGTAAAATCATCGAAAATTACACTTTATTTCATCGAAAGGTGGTCCAATATCGACCTGTGAGAACTCGTTCGAAAGGTCTCTTCAAGACTCTTCAATTTGCATGGATTTTGAGGAAATAAGAAGTGAAAGAACGAAAACGTTTAGGAAGTAGCTGAAATAATGTTCAAAATTAAAAGTGCTACTATTCCATCAAAGAGCAATAAGATTTTTGGAGGTCAATGTGAAGACTTTGTAAGAAACTCATTTACGTAAAATTAACCGTTTTGACGAACAGAGAAATTCGTAGCTTATTGCTAAAATGTAGATAATTACACATTAAAATCTGTGTATGAAGCGTTTGGTGCAAATTTAATTGAAGATAAAGCAAAGACAGGAAGCACTGACAAATACAATTTCTTTGTCATCGCTGTATAGTACACTGAATTTTGAAAGTGGTAAACTACGAAAAGAGTTCAAAAATTGGTTTAATCAAGCATTTCCCGCACCTTAACTTCTTGGAGAACGCCAGCACTTTAGGACGAAAACGATAACAGTAATTCTAACCAATCAGAATTTCAGAATTATCGTTTGAACGGTAATTCTCGTATTGTGATTGGTTAGAATTACCGTCCGTCCAAAAATATCGAGTTACAAACATGAAATTTTCCTTTGAGAAGCATTGGATCTGCATTGAAGCTTTCAATTCTTTTACTGATTGAGCTGCATGTTGAAAAGTAGTGTCATCAGCAGATCGCCTTTGAAGCATTTTCCAAACAGCTCATATAAGAATATTAGGAAAAGAAGGGAGGACAGAGTTGAGCCCTGAGGGACTCCACAAGTTACATTCAGTAGGGAGCTAGAAGTACTTCCTGTACTAACGTATTGTTTCCTGCCGTTCAAATAGCTTTTGATTAAATCGTATGCATTTCCGTTAAAACCTAGTGTTTGTAATTTTTTTAGCCTTCTTCAAATCAATGAACAGACAGGTAGCTTTATTTCATGTGTGTGACAGCAAATTGATTAAACTTTTGGGCGAGCGAATGTTGCTAATTATAAAATGCAAAGTATTTATGTAAAATTACATTCGATTGAATTTTTATTCAAAATCTTTGTACATAGAAAATTTTAAATAGTCACAGTGCCACATACTCGCAGTTCCATTTATCGTGTCAGTTCAGTTGTCGGCTTACTACAATCCTGATGTATAAAGTAGGAGATTAGTCATGCTTTTGAAACGAAAAGAAATAGAAAGCTTACTCCTCCATGTCATGAAATGATGGGCTAGACGTAGGTGCTGGTGTTGTGGTTGTAGCAGTTGTTGTTGTTCTATTTCTGTGATGGTGGTGGTGACGGTGATGATATCTATGATGCCTCGTTTCAACAAATGCACTTGGTTCAGGCATTGGACCGTCTTGTTTTTCTTGCCAAATAAGCGTATGAATTGGCTGTTGTTTGTGAACTTCATTATTTGTTTCAGTACAATTCTTGCGATGATGATGTCTTCCTGTTCCATGCCTTAACCACCCTCTACGGTTGTCATTATGTCTACGTCTTACCCAAACAGCTTCATTATTTTCGGCATCTGGTTCAATTGTAGATGTGGTACTCTCGAGACGTCTTCCTGTTCCATGCCTTAACCACTCTCTGCGGTTGTCATTATGTCTACGTCTTACCCAAACGGGTCCATTTTTTTCGACATCTGGTTCAATTGTAAATGCTGTACTCTCGAGATCATCACTATTTGATCCATCAGCAAGTCTATCAGCTACACCTTCCGAAACATCCACTTCGTGCTGTAATTCCACATCTCCTGCTTTGATATTAGAGAAACTACGATCAGGTAGTGCAATTGAAGCGACTACACAACCAATGAAGATAATTAGCTGAATTTTCATTTTTAATTCTTCAATGTCTTTGACAAGATTTCTGGGTTAACTGATTCTGCTACCAAAAGCTAACCATATTTATATTCGCCAGATAACGGCCTCACAACTGACTGTTAATACATTCGTGAAAAAAATGCTATCAGTTGATTCTAATTTTAATTTACTTGGCCGCTGAATTTCTTTCATCTTAACGTTTTACAAATTTCGTATGAATTGTTTTTATCGGACAGAATATTTACGCGAATGAATCAAAAACATTTCGAATGGAAGTCCCTGAAAGTTGGAAAAACGTTCTTCTTGGAAGTGTTTTTTACGATGTTACCAATTCCATTCTCTCTTCTTCAATATCCACGTTCTCTGGTTTCCCTGATTTAAACGATGGACTCATGATATTCTCGTTCTGTTCAAGTAATTCTTCTATGGTAAGCCTCTAAACAGTGCTAATTTTTTTTATAAACACTGATCCACAAACTTCAAAATGCGTAATCTAAGAACTTGCACAAAAGGAAGGTTTTACCCCTTTTACCCTCTTTCATTATCCAGCATTATCCAAGTGCACCGAATGTCTGATCAAAAACATAAAAATATATTTTTAGTTTTTTGCGGGTTATTTATCTCCAATAAAGAAATGATAAATGTCCAATAAAAAATCAATTTTCGTCCAATAAAAATTTTAAATGACCAATAAAAAATGCACTTTTCTTTTACAAAATAAATTTATTTTTTCATTGAACATTTATTATTTTTATTGGACAAAAATTATTTTATAATGGACATTTATTATTTCTATTGGACAAAATAATTTTTTCTATTGGAAGGTTTAATACGGTCCTGCATTAGGCAGTGGACAAGACATCCGGAATCTTTATATTATTACTTTTCACATAGACAATTTCGATTTCATGTTACTTAAAATTTTAAGTCCAAAATTTATCAACAGGCAATTAGATATCGACGCAAAAATCACAATCAATTTAAAATGTCAAAGTCTTTATGTCTGCTTACAGAAGTTGTGAAATCAGAAAAGTGTGACGCATTAAGCATCTAAGGTAAAACTATTTTCTTCGTGTTACAAAAGTTCTGAAATCAGAGGATGGTGACGATGACGCATTAAGCTTCGATTCGCAAAAAAAATTTTTAAACAAAATTACGTTGAGTTCAAATTTCGTCCCAAATGCCAGACCCAACGACGAAATAATTTTTCTGTACTTTCAGTTTATACGCTGCAAATTTGACTTATTGCATCGTTTTTACCCTAAACGATTTACATTTTGCATGTAAAAACTGAAAACTGGCATTTGTGACGCAATTTTTGAACTCAACGTAATTTTGTTTAAAACATTTTTTTGCGTATCGAAGCTTAATGCGTCACAATCCTCTGATTTCAGAACATACACGAAGAAAATAGTTTTACCTTAGCGTCACACTTTGCTGATTTCACAACTTTTGTAAGCAGACATAAAGACTTGCGTCACACCTCCTCTGTAAGAGGTTTTTTAGCGGATAGCAGTACTTTTGTAAATTTATTTCTCGTCAAAAACCTAATGGAAGTTGAAAAGTGCTAGAGAAATCCACAAGAATCCCATAAAGTAGGAAGCTCCATTGGACGACCTCACTCATGTCGAGAATAACCGAAAAGTTGAAAAGTGCTATAGAAACCCTCCCAATTCTAGAAGTGGCCATATCCCAGGGATTAGGCCATATTTCCCAAAGCTCTGAAACACGTGTTCGCTGGAATTAATTTCTCTACAACTTCGCCATTGAAACCAACTTTCTAACTCTCATAGTTCTGGAGACTTGGGTCATTCTGCCAAAAATTGCCACAAGTAAAGAAAAAAAGAAAGATTTACCAAATTGACAATTTAAAAATATTCGATTCGGGTCCCTTTCCATACAAAATAGCAAACTTGTTCAATTCATATCTCCGGATTGGCTGACCGATCGATTTTAATGAGTAAAAAAGCATTTCGGCCTAAAATTTTGCGAAGAATCCGGGAAAAATATTTTTCGGGGGGTACGTCGTCGCACGGGGGGAAATCAAAAAGTTCTTGTAAATATGTTCCTCAGTCTACGAAAAAATTTCTTGTGAATTTTTTGACGTGTAAGACTTGCGTCACAGCCCCTTACCACCGTGGGGCCATGATAATTGTTTTTTTTACATAGCTGCCGTGGGTCTTCCAACGATACATTCGGAGTTATGGAGTAATCTAATTAGTGACTCATACATGAATCGGTTTAACGTTATCAGCAAAAATTTTGGAAAAACCTTGTCGGTAGAATACACACATCCCAAATGTTTTTGTTATTCTTTTGGTTTCATGCGCGTAAATATTCCTACGAAATTTGTAAAACTCAAAAAAATAAAGATGAAAGAAATTCAGCCGCCAAATAAATTAAAATTATAATCAATTGATAGCATTTTTCCCACGAAAGTCAGAAAGTTCAAAAGATTAGCAGTCAGCTGTGAGGCTGTTATCTGGCAAATATAAATATGGTTAGCTGTTGGTAGCACAATTAGTAAACCCAGAAATCTTGTCGAAGACATTGAAGAATTAAAAATGAAAATTCAGCTAATTATCTTCATTGGTTGTGTAGTCGCTTCAATTGCACTACCTGATCGTAGTTTCTCTAATATCAAAGGAGGAGATGTGGATTTACAACACGAAGCGGGTGTTTCAGAAGGTGCAGCTGTTGCTGATGGATCAACTAGTGATGAGCTCGAGAGTACAACATCTACAATTGAACCAGATGTCGAGAAAAATGAACCCGTTTGGGTGAGACGTAGACATAATGACAACCGTAGAGCGTGGTTAAGGCATGGAACAGGAAGACGTCATAGACATAGGCATCATCACCGTCACCACCACCATCACAGAAATAGAACAACAACAACTGCTACAACCACAACACAAGCACCTACGTCTAGCCCTTCACTACATGACATGGAGGAGGTAATAAACCGACAACTGAAGTGAGACAATATGGGACTGCGAATATGTGGCTGTGGCACTGTGACTATTTAAAATTTTGCATGTACAAAGATTTTGAAAATAAAATTCCAATCGAATGTAATTGTAAATAAAAACTTTGCATTTTATAATTAGCAACATTCGCTCGCCCAAAAATTTTATTAATTTTATTTGCACACACTAGATGACTTCACAACGCGATTCTGAACTGTGAATTTGTTAGTGGTATTTTACACTATACTATTGAAAGAGGTGAGCAACTCGATAGCGTAGTGGTTAACACGTCTGCTTGCTACTACGAGATTGAGTTGTCAGTGCGTTAGTTCAAAACTCAACCGCAGACAGATTTGTACCGATTGTTAGATTTGTAAACAATACAAAGTTGACTTAATCGGTTCAAGACAAGTGAAGTTGAGTGCCATCGTACGGCTTACCGGAAAAGGCATTGTTGGGAGAACCGGTATTCTACTCCTACTAGTTTCGCTCCTAGTTACATCTCATAGATGGCACTGGGTTTGTCGCACAGCTTACCACTGGCACAGTAAAAACTTTCCGGTAATGAAAGGATCTCAAAAAAAAGTAGAACCACAAAAAACAGCAAAACTAGTAAATAATAATCTAGCCTCTAACCCTTCATGGGTTGTAAGGCAGATTATTATCATTATTATTGAAAGAGGTCGTAGCAGTCATATTTTGGCAGCGGTTATTGACGTATCTAGTGGGACATCGGCTTCTGTCAAATTATAGCACGTTTTTGTTGATGTGGTGCATCTAGTGAAATAAAAACTGATAAATACGCAAATAATGTCACCGAAAAAAACAAAACATTAGCATGCACAGCTCTGCGACCAGTGACCACACACAGGCTAAGCAATTCGCTTTCATGACGATCCGCTGGTGCAAAAAGCGACTGGCTTCCCGCGAGCAGAAAAATTCAAAAAAACTTCCCGATTGTCAATAAAACCAAAATTTCCCGATTCCGAAAATTCATTTTATTTGAAAGTTTCCTTTATTTATACAACTAAAAGATTATTTGTTACAAATCATTTGTATGCTTTACTTATTGAATTTACAAAAAAATTAATCTATTGAATTTTAAAAGATCTTTGAAAGGGGATTTTGTCATTCTTGGACCTTTTAACCTTGGACCCCATGTAATATTGAGATCTATCCCACTTCGTAATAAAATGCCACTTATCCCTGCTTCGCAATGCGTTCTTGAAAGTCCAGTTAGAGCTAAATGTAAAATGTTTTGTGTGTCTTTGTAGAGTTCAGGTGTTTTTAAAATTTTTTTGTATAAGTCTAATTGATCGTATCGTGTGGGATAAGTAATTTTAACCTTGCTAACTTTTCCATCGTCTTTTTCTTTCGGTATATGTAAAAAACTAGGAGCAATCTCCTTGACTCGTTTTACAAAGAGATCGTATTCTTTTAAAAGGTCGTCTGTTGTAACGTCATCAGTCAAGTTGTCGGTTAATTTTGCTAAATTTGAATATGTTTCGAGGTGTTTTCTAATTGTTTGACCTGAATCTAATTTAGCTATTTCTGAAACATCGAAAAGGGCACTTACATCGCTCAAGATTTCATTTTTCTTTTTTTCTTTTGACATTCTACCTTCAAATTTGTTAATGAAATTTTCAATTAGAGAACGTAACGCTTTTCCTGAGGTTTTAAGTGCAGCCTCAACGGTCTCGCAATGTGATGATTCTTTTGACGTTGTTGCGCGAGTGGAATGGACAGAGTGTACTTTTGTTAAAAGAGGACAACCTTTATATTCATGTTTTTCTATAGCTTCTTTGGTCATCAACGCTAAAGTCGGAAAAACAGTAGAATCAGAAACAGACTTAACTGTTAATTTGAAATCATCTAGGGTGTTCGCCATTTCTTTTAGTATATTTAAATGAGTCTCTACAATCGTATCTATTTCCCAACAAGGAATGTTGGGTTTTTGAACTGCATTAGACATGTTTCCAATGACCGAGTATGCACCATAATCCACCAAACGAGAACACGAACGGGGCGTTATCAATCTTAGCTAAGGTATCCGTCGTCTTGCTATTCATGAGCTTGAAGTATAATGGATAGTTGTTAAGCCATTTGTCAATTACCACCGAACTGTAAGTGGCGAACCTTGTTTCGGAGAAATGTCCCGGAACCCTGACCTTCACCTTTTCTGTTTGAACAGTATCTGGTCCTGGATCATCTTCGTCTTCACTCAATTCAATACTCGCTTCTTCTACTAATTCCCTAAATGATTTACCATGCGAAAACGATTTACTCACTTCGCTGATCGTTGAAAAAACTTGATTTAATGATTTACAAGACGAATCTTGAACACTATCTTTTTCTGCCAACTCGATAATATGGGCAATATCCCACTGAAAGGTGTACCAATTTCTAGCCTCTTCAGATACTAAAAGCGAATCAAGTAAATATGTATCGACACTTAGGTGAAAATATTCCCCATCGAAAGTACCACCAAGTAACCTAGATGAAAGTTCATCAGCAAGAATATTTAAGTTTGAAAGTCCTTTTCGCAAACATCGAGTTACACTCAATCCGTCACCTCCTGACAACGGTGCTACACCCGAAACAAGAGACTGAACTTTTTCTGCTATATATCCATGGAAACCTACAATTTGTAAGGTGCTTCTATTCGGAGTCAACTTGTCAGCTATTACCGATATAGGAGGCGGTCTATAACGTGACTTTTTCCGTTGGCTCGACGCGGAAAATTGATGTCCGTTAATCGGCGTCTCGAATGAGACTTACCGTTAGTTAGTAAAAATGTTCAGAGTAAATCAAAAAGAAACAAGACGAATTTCGCGATCTCACAAAGCTTAATTTTATTTGATGATGAATAAGATTTCTTATAAAATGATATTGAACTTATACTTAAAACTAGATCTGAATTATCATCCTGCCTTGCAGATTTACAGTTTTTTTTATTTACCCGCTTCATAATTTGATTCTTTTCATCATAAAACTCATGGGTTTTCTAAACTAATAACTTCCCATAATTTCCCACATAACTTCCCACATTTAAAGAATATCAAGGTAAGCCCTCAGACAACTTGTTCCACTTCCTTGACATGCCTACACTTACCGTTGTCTTCCCACAACTTCCCATTTCCTGATGATAACTTCCCATATCTAAGACAATGTAAATTTACCACCAAACCAAATTTACTTCCCGCTTCACGCGAGCATTGCTCGCGAAATATGTCGCTTTTTGCACCAGCGTGACGATCGATGCGACCACATAGGTGAACGTGGTTTGGAAACGAAATTTGAAAAACTAGTACATTCAGTACAAATTCATCGAAAATCTTGGACATATTTTCACTTCGTTGCTCTTATCTCAATTGCAACTAATTCCGTTATAATGAGGTTACCATAACAGCAAGGCTGGCATGAGCGCCGCTCATCGTGAGCGGCGCTCGGAGCGCGAGCGCCGCTCATTTTTGAATACCATGAGCGGGAGCGCGAGCGCCGCTCATTTTCAGCGCTCACGCGCTCATTAAACATACATATTAAATTTTCTTTGAATTTTGTGATTTTATAACTGTTTCGTTTGAAGAAAAAAAAAATGGTACAAATCTTTCCTGTAATGACGTTCTATTTCATTATATTATCGTTTGAACTGTTCGAAGATAGGAAACAGCGAAGTTCTGAAACAGTTAATACAACGTCATTTTCCATTGATAATATTGTTTACATACTTCAGTTTAAAACACGTTAGTTATAGCGACTTTACCGACTAAGATATGCAGCCGGTAATTGTGAACTGTTGTTTCAGTATGTAAAATATGCTACCTAACTGCTTCCAAATTGTTATTTTGACTTGTGGGATGATAAAAGCCCTTACCTTCGGCTCGGGCTACAAACTTCCCACAAGTCAAAATAAAAATTTGGAAGCAATGAGGTAATATACTATTACTTAACTTTACTTTAAAATATTATACAACGCGCTAGATTAATTATGCTGATTTCAAGCATATTCAGTGGCGTCGACTCCATGGGGGCAAAGGTTCATAGGGGGAACGCCTCCTATGGCGTGAGACCAAACAGAACAAAAAAATCAATTAATCAACATTTTGCGCCTATTTCTTCCGATTTGTCGTTCTGCCTCTTCTAACCTTTTTCTTAACGTCGAGTTCGGGGATCTATGCCCTAAAAGTGAGTGAAAAGTGGTTAAAAAATCGTTTTTACCTCTCAGAATTTTTGAAATTTTCAGTAAATTTTCTACCCAGCATCGGCTGGAAAAGGTGCCCTTAGTGGGGAAATGGACTTAAACTTGTTTACTATCACGATCGAATAATGATTTTTCAATTTTCCAAAAGAAATTTATGAACTTTACTAACGAGAATTTTTTTGGGATACTCGTGCTCATCGGTACATTTTTGCATTTCCAGGTTTCAAATGACACACCACAAGAAATTATTAGAGAAAAATTGTGTTTTTCGCGACACTAAGACTGTGGTCGCTTCGACCAACTCCGGCCAACTACGCAGTAAGGCTGTTCTTTTTTTCAAAGTGTCAATTTTTTCGGTATCCCCTTAGAAGCCGACAAGAATTTTTTTTTGTTAAAAAAATCGATTTAGAGGTTCCGCAAAGGTCAAACATTTTTAGTTTAATTTGACTTTGTTGCAGACAAATTATAAAAGTGGTGTATCTTGTACTTATTGAAAATTTGTGAAATCATTTCACAAATAAAAAAGAATGTCAAATTTTCGATCTCCGGAAGATGCGTGAAGTTTCGAAGGTATTCCATCCAAAATTTTCATAATCACAGCAATAAGTGCAAAAATTTCACTCTCTCCGCTCGCGATTCAATTTTCATGCACAAATTCTGTGTCGCTAATTAAAATGAAAGTTTATAAAAACGAATATTTTCTAACAAAGAGGAAACTAGAGCCTCAGACCCCTCATTTTATTACATCCTGGCTACGGACCGACTTCTTCTTTTCTATTTCTATAAATTTCATCTTTCCCTCCATGGGCAAAATATAAGTCGGCGCCTCTGAGTATATTACGATATTTGCAAGTATAACATTCTATTCTAACCCAAATGGTCATAACTTTATTCATGACCATTTGATATAACGGTTAGAAAATTGTACTTGCGAATATCGTAATATACTTGTAATCAGCACAATAAATATAGCGTGTTGTGACATACTTTATTTCATATGAAGTAGAATTTCGAGCGATAGCGAGAATTCCCCTTCATATGAAATACAATGCTTTATTGCATGAGCGAAAACGCGACAACTACATGTAGAGGTGATGGATTGTTTTGACAGCTAACGAATAATTTCTCATTTAGAACTCTGAATACGTAATTTTTAAGGGGAAACATAAAGTAATGTAAAGTATATATACTTACATAATATATTTACCGGTAATCAGAATAGTACTGTTGGCTACCAAAGTCCTTAAAACTTTTTTTTTCGGTGTACTAAAGATTCCCAAACTGAAATTTTAGTTCAAAAAGCATTGAAATTTTACAATTTGCTCAGTGAGCGCTAAATATGAGCGCTGATGAGCGCCGCTCATGAGCGGCGCTCCGAGCGCGAGCGCGAGCGCGAGCGGCGCTCCGAGCGCGAGCGCGAGCGCGAGCGCCGCTCGTTTTTAGAGGGTATGAGCGGGAGCGCGAGCGCCGCTCATATTTTTAATGAGCGCTGCCAGCCTTTCATAACAGTAACTAAAGTGAAGTTGCTACTAACCGAGATAGTGCAGACATGACAATGACAATTATATTAGATTCGATCCCAGCGCTGTTGTGGCCAACCGTATTTTCCTATAGGCTTAATTTTCTTGGAAAGTCTCCCTTCTATATAAGAAGCGAGTTTTACTTTATATCTAAAATTCATTGTTATGGCGAAAATTGGGAGTTGGCAGACATATATATAGGTGGGTCGAAAAAAAAGTTTTTTTCTTTCACGTCGGAGATTTCGTGGAAGAACTTTTTAAAAAAAAATGCATTTTCGCCCATGGAATTTCACTTTTTGGGAGAGATGGCTCTATTTTACCCAATTTGAAGACCAATATTTACCAATGTAAGAAACAAGGAAAAACTGCTGACAAGTGGAATTTGTTTTACATACTCATAGCAGTCGGCGCTTATAAAGTGACCTCGACCTTGACCTTGCAACATTCGAGCTGGATCCTATGATCACTCCCAGAGAGCTTGCGCGTGTGAACCCTGAAGGTGACATGGTCACTTCAGGGTTACCCTTACTCACAAGTCACATTATCCGGAATTTGACAGCGCTGGGCTGCTACTCGAGATACAGTGTAACTTATATATTAACAACAATCACCGTCGCTCGACAAAGTGATCAGACTAGCTACAAATTTATTCATGTTATCAATTACCTGCAGTACCCTACCTGTTTTAGGAATATGTTCATCCTTACGTGCTTCAGATGGGTTATATTGCATTGGTCACGATGTGTACCATAACCATTATAACGTATCCATTCTTTAGATTGCAATGTCCACGGTTGTCAGTTATCCGTTTCTTCCACAATGTGGTCATCCTTTTGTCCAATTAATTCTGCCTTAAATCTGTAACCTTCCATATTCTGCGCATTCCAATAAGATCACTACATAGCTGGTTGCGGCGAGAAACCTGTCTGAGTCTGCACCATTGTACTTGCACTCGTTCGGTCTCAATTCCTTTTTCCCGTGCGTAATTTCTTTGTTCCGGTGTCGTCATCATCAATCCAATCGATAGTTTCACATTTTGGCGATTATTTAACTTATTTCCAAAATATTTTAAAAATATTTTATCGGAGCAAAGAAATTTCACGTCCGATCAATTTCACAGCCCACTATATAGCCCAGCAGTTGGCGCTGATAAAGTGGTTTATAAAATGTTTTTTATGAGTCTGGCTAGTGCGTTTGTTTTCCCGAATTTTCCCTTTTCTTATAAATTCTTTGACAATCTCTTCATGGAAAAGTTGTGGGTAGGCCAGAAAATTGTTAAAAAATACGTGCGCGGAAGAGGAATTTTATAGATAATCCAGAATAGAAATCGGATTGAAGATCGGTTTAGAAATATCTGATTTGGAAGCTTGGATTGAAAACATAAGAGAAAATAGCCAAGGACGTATCAGAATAGATGTGGCAAAAAGAATAGATGTTACAAAAAACTCGACTCTTAATATAGAAATGAGCAAAAAAACCAATGTTTTATAACTATAAGAATTTCAAAGATCCATAGAAATTACCCAAGGTAATGTCAAAGGCCCTATCGAAGTACGTCTGAGACCATTGATTTTGATGACCTAAATGTTCTCGCCTGCACCTCCTGCACCATATCAAAAAGGGGACTAACGTAGTTTCTTCAAGAAATCCTGAAACTATTTTCTCTAAAATGTAATTTTCACCAACTTTGTCTTAAGAAGCAAACTTCAAACTGCCGTTATTTTATAGATACGTGTCATACCTCACAATTCTAGAAGTTGCTTTATCCTGGGATTTGATAATTTTTCCCTAAAACCGTGAAACACGTATTCTCTAAAATTTTATTCTCTACAACTTCGCTTTTGAAAGCAACTTTCTAACTTCAATAGTTCTAGAGATATGTGTCATCCCGCGCAATTATAGAAGTGGTAATATGCCAGAATTGGACCATTCTTCCACAAAACCCTGAAACACGTGTTCGCTAAAATGTTATTTTCTACAACTTTGCCTCCAACAGTAAGTCTCCATACTTGAGCAAATATAGACGAGAAACCATCTGCCTTCGTATGCGGCCAAGAAGCTCAATTTCGTCCATTCCATTGGTCCTAGTGCCCAGACCACTGACCCTATTTCCTCAAAAAAAAAATCCCGGTTTTGTGAGATCACATGCTTTCATCTGACACTAAAATACACAATTTCCATGCTATACTTGCTGAGATATTTGCGAAAAAGTTTCACCGACTATCGAAAAACCATGTTTTTGGTCACTTTCGCGACCATATCTCCGGAACCTTTTCAACGATTTTGCTCATATTCGAACTTGAATCATGGGAAAGATGTGCCTTTCAGAGGAAAAAAGTCAGGGTGATCGGTTGAGCTGTTTGGAAAAAAGTGGAGACGGACGGACAGACAGATGACAGACGGACATTTTTTTTATTGCTGATTCGTCATCTCTAGACGATAATAGACGCATCCCTCCAGCTCCAACCCCGATCTACCACATATTACAACAAAATTGTTTATGGTAAACGTTTCGTAAGACCTTTCGGTTATAAATAACTTATTTTAACTGAATAAAAATGAAAATTGTATATTATTTCAAACAATTGGGTTTCATATGCAAGTTTGCTATAAATCTATGGTAGAGGAAAGATGGACGTGGACGCTTGCATAGTTTTCAGTATTCGTGTCGAAATAGTAGTTTTTGATACAAGTTACGTATGAAGGTAGTTTAACGCACTAGATGTAAGATTACCGACACGAGCTGAAGGAGAGTTTGGCAACATATGCCGTGTTATGACCGTGATGATAATCAAGCCATCTACGATCCTTCAGTCACCAACAACAGTCTCAGCCACAGATTTTTGCTAAAGAGATTATATCGTCTCAAGTTGAAGAAGTTTTAAAAACGTTCAATGTGAACAAAGTTTCAAGTCCGGACTATATCCCTATGTTGTTCTTTGTGAACTTATTTTCATCGCTCAGTACGCCCTTGAGTATATTATTCAATAAATTTTTAGCTGAAAACAAGTTCCCGTCGAAATGGAAAGTCAGTTTTGTATCACCAATTTTTAAGCAGGGTGACAAGAACGATATACCCATTACAGGCCTATATCGATCATGTGCGCTGTGTCCAAAATTTTTGAGCGACTTGTATTTAACATGTTGTTTGAATCCGTGAAAGACATGATCGATCAATCCCAACATGGTTTTTTTGCTGGTAGGTCAACTCAATCTAACCTCATGGACTATGTATCAACAGTGGCGCATGAAATTGTAAATGGTGGGCAGGTTGACACAATATATACGGACTTTACTAAAGCTTTTGACAAAATAGATCATGATAAATTAATAAATAAATTAGTGACTTTTGGTTTCAGTGAGAATTTGCTACAATGGTTCAGATCATATCTGAGTGATAGGTCGCAATTTGTAGTCATTGGTGGTTCAAGATCAGAAAGAATAGTACCAACATCTGGAGTGCCACAAGGTTCAATACTGGGTCCATTCTTATTCATACTATTTATTAACGATCTATTACCTTCGCTCTCATCTTGTTATGCATTTGCAGATGACCTAAAGGTATATCGATCTATCAAGGATAAGTATGATTGCGAAATACTCCAGGAGGATTTGACTAGAATAGCGAGTTGGTGTATTGAAAACAAAATGTTACTGAAATGCGCAGTTTTATCAACAACTCACAGTAACGACAAGATAACTTTCGATTATGGTCTAGACGCTGTGGTCATAGATAGAGTCTTGTCTGTTAAGGATCTGGGAGTTATTATTGATGACAAGTTATCTTTCACGGAACATGTGGACATGATCTGCAGGAAATCTTCCCAAATGCTCGGATTCATTTTCCGTTGTGGCAAATACTTCCGAAATAAGTCAAGTCTACTGTCACTATACAACGCGCTCGTTCGAAATCGTTTGGAATATTCATCTGTCTGGAACCCACAATACAACAACGCGATTGACCGAATTGAAAGGATTCAAAAGAAATTCACAAGAATGTTCTATTATAAATTCAATTTGGAGCATCCTCGTCCTCATTATGATGTACGACTGCAGTGTCTCAAAATGCATTCTTTGGAATCTAGGCGACTTGAAAACGATGAAATCACACTTTTTAAAATCATACATAATTAGATCGATTCGAGATCATTAAAACAACGCTTATCGTATCATAGACCGACCAGAATCACTAGACGTAATCAGTTCCCTACCAATGGTAGCCGAATAAAAGATCATCGGAATCAAATATTCTATCTACCAAAGATGTCAACGAATTACGAAGAATTCAGAAAAACGATGACCTATTACTTTTCTGCGGTTAATATTTTTGATAGTAGAATTTCAGTTTTTAAAAAGCGAATAAGGAATTTTTTTGAGTATTAAATTCGTAAAATGTGTTTACCGTAGTATCTAATTTTTAATTTTTAATTTAAATTAATAGAATTTGTTAAGGCGAATTTGTTTTAGGTATGTAATTTTCAAAGATGAGCATGTCATTGGGCCATTGGCCTGTTTGTTTATCTATAAAAAAATTAAGTAAATAAAAAATATCGTGTGCGTTAAACTACCAGCATACGAAACGTGTATCAAACAACGTCTTTTGCAATTTACCGACAAAAAAACGAGATTGTGTGTTTCCACTTGCGAAAATTTATCGCAAAAAAGCGTTTTGTCGCACTAGTGTGAAAAGCGACCTCATGCGACACCGAAATGACGCACGAAAAAGCGAGTTTTTTGTCGGTGAATCGTACAAATGGTATTTTTGACTTTATAATTTTTCGGTTCTGTCTATAAAACCGTCCTTGAATAAAAAAACCGCGTGTGAAATTTTCTTACCTTCGCTAAATATGAACTACGTATAAGAGAAAGTGCCTGCAACTTAAGGTTCGTGCAACCTTTACTAAAATAGCAACAATTTGTGAGCTACGTCCGCTGCAGAAAAAAAGGTCAAAGGGATATCACCCTTATAGAAAGGGGCAAGGAAAGTTATATCGCCTGAGGATAACACCGGATGATAATAATTACCGCAGGTATTACCTAGAATAATGTGTTGCGTGAAGTCGTTCGATTCCTAATCATCGTAAAGTTCATATTAACGGATTCAACATATGATCAGCAAGGATGCATCATATTAGAGACGAAAGTAGAAAAATGCCAATTTTTAGGGGAGTCTACTTACGCCCTTCCAAATTAAATTGAAATTTTTACTTTCAGCTCAAATGTGAGGCATGTAAAACCCATATGTCAATTGGTACACCCAAGAACCATAATTAAATGTTTCAAAAAAATTTTTATTTCTATAAAATTTGTGCTGATTTCATTATTCGACAAAACATTTCTGAGAAAAAATATAGGAAACTAGAAATATCGTAGGCTGAAACTGAAAACTCGGCTCGAATACATAAATTCGGATCGAGTTGGTTGAGACTCAGTCCGACTTGAATTCATGGATTTTTAAACTCCTTTTCCTTAAATTTCGTGTCTAGTTCAAAGAGAAAAACAGGTAATCATAAAATGCAAAGTGTTTATTGAACACCAACTACAGTGTATTTAAAGCAACATATTGATACATAGCCATAAAGTTTCATGTTTCTATTTCCAAGGCCCAAAATGCTACCGTACTTTAAAGTTCCAAGTCTCATTATCGTGTCAGTTCAAGTGTCGATTTAAAACAATTCTGCTCAATACCTTAGCCACCCTGTACGGTTGTCATTAGGTGTTTGTCTTACCCAAACGGGTCCATTTTTGTTTCCGACATCTGGTCCAACTGAAGATGTTGTTGCTTCGAGCTCATCACTAGTCGATCCATCAGCTGCGCCTTCTGAAGCGTTACCTTCGTGTTGCAATTCCATCCCTCCGTCTTTGATATTAGGGAAATTTCGTTCAGGTAGTGCAATTGAAGCGACTACACAAACAACGATGAAAATGAGTTCAATTTTCATTTTTAACTGTTAAAATGTCTTAGACAAGATTTCTCAGTTAACTAATTGTTGCTACCAACAGCTAACCATATTTATATTCGATAGATAACAACCTCACATTAAAGACTCGCTGACTACTGTATCAACCTTTCGAACTTTCACGGAAAAATGCTGTCTGTTGATTCTAATTTTAATTTAGTTGGCGGCTGGAAGATGCGGGAAAGGGTCCTTCGAATGGCCAAAATATAATGAAAGCTGCCTCGGAAGCTTCGACTTCGAGTTATGTTTAACTGCAACAAAACAATATACAACGTCATACTTGGGACGGTGTTGCTTTTGAAAAAAGTGCTCTGACCATAAACTATGTGACATAATAGATTTACTCCAATCACTACTCAAAGTGAAAAAAAAGAATTTTTTGACATACAAAAATTCCAACAATGTAATTTTTTTGTTCTGCGGTATCGTCGGATTTAACATATTTTTTTAATATTATTCTGAACATCAATTTGGTTATTTTTTATGAAACTCGTGCAATAAAACACTTCTCTTTCTCAACTAGAGCTGTGCCTAGCGCTGCTATTTAAAAAAAAAAAGACTAGCGCTAGAGTTAGCAAAGCGCTAGTATGTTAAATAAAATTGACCACATTCACTGAATTTGCCATGTGAAAATGACACAATTGGTTTCGTATGATTATTTGGTTATCATCAGGCTTATTTACCTTCTGATTTTTAAGTACTAGCAAGAAACAGAGACTCATATAGATAACACACTCACTCCAGGTGGAATAAGGTGTAAGGGTGAAGAGTCACTGGAAGACGTCATGGACTAGTAAAATTGACTTGTGATTAAGATGTGACCACATATATGTGATTTTAAGGGTCGCATATGTGTTCTAAATTTTCCGACATTTACTCATGTGTTGAACTAAACAAGTTGTGCTGGTTCTTAGGCGAAACCAAACGGCTACGCAAGCTCGGAAGTAATAAGTTCGACATGTAATATAATGATAATAATCCGCCGTTACAACCCGTCCGGGTCAGAGGCTAGATCATTTTTATTTACTAGTTCCGCGGTTTTTTTTTTGTGAACTTTTGCTCACATGGATTCTTCTTAGAGATCCTTTCGTTACCGAAGTTTTTACTGCGTCAGGGGTAAGTTACACACAAACCTGCCATCTTTGATGTACTAGGGCGGAGACTAGTAGGTCTTAGAATGCCGGTTCGCCCCATCAATGTGTTTTACCAGCAGGCGTTTTTTGGACCACATGCTTAACATGAATTTCGAACCGCGCCTAACGGTAGCAAGCATTGTACCATTAGGATTTCTTCTGGTGCTAATTATATCTCCGTCCAAAGTCAGACTCAGATTAATCGAATATGGGTGACGTCATATTTGTCATTCTTCTATGTATGAGGCACCAAATTCACAACTACCCATATTATGAAGTCTGGGTGTGTCTAGGAACGTTACTTTCATGCTACACATTGAAGAAAAATCCTATACAGAATTTGTCCCCACCAGGATTGAACCCATATTTTCTTGGTGGAAAGCTAATACGATACCACTGAGCTAACCTGTTCAAGTTCGACATGTACCGTATGTTAAAATTTCAAATTACAACGGAGTTCATTGGAAATTTTTTATGGAAAACTTTCATTGAAGTTAGCGGTATGTGCTCAAATTTCCCGCAACTCCCTATTTTCAACATTCGGCGAGTAGATTAACATGAATAAAATAATATTCACCGGCGAGGAGTGTATGTACACGAAACTCTGCTTGAAAACATTTACACATCCGAGCATTTAAACACACGCATGTAATTGCAGATTAGCTGGTGTTTAATTTGGATGTATAAGTTAAAATCTGTAGATGTGTAAATGATTTTAAGCAATATTTCGTGAAAATACACTTCTTGCTGGCGAGTGTTTTTTCTTAAATTCTCGCATATTGAAAATAGAAGTCCATGACGTCTCCCAGTGACCCTTACACCTTTTTTGACCTGGAGTGAGTGTGTTATCTATATGAGTATCTGTTTCTTACTTACTTACTTAGTTGGGCCCTACAACCTGTATTTGTTTTGGCCTGCTCCAGCATACTCCTCCAATCGCTTACTCCTAGAGCTTTCAGATTCGACTCAACTGCATCTTTCCATCTCGTTTTTGGTCTTCCTTGTTTGCGGTTACCATCGGGGTTAGTGTTCAGCAGCTTCATGGGTATATGTTCTTCCTCCATTCTTTGTAAATGACCGAGCCACCGCAGCTGATTGATTTTGATGTATTTGACTATATCGGGCTCGTTGTAAAGCTGATACAGCTCGTGGTTCATTTTTCTTCGCCAATATCCTTCCTCGATCACTCCTCCAAATATTAAGCGAAGAATCCTTCTTTCAAACATCAAAAGTGTGTTTTCATCTCGCTATGTCATGCAACAAGCCCATATGCTACAACTGTTCGTACCAACTTAAGGTTGTGGTTTAGTGCTTTAGACCGGAAGAGTTTTTGTAGACTGTAGTAATTTCGGTTGAAAAACGTTACCCTTCTACGTATTTCCTCACCGATGCTATTAGCAATATTGACCTGCGACCCAAGGTAAATAAAGCTGCCGACAGTTTCGAAGTGTTTTCCGCTCACCTCTAGCGTATGGTTCGTTGGTCTGTCACCAGACAATGAAGCCATCATGTACTTGGTCTTTTTCTCACTGACTTTTAGACCGAACTCAGCACTCTTCTCCTCAATCTTCGTGAAATTCTCTTTAACAATATCAACGCTCCGTCCAATTAAGTCTAGTCGTCAGCGTAGCCTAACAACTGACTCAACTTTCCATGCACTGTCGCTCCTCTGCTAATACTACACCATTTGAATCTTTGTTCAATTGGGGATGTTGACTGTATCCGTTTTTAACGTTTTTCACTTTTTGATACAGTTTTCGAGTATCCCTTCTTTCTGCTAAACTTTGTATCTGAACCAATAACTTCCTTTCATTTTCTGCCTTTTTCTTTCGGAAAAGCTTTCGTTCATCGCTGCGTTGGTCCGATATTCTAATGTGGCTGATTGTGTTGCTCGAGGTTGCAGTGTCTTCAGTGTTGCATCGTTCTTTGCTTGCGTTGCAAGTTTACACTCTTCATCACACCAATCATTTCGAACCTTTCTTTCTTTCCACCCAATGGTCTCTGTTGCGACGCTCTCTATTTCCTTCTTGATCATGTCCCATGTGTCGTTAACTGTTGCCGTTTCTACACTCATGTCTGCAGTTATCCGTTCCTCCAGCTTCTACATGTATTGCCTTCTAGTTTCCATGTTCTTGAGCTTATCGGTGTCGAACCTTCTCACCGCCTCTCTGTTATCTCTCCTAGTCCTGATTTTAGCTCGCAAGACCACCTTAACCAGGTAATGGTCCGAGTCAATGTTCGGTCCTCTGCAGCTACGTACGTCAAGGATTAGTGCAGTGCATCGATAAGCATATGGTCTATTTGGTTTGCTGTCGTTCCGTCTGGTGAGGTCCAACTAGCTTTGTGCATATTTTTATGGGGAAAGCGAGTACTACTAATAACCATGTTGTTAGATACCGCAAGATCAATCAATCTGTTTCTTGCTAGTACTTAAAAATCAGAAGGTAAATAAGCCTGATGATAACCAAATAATCATACGTCATTATGTGTCATTTTCACATAGAAAATTCAGTAAATGTGGTCAATTGTATTTAACATACTAGCGCTAGCGCTTTGCTAAAATTTAAAACGCGCTAACGAGAGCTAATCTTTTTTCTAAAAGTAGCGGGGCTGGCACAAAGCACGTGTCAATTATAAATATAAATTCACTGAGTGCGGAATTGCACAAAATTTGCTCAGCAAAGCATACCTACATGAGAATCGAATTGTGAGTGATCTTGGTAGTTGCGTAAATGAAATGAATTCTGATCTTACACATAAACCTCCTCACTAGTTGCTTTAAAGTCACGATTCTAAACTGTTATCCATATAAATAAAGGTGCTACCTCACTTATCTACCTAAAGTCAAAATCGACCATGTGAACCAAAAAAAGGAAATTTAAATGTCATCACATTAGATAAATAACTTGATCGTAATTAAAAAAACATAGTATTGACTGCCTTTTCAAGTTTTTTTTAGCAATATTAAGGAGAAAATTCCACTTCTCGTCTGAAATTTCATACGTGGAATTACTGAGCCTAAAAAAAGACCAGCAATATTATGCCCACAGCGGTAGCAGAGGGCGTGACGCAGTTCTCACACTCCAAAGAAGAAGTAAATAAACACAAAAAACGACATACAAAAACCTTTGGGACAAGGAGCCATATATTCGCGAACTTTTGAGTTTTTTTCCCTGCCCCCTCCTCCTCCAAATTATTTTCAAAACATAACTTAAAGACCCGTTCGTATCAGAATATATGTGGCCAACAGAATATATGTTACAAAAAGACTCGAACGTATCTAAATATAGAAATGTGTTCTTTCATAACTATAAGAATTTCAAAGATCCATAGAAATTACCCAAGATAACGTCAAAGGCCCTATTGAAGTACTTCTGAGATCATTGATTTTGATGACATAAATGTTCTCGCCTGCACCTCCTGCACCATATCAAAAAGAGGACCAACGTAGTTACTTCAAGAAATGCTGAAACTATTTTCTCCAGAATGTAATTCTCACCAAGTTTGCATTAAGAAGCAAACTTCAAACTGCCGTTATTATATAGATATGTATCATTACTCCCAATTCTAGAAGTTGCTTTATCCGGCGATTTGAATGTTTTTCCCTAAAACCCTGAAACACGTGTTCTCTAAAATTTTATTCTCTACATTTTTGTTTTGGAAGCAACTTTCTAACTGTCATAGTTTTGGAGGCATGAGTCATCCCTCCCAATTCTAGAAGTGGCTAAATCACAAGATTAGGTTCTTTTTCCCTCAAACAGTCAAACATGTATTCTCTTGAATTTTATTCTATTTACTTTGCCTTTGGAAGCAGCTTTCTAGCTTTCATAGTTCTAGAAATATGGGTCAGCCCTCCCAATTCTAGAAGCGGTCATATCTCATGGATTGGGTCATATTTCCCCAAAACCCTGGACACATATTCTCTAAAATTTTATTCTCTACAACTTTGCCCTTGACATTAAATCTCTATATTGCATAGTTAAGCAAATATATACGAAAAACTCAATTTCGTCCATTCCATTGGTGCTAGTGTTCAGACCACTGACCCGCTTTGTACAAATTTTTTTTCCAGTTTTGTGAGATCAAATACTTGCTGAGATATTCACCAAAAAGTTTCACCTACTCTCGAAAATCCATGTCCGACCTCCACTTCTTCGACCACACCTCCGAAACTACTTGACCGATTTTGCTCATCTTCGAACTTGAATCATAGGAGGAATGTATGTACCTTTCAGAGAAAAAGAGTTTAGGCTGTTCGGTTGAGCCGTTTGGAAAAAAAAGTGGAGACGGACGGACAGATGGACATTTTTTTTATTGCTGATTCGTCATCTCTAGACCCCATGTTACAATAAAATTGTTTGTAGTAAATGAATATGACCTTTGTACTTCGTTCGGGTCCTAAAGCAACGCAGCAGCTTTCCAACGATCACGACTAATCAAAATCGGTTGGAAATTGGCTGAGATATCGAGTTTTGAAAATGACATTTTTGGACCCGTTCGAAGTAAAAAGGTTCTACACCTTTATTACAAACAATGTTATTGTAACATGAGGCGGGTATGAGTGAGGGGGATGCATTTCATATTTTCTAGAGATGACGAATCAGCGAAAAAAAGGTTCATATGTCCCACGATTCAAGTTCGAAGATGAGCAAAATCGGTTAAGTGGTTTGTTTGTTTGTTTATTGACCCATTTTGCTAGTCGCTACTTCGCAATTGTACGAACTCGAATTATTTTTAATTTAACATAGCACGCTAGTTTTTGAAAAGCCTCTAGCGTCACTAATTTTCTTCGATTTTAGCGTTAGCGTTAGCGTCGTCGCTGAAAAAATTGACTAGCGAATCCAACCTTGCACATATCTATAAAATTACGGCAGTTTGAAGTTTGCTTCTCAAGGCGAAAAGGGTGGGTATTACATTTTAGAGAAAATAATTTCAGGATTTCTTGATGAAACTACGTGATCCTCTTTTCGATATGGTGCACGGGAGAACATTTTGGGCTGAAAGTGTTGAAAAATGATTGCACCGGTGGGTCTTGTATTTGTGACGCATTTTTTGAACACAACGTAATTTTGGTTTAAAAAAAGTTTAATTAATTAACATTGAATTCAAAAATTTTTGCGTATTATCAGCGATAGTATCACCTCAAGCGATATCACTAATTTTGGAATCAGACTTCCGGGTTGCGTCACACTTTACTTCTAAAGAGGTTTTCGTATGCTATTGAATTATACAGAGAAATTTCTTCATATTTTGGTAAAGCCGATGTTTAGGCTATAAATTTATGCAAAAATTGATATTTCCAAAAAATTTGTAACAAATCAATGAAATGAATAAATAAAATAAAATTTCGGGACTGAATATTAAAGTTACTTTATCAAAAAAAAATCCTTCAAAAAATGATATGTGACGCAAGCACTTTTTTCGTTCAGAACAGCTGACACCAATTTATTTAACGCCTTTAGCAATTGTGTTGTGTTTTATTTTGTTTGACGTGTGTGAACGCAAATTGAATAAACTTTTGGCATAGCGAATTATCTAAATACTACATGGGGTGAAAAGTCCGCGGCCTCATATAGAGATGGCGTCATTACTTCAGAATTTTTGTTAACATTCAGTAGTACCACCCTTTAGTTGTCTACAGCCAAAATTTCCTGACATTTGGTGTCATAGTTTTCGAATTACTGTCAATAGAGTGACGCAGGTTTTTGTTGTTCGTAAAAAATGGAAAATAATGAATTCCATGTGTTGATTAAACATTGTTTCTTAATGGGAAAAAATACGGTGCAAAGCAAAGAATGGCTGGATAAGTGTTACGTCACATCTTCTCCGTCGTATACAACGGTCAAGAAGTGGCATGCTGAATTTAAACGAGGTAATACAAGCACCGATGATGCCCCACGTTCGGGACGTCCAAGTGAAGCAGTTACTGAAGAAAACATCAAAAGAATCCATCGTATTGTTTTGGCTGATCGGAAGTTAAAGTTAGTGAAATAGCTGACATCCTCAAAATATCAACAGAACGGGTGCGACACATTTTACACGAGTATTTGGACATGAAAAAGCTTTCTGCGCGATGGGTGCCGCGTTTTCTAACAATTGATCAAAAGCAGCACCGTCTTGACGATTCAGAGCGTAATTTAGCTTTGTTCGAGCGTAATCCAACGGAGTTTTTGCGTAGATTTGTCACGATTGATGAAACGTGGATTCATTACTATACACCAGAGTCCAATAGACAGTCTGCAGAGTGGTTAGAATTTGGTCAAAGCCGACCGAAGCGCCCAAAGGCACAGCGTTCTGCAGGCAAGGTTATGGCCACGATTTTTTGGGATGCGCATGGCATAATATTTATCGACTATTTGGAGAAAGGAAAAACAATAACTGGCGAGTACTATGTCACATTATTGGAACAGCTCGACAACGAGATCAAGAGAAAACGACCGCATATGCAGAAGAAAAAGGTCTTGTTTCATCATGACAATGCACGAGCGTATTCATCCATGCAAGCAACTGTGAAACTGGACACTTTGGGCTACGAATTACTCCCCCACCCACCTTACTCTCCAGATCTGGCCCCCAGCGACTACTATTTGTTCCCAAACTTAAGAAGATGGCTACAGGGAAAAAGATTTTACTCTAATGATAAGGTGATATCCGAAACAGAGGCCCATTTTGCAGGGTTGGAGAAATCCTATTATACCAAAGGTATCCAAATGTTGCAGGACCGTTGGACTGAGTGCATTTCCCTTCAGGGAGACTACGTTGAAGAATAAAATTAATTTCATATGTAAAAGTTAGTTCTTTCATTGCAAGGCCGCGGACTTTTCACCCCATGTAGTATAAAATGCAAAGTTTTCATTTGAAATTACATTCGATTGGATTTTTATTTTGAAAATCTTTGTACATAGAAAATTTTAAAAAGTCACAGTGTCACATATTCGCATTCCCATTTATCGTCTCAGTTCAGTTGTCGGTTTATTACAATCCTGATGTATAAAGTAGAAGATTAGTCATGCTTTTGAAACGAAAAGAAATAGAAAACTTACTCTTCCATGTCATGTAATGATGGGCTAGACGTAGGTGCTGGTGTTGTGGTTGTAGCAGTTGTTGTTGTTCTATTTCTGTGATGGTGGTGGTGACGGTGATGATATCTATGATGCCTCGTTTCAACAAATGCACTTGGTTCAGGCATTGGACCGTCTTGTTTTTCTTGCCAAATAAGCGTATGAATTGGCTGTTGTTTGTGAACTTCATTATTTGTTTCAGTACAATTCTTGCGATGATGATGTGTTCCTGTTCCATGCCTTAACCACCCTCTACGGTTGTCATTATGTCTACGTCTTACCCAAACAGGTTCATTATTTTCGGCATCTGGTTCAATTGTAGATGTGGTACTCTCGAGACGTCTTCCTGTTCCATGCCTTAACCACTCTCTGCGGTTGTCATTATGTCTACGTCTTACCCAAACGGGTCCATTTTTTTCGACATCTGGTTCAATTGTAAATGCTGTACTCTCGAGATCATCACTATTTGATCCATCAGCAAGTCTATCAGCTACACCTTCCGAAACATCCACTTCGTGCTGTAATTCCACATCTCCTGCTTTGATATTAGAGAAACTACGATCAGGTAGTGCAATTGAAGCGACTACACAACCAATGAAGATAATTAGCTGAATTTTCATTTTTAATTCTTCAATGTCTTTGACAAGATTTCTGGGTTAACTGATTCTGCTACCAAAAGCTAACCATATTTATATTCGCCAGATAACGGCCTCACAACTGACTGTTAATACATTCGTGAAAAAAATGCTATCAGTTGATTCTAATTTTAATTTACTTGGCCGCTGATGAAAGAAATTATCTTAACGTTTTACAAATTTCGTATGAATTGTTTTTATCGGACAGAATATTTACGAGAATGAATCAAAAACATTTCGAATGGAAATCCCTGAAAGTTGGAAAAATGTTCTTCTTGGAAGTGTTATTTACGATGTTACCAATTTCTTTGTTCTCTCTTCTTCAACATCATAAAGTTTTCGCGCTTTTCCAAGTACAGCGAAAGTCTGACCAAAAACATGAAAATATATTTTTAGACCCGTACGAAGAGCGAAGTTCTTCGAAAAGGGGTCTTATGCCTTTACCACGACGTTTATAACCACCCGGCAGTAGGGAGGGATCTTCGTTCATGGTCCTTAGATGACGAATCAACAATAAAAAAAAAGTCCGACCGTCGGTCTGTCAACACGATAACTCGAGCAAAAGTCAACCGATTTTCAAAAACTTTTTTCCTGAAAGATAATCAGAAAATTGATTACATGAATGAATTTGGATGGAATCGGTTGAAAACTTTCGAATTTAGGGTCGAAAAAGTGGTAAAAAACGTGGTTTTTTGAAGGTTGATGAAACTTTTTCACTTATATCTCGGCAAAATTAGAACGGAAATCCTCTTGAATATTTAAAAAGGTATGGACATCAGAAACTCACGAAAATTAAATTAGCCAAAATCTGTTGAGTGGTTCGGGCTGTAGAGTCCTCAGTGTGGGCCCAACTCACGCTAAGTGATCCAACACGATATTTGGTGGCTTTTTGTGAATATTTCTTTAGTGAAGAGGCTTTTTGTACAAAAAAAAAAAAAAAAAAACGTTGAAAAAGAGATAATCTTAAAGCACCTGAATTTGAGAGTAAATAAATTTTAAACATTCTATTAGAAGCTGTTGATGTTACAAGGCAGTCTTGAAGATTCCACGGAAATATTTACAAAAATCATAAACTGTTTGCTGATCGTTAAACAAATAAATAAATATGTCGTTTTTTCCTGTTTAGTTCTTAAACTATTCTCAAATTTCATTATGTTTGATATTATGATTATTATGATTGATATTAACAAGACCTGCAAAGTCTCTATTTGCAGTAATTTTCTTTTTTTTTTTCAAAAAATATTTAAATTGTTCGTTTTCTTGCAAGTGTGTTAGCCCAGTTAGCGCAAGCAATAGATCAAAATTTATCATTAATTTTTATCATTATTCATTTTATCATTTATCATTAATTTTTATCAATTTTCCTAGATTTCGACTTTATTTTTTAACAAACCATTTTACAATACGTACAGTAAATTCTTACATAACTCTAAGACGAAATGAAAGTAATAATTTTTTAGAAGAAGTAGTTGCTGCCATTAGTGGATTTCACAATTCCTCAAATGTCATGCAGTTAGATAGACGAAGTTTTATTAAACTTTCTGTGATTTTACTAATTTTACGAATTTCTTGGAAATATTTTTGTCGGTTGACTTCTAATTTCTTCTAAAAGCATTCAGTCAATACTTTTTGAGGAAATGGAAGTAGAGAAAATTCATAAAAAGTCGGAAATTACGAAAACTGACGTTTTTAGCGCTTCCGGTTTTTGTCTTTCGTGACCTCCAAATTTCTTCAAATTTCATACAGTTAGATTCGTCTTGACTAAAGATTTGCAGTAAACCATTTTTTGTTGAAGTTGGACAAAATTTAGATGAAGTTTTAGCAAATTTTCGTTGATTTCCTTCATTTTTTGTAGAGCTTTTGGTGCTTTTTTTACTAATAGTCTCGTTTAGTCCTTTTGGTTGACGACAAATTTCCTCAAATTTTATGCAGTTTGATGGAAATTAACAAGATCTTTCTAAAGATTTGACAACTTTTCGATGAAATTAGGGCCAAATTTGTCATTTTTAGCGCTTTTTTGCAAACATTATTTTTCAATAGAGTACAATTTTCTCAAATTTCATCCTATTTCCTAGATCTCGATGAGATCTTTTCAACGAGCCATCAAACGTCAAAATTAATAAAAGTTTAGATAGTTTTTGGAGGAAGTGAATATTGTCAATTTTAGGAAATTTCCTATGAAATTCCTATGAAATTTCCTATGAAAATTTCCTACCCAACTACAGAAAATTTCCTAAATTTAAAATTTATTTACTCTCAAAATTCAGCTGCTTTTAAGATCATCTCTTTTTCAATGTTTTTTTGTATTGGTAAAACTGCGAAATGGCTAAATTAAAATAAAAAAAGCACGAGACTGTAAACTTGTAGTTTCTAGAGATAATGAAATTAGGGGTTACTTACAACCTATAAATTCAATAAATTTTGTAAACAATATAAAACCGAAGGAACTTTCAAATACTTATTCTTTAAAATTTATAAATTGTAAAACAAACTAAGAAAACTTTAGAAATTTATGAAAAATCTTGTTTTTTCACCCATTTCCCGCACCTCCCAGTGTTGCTGAGAAAAAAGAGGCGAACTTTTTTGTTCGTGGAAGTATGGATCAGAGGCGTCTACTAAGTCGTCTAGGTCGGTTCTAAGATCGGGTTTGGTGCAATTTTTTTTCTAATTTTTTCCTTTTTTTTAATTTTAGCTTTTTCAAGGAATGGAAATGTTTTTTGCGCCGTTTCTTCGGATTTTCAATATTGCCCTTTCGGCAATTTCCAATCCAATTTGATGTTGACTATTCTCTTTGGCCCATCTATTCTGATACATACGGGTCCCCTGCATATGTTTAGTTTTTTGCTTGCCATTGCCATAGATTTTTTCGTTCTACTCTCTACCGGTACTGTTCTAAGCATATCCAACACGGTTCCCCTGGTTCCACCTAAGACGATTTAAATTTGCCTGAGACGTATCCCAAAAATTAAGCAGTTACTCTGATTTCTAGGTGGTAATGGGCTAGGCATTAGACAATGGATAAGACATCCGGAATATTTATTACTTTTCACATAGACAATTTCGAGTTCATGTTATTAAGGTTTCAAGTGCAAAAATTTATCATCAGGCACCGCATAGAGGTGTGCGGGCCGAGATTTTTCAGGGTCCGCCCGGCCCGAGGCCCGGTTGAAATCTGATTTTTAAAGTCCTGCCCGAAGATTTGCGAAAACATATAATCGCTAACCAATTCCATTTTTGTCCTGCGATTGCATTTTTAGATAAAGTCGGGCCGGATAAAAACTCGGACGACCCGGCATTTTCGGGATTCTAAAGATAAAACTATACCGTTAGACACAGAAAAGAATGTGCGCGTTGTTCAAGACCTATTGAAGAAAAAAATCGTAGCAGCAGATAAAGTTGCTGCATCTTAGCGTATCTACAAAATCATCGCATTTAGTTTCAAACTTTAGGTCAAAGTTTTCTTAATAAAAACCCGCTTCACCCCTCTACGGAATATGTCTTTACAATTTCAATTCCCGAAAATTCCTTAAAATTACAGAAAATTCCAAAAAATTTATTGCATGAATTTTTGTGGATTTCAAGAATTCTCGAGAATTAAAATTCCCGAAAATAGGCCCTGCTCAACACCCATTAGCTGAAATAGAAGTCGACGTATAAGTTTTTTTGTTACACAGATGTTGTGGACTTTGCAACGGTACGAGTTGAGTAATCTAATTAGTGACTCATACATGAATCGATTTTAGGTGATCAGCATTCGCGTGGAATTTAAAATTTTGGAAAAAACTTGTCGATCGAATACACCGACAAGCTGGACGATCAAATACACCGACAAACTTTAACAACCGTTTTTTAAGTTTCACGGGACTTCCATTCTAAATGTTTTTGTTATTGTTTTGGCTTCATGCGCGTAAATATTCCTACGAAATTTGTAAAACACAAAAAAATAAAGATGAAAGAAATTCAACCGCCAAATAAATTAAAATTATAATCAACTAATAGCATTTTTCCCACGAAAGTCAGAAAGTTCAAAAGATTAGCAGTCATCTGTGAGGCTATTATCTGGCAAATATAAATATGGTTAGCTGTTGGTAGCACAATTAGTTAACCCAGAAATCTTGTCAAAGACATTGAAGAGTTAAAAATGAAAACTCAGCTAATTATCTTCATTGGCTGTGTAGTCGCTTCAATTGCACTACCTGATCGTACTTTCTCTAATATCAAAGGAGGAGATGTTGAATTACAAAACGAAGCGGATGTTCGAGAAGGTGTAACTGTTGCTGATGAATCAACTATTGAAGAGCTCGAGAGTTCAACATCTACAATTGAGCCAGATGTCGAAAAAAATGGACCCGTTTGGGTAAGACGTAGACATAATGACAGTCGTAGAGGGTGGTTAAGGCATGGAACAGGAAGACGTCATCATCGCAAGAATTGTACTGAAACAAATAATGAGGTTCGCAAACAACAGCCAATTCATACGCTTATTTGGCAAGAAAAACAAGACGGTCCAATGCCTGAACCAAGTGCATTTGTTGAAACGAGACATCATAGACATCATCACCGTCACCACCAGCATCACACAAATAGAACAACAACAACTGCTACAACCACAACACCAGCACCTACATCACTACATGACATGGAGGAGTAAGTTTTCTATTTCTTTTCGTTTCAAAAGCATGACTAATCTCTTCTTTATACATCAGGATTGTAATAAACCGACAACTGAACTGAGACGATATGGGACTGCGAATATGTGGCACTGTGACTATTTAAAATTTTCTATGTACAAAGATTTTCAAAATAAAAATCCAATCGAATGTAATTGTAAATAAAAACTTTGCATTTTATAATTAGCAACATTCGCTCGCCCAAAAATTTTATTAATTTTATTTGCACACACTAGATGACTTCACAACGCGATTCTGAACTGTGAATTTGTTAGTGGTATTTTACACTATACTATTGAAAGAGGTGAGCAACTCAATAGCGTAGTGGTTAACACGTCTGCTTGCTACTACGAGATTGAATTGTCAGTGCGTTAGTTCAAAACTCAACCGCAGACAGATTTGTACCGATTGTTAGATTTGTAAACAATACAAAGTTGACTTAATCGGTTCAAGACAAGTGAAGTTGAGTGCCATCGTACGGCTTACCGGAAAAGGCATTGTTGGGAGAACTGGTATTCTACTCCTACTATCTTCGCTCCTAGTTACATCTCATAGATGGCACTGGGTTTGTCGCACAGCTTACCACTGGCACAGTAAAAACTTTCCGGTAATGAAAGGATCTCAAAAAAAAGTAGAACCACAAAAAACAGCAAAACTAGTAAATAATAATCTAGCCTCTAACCCTTCATGGGTTGTAAGGCAGATTATTATCATTATTATTGAAAGAGGTCGTAGTAGTCATATTTTGGCAGCGGTTATTGACGTATCTAGTGGGACATCGGCTTCTGTCAAATTATAGCACGTTTTTGTTGATGTGGCGCATCTAGTGAAACACAAACTGATAAATACGCAAATAATGTCACCGAAAAACACCACACACAGGGTAAGCAATTCGCTTTCATGACGATTGATGCGACCACATAGGTGAATATGGTTTGGAAACGAAATTTGAAAAACTTGTACATTCAGTACAAATTCATCGAAAATCTTGGACATATTTTCACTTCGTTGTTCTTATCTCAACTGCAACTAACTTCGTTATAATGAGGTTACCATAACAGTAACTTAAGTGAAGTTGCTACGAACCGAGATAGTGCAGACATGACAATTATACTAGATTCGATCCCAGCGCTGTTGTGGCCAATCGTATTTTCCTATAGGCTAAATTTTCTTGAAAAGTCTCCCTTCTATATGAGAAGCGAGTTTTACTTTATATATAAAATTCATTGTTATGGCGAAAACTGGGAGTTGGCAGACATTTATATAGGTGGGTCGAAAAAAAGTTTGTTTCTTTCACGTCGGAGATGTGTTCGAAATCATCCTAGGAAGATTTCGTGGAAGAACTTTTTTTAAAAAAATGCATTTTCGCCCATGGAATTTCACTTTTTGGGAGAGATGGCTCTATTTTACCCAATTTGAAGACCAATATTTTCCAATGTAAGAAACAAAAAAAACTGTTGACAAGTGGAATTTGTCGGTGTAGTAGTCGGCGCTGATAAAATGGTTTATAAATAGTTATTTATGCAACTAGTTGCGAAATGGAGTTGTTTTTGTCACTAGATGTGAAGTTTTCAAACGAGCTAAGCAAGTTGGATAACCACATCGTGTGACAAAAACAACCAATTTCGCAACGTGTTTCATACAAGACGTCATGCAACAACTTGTAAACGTGAATTTTTGAATGAACTAAAAAGTAACTTTCCCTAACTAGCGCCTGAAAGTTGCTCGTGTTGGCAAACTCATATCTCGTGCTCAAAATAAACCCTCAGGCAATTGTTAGGGACAATATTTTCCGTAGCGAAGCAACTTTAGCTTTTTCATTACCATACTAGTGTGGAAAAAAATATATGAAAATTCATCACCTAACTCAACCGAGTTAGGGAAAGTTACTTTTTATCACTAGTGACAAAAAGGTAATAATAAATTTATTTAAAGCGAAAAAAAAGACTGCTCACATTGGCGCAGCCTGTAAAAAAACGATCTTTTCAACAACAAATTACAATAAATAAAAATTCATCTACTATACTATTCCCTAATGTTGCCAGGATGCAAGCCGCATTGCCTCTCTGAATAGCGATTGAAATCTTCTGTAATAAGAAGTCTTTCGAGCGTGATTCCCCTGAAGCTGCTCTCATTAATGGCCCTAGTTTGCCTATGAATTTCTTCGTTTCTGGACCCATGCACCCTAAAGTTTCAAAAGCAATAGGAGTGAATAAATAATTTTCTTTTAAAGGTATATAATGATTATGCTTATGTCTCTCCGCGTTGTCGGCTATTGAACGCGCTTTCCTAGAAGATTCATTGACGTATAATCGAGCTAACGTGTCTCGAATAGTCACATCCCAGAGAAGAGACTTTCCCTGACTCCACGGAATTAGGGTCATACCATCAGGTCGTTTGCCATCATCTCGGGAAATACCTGGTGGTTGTATTATATTTGGGAATCCTGCAGAAGAAAATGGATGGGAAATAATTTTATTGACTTCGTCGTGCCTAGAAATTATCCCTGCTTTTTTCTTGCAAGTCAAACCATGCAAGCCGTCCTTTTTAACCATAAAGCCACAAATGCACTCATGTTCCTCACATAGTTGAGAGCCGAAACGAAGACCAACAGCAATTCTCGCGGAATTGTTATCTAATAGCAAACCTGTATTACTCGATGGGACCACCTGCAGCCACTTTGAAGATTCATTAGTAGATGACGCAAGTAGTCTTGCACGAGTCACAGGTTCACTAGAATCAAACATCCCAGAAAACTTGCTGTTGATATTTGGAAGATCCCAATTTCTCTGTGCTTTTTTCTGTTCGTCGTTTCCTGGACGTTTCATCAATTATTTGCAAATTAAATTTTTCTAACAACTTATTTGACAGATCAGATGAAGAATACACAGATGATAAATAGGCCGGCAATGCTAAGTCCTCAACTTTCCGAATACCCAAACCCCCAAAAGATAAAGGAAGAGTAGCTTGGTCCCAAGAAGATTCAGACATTCTAACGTTTGTAATCGTTTCAATAGTTGAACGAAAAATTTCGTCAACATCTTTTAAACGATCACGTAATAAAAATGTCCTAGAAGAACGCAATAAGTAATTAAACCTACAACTACCTAAAGACTTCCTGAAAATACACAAGGCGGGGTGAACATCCATCAACTGTAAACGATCACACATTAGCTTGATCGTTTCAATTTTAGACGAAAACATTCTCTCTAAACTTGACTCAAAAATTGGTGAGCCCAATATCTCAAGAGAAGACTCATCAACTTTCTTAATCCCTGGTAACAATGCAGAGATCTCAGAGTACATGTGAGCCTCATCTTCATCAGTAGCATTAACAAAACAAACTTCGCATTTATTTTTATTTAATGACAAACCTGACGAATCACAAAATTCTAACACTTTCCTAATATCCTCCAAAACCACTGACAGCCTATCACCCACGCTACCATCATCTAAATACCAGCCATTCAGCCTAGACGAAAGGGAGTGCGTCATCCTCATAATACCGATACAAAAACCATGAGGACCTAGTGGATCACCCTGTTGAAACCCTCTCTTCGAAAGCAAAGGCTCATCGAGAAAATAAAGATTCGAATTGAGCCTATAAGCTTGTTGAAGTAAACATAATTTAATACATTTAATAAATGTTCAATTTCCCTAAAAAGTTCCTGACAGACAGCAATCCTAACGGATTTCTGTATAATCCGAGTCAAAGGAACTGAAACTCTACACCTATTGAGCAGTAATCCGAAATTGTTTAAAATTTCAGATATACTTCTCTCATCTGCCAGCCCACCCGAATCAGACAATTCGATGTTAGGTAAATCATTACTAGCATCATTAGCCCGCCTATGTTTACTCATATGAACATTCAATCCGCGAGTATTTTTGGCTAGAAATCCGCAAACATTACAAATTGCCCTTCCAGCAATAGACGTTTCTTCAAAATATGCGTCTATAACAGGCTCTGGGCATTTACTTTTACATTTTCTTGCCAAACGTTCACGAGTTGTATGTTTTACCTTATCATTATTTCCAATTGAAGAAAAAAATGAGTGATAAAAAGTAACTGTTATAAAACGACCTCTCCAGTGTCACCGAAACGAAGGATGAAAAAGTTCACTTTTGAAAACGGCGTTGCGTAAATATTTTTATGAGTCTGGCTAGTGGGTTTGTGTTCCCGAATTTTCCTTTTTCTTCGAAATTTGTTAATAATCTCTTCATGGAAAAATTGTGAGTAGAATAGGAGATAAGAAGTAAATAGAAATCGGATTGAAGATCGGTTTAGAAATATCTGATTTGGAAGCTTTGAAGTGATTAAAAACATAAGAGAAAAGCCAAAAAACCTATTTCAGAGGAATTGTGACGCAAGTCTTCATTTCTGCTTAAAAAAGTTGTGAAATCAGAAAAGGGTGACGCATTGAGCATCTAAGTTAAAACGATTTTCTTCCAGTTACAAAAGTTCTGAAATCGGAGGAAGGCGACGCATTCAGCTTCGATACGCAAAAAAATTAAAACGAAGTTACGTAGTGTTTTTAAAAAATTGCGTCACAAATGCCAGACCCTACAGCGAGAAAATATTTCTATGCTTTCAGAAATTTTGTAATGCACAAATGAAGACTTGCGTCACACATCCTCTGAAAGAGGTTTTTTGACGGATTATATCTCCACCTAAAATCAGACTCAGATATTTGTACACAGAATTCATCGGATAGGGTGACGTCATTTTTGTCATTTTTCTGTGTACGATTCTTTGCGGCACCAAATCCACAGCTATGATCAGGGGTGTACCTAGGAACGTTTCTTTCATGCTATACATTGAAGATAAATCCTATTCAGAATTTGGGACCACCAGGATTGAGATCGGATGGAAAAAATGTAGTTATGACTGCTGTCATAACCCTCGTTAAAAAATCTCAAATAATACAAATCACAACAAAAACCTCTTAAAAGGTAGAGTGTGACGCAGTCCGTGAGTCTGCTTCCAAAATTAATGATATCGCTTGAGGTGACGCTATCACTGATAAATAATACATAGAAATTTGTTTGAATAGAATCTTGTGTTAAAAGTTTTAATTTCCTGAAAAATTACAGCGCTGTTTTCAAAACAAAATTACGTTGAGTTAAAAAAATTGCGTCACAAATGCCGGACCCAACGACGAAATAATTTTTCTGTACTTTCAGTTTTATGCCAGGTAAAATTGGGGAAATATGGCACAATCCTGGTATATGGCCACTTCCATAATTTTACAGGATGACCCAGATCTCGAGAACTGTGAGAGTTAGAAAGTTGGTTCCAAAGGCAATGTTGTTGAATTAAATGGGAAAAATGACTTAGTCCTTAGATATAAGCTTTTCTACATTTGAATGGTCTGAGACGTACTTCGGTAGGGCCTTTGACATTACCTTGGGTAATTTCTATGGATCTTTTATATTCTTACAGTTATAAAAGAACAGAAAACGTTGGATTGTTTGCTTTTTTGTATATTTAGATACGTTCGAGTCTCTTTGCCACATCTATTCTGTTTGCCACATCTATTCTGATACGTACGGGTCTTTGGTTATGTTTTTTCCACTAAATTCAATAATTTTTTATTCTCCTTGCTTCAATTCTTCAGATGCAAGTAATTTTGTCCGTAAGCTGACTATTCGAAATGCTAATTTTTGCAACCGCAAAATCAAAAGCATAATCAGGGCAATACGATTTCTTTTCACACCGACGAGTTCTATAATTTTGAAATACAATGGAAATTGGAATATGAAAAAAGCGAAACTGGCGAACATTCTTTTGTTATTTCTTTGTTCTCGGTTTGATATTAAGATCCGTAACAATTTCATTAGATTTTTATTGATTAGCCGCCGCCGCCAGACTTTTAGGCCGGCGGCTAGTCCCAGACGCCGCCGACACTTTTTTGACGGCTCAGCCGGGTCTAGCCGACGCCGCCGACCCCTTTTCAGTCGGCTAGCTGCCGCCGTGATTTTTTCGACGGCTGTCGTGTCTGCACGGCAAGTTGCTTACTTACTTACTTACTTAACCGGCAGGTTCTGGCCTTCTGCAACATGCTTCTCTAACAGGACCTATCAACAGCTAACGTCTCCCAGCTGGATACACCCACAGTTTTTAAGTCGGCAAGAGCTGCATTTGGATTTTGGACGCCCTGCATCTCGGCGCGGCAAGTTGCTTATGTATTGTAGTAAACTCATCTTCGAATTTAAAAGGAAGATAAGTCCCAGCCGACGAACATTTTCAATTAACTACAGTCTTTTACTATTTCTAGATATCAGTTTCTCTAAAGAAAAAGTACGACAGCATAGAAATTCGGTGTATCAACTGTTGTATAAGTGGGCAAAACTCTTAGTGTTATGCGTTTATGATGTAATATGTTTCGATGAAATCGAGCAAGTTGATGCAAAATATCTTTTATTGCCTGGGATAATCTTCTAGTTTTGGATATTCGATTACAATGCATCTTCCCAGCTGATGCAAAGGGACTACTAAATTTCGGTATATTATTGACAATAGTAATGGCAACCCATAAGCCTAGTGTACTTCGTACGGGTCTAAAATTCTACACATTAACAGCAAGTTGTGTGGTAGCTATGCTGTAGGGTGGCCAAACAAAATAATTTCAAGAGTTTTGATTTCCGATCTTTCCAAGCGATTTTTTGGGACCAATCTAATTTGAAGTTCCTGTAGCGATGAAATCGACGATACTTTCGAGTAACGACGCGACAGTATTGAAGCCCGCCAACTTATTTAAATTACTTTGACACAAGTCATACACCTCATACACCAAAGTATGTACACATAGAAAGGTAATGCAAACACAGAGTTACACGCGGGTCCCTACTTTGAGGTGAACTTGAGTGGAACGCCACCATATGCTGAGTTTTGTAATTAACGAAAAGGTGAATAAAGATGAAGTCATTTATATTTGGCGCAAATTATTTAGTTTCGTTTCATGTGAAGTTTTGTTAATATCGTATCATCTTTAGTATCCGTCCATAATGAATCCGATCGAAAATGATAAAAAAGATACAATTCACAATCTTCGTGTGCCATTTGAACATGGTTGGACACGAGAATTGGTGTATTCATCGAATAATATGAAAAATGCCGAAGTGTACTATGTGTGTCCAGCGGGAAACAGAATGCGAACTAAAAGAGAAGTGTTCCAGAACTTAGGAAATTTAAACATTTGGAACTTTTCGTTCGCAAAGCGTCCTCTCGGCTGCAATGGAGAGATCATTCGAACTGCTTCCGCGAGGGGTTGTCGGGACCTTGAAACTGCGTTTAAAATGCAAAAAGCGAGTGTGGACGTTGGAAATTCTTCTGCACAACAGTCAATCTGTTCTCTAATAACGGAAGCAACGGACAATAGTATGAACATTCGAAGTCCGGGGGAAAAGTGGTGGAGATTTATGTTTGTTTTATATGTATCTAATTGTTTCCATGACCTAAGGATCAATGAAGAAATTGATTTTCTTTGTTGTTTTTTCTGCAAGGAATGCTTGTATAGTAAGTACTAACTTAAAGGTGTGAGTTTTTAAATTTACCAGTTACTGAAATAAAGTCAAACAAAACTAACATTGTTGAATTAATTTACTGATAACCGCGTCCACTATTCGATTTGTGAACAATGAAGTCTGTTGGTGGAAGTATTTTGTGAGAATCTCAAAATTCAAATACGTTTGTTTTTATGAAAGGCTCAGAGAACTACACACACATGGACGAAGATCAATTAAGGCAAGAAATCGCTAAAAAAGATGACCTCATAAAAAATTTGCGAATTTGCCTGCTTCGAAATGAATCAGAGATGAAAGCGCTACAGACCCAAATTAAGACTAAGCCAAATCTATCCCATGAAGAAACCTTAAAAACTATTGAACTCTTGTTTCCAATGCTGTCGAAAAATCAAATTAACATCATGACAAATCAAAAGAAAAGAGTTAATTGGACCTGCGAAGAAATATCCACTGGCTTTGCCTTAAGTTTCTTTAGCAGAAGAGGCTACTGTTATCTGATTCATAAGCTACATTATCCACTCCCGTCAATCAGGACGCTACAGTTGTGGAGCCAGAAAATGACAATCGGTCCTGGAATTATAGAAGATAGTTTCGTTGTAATGGCAGCTATGCGAAGTTCATTGACTGAAGGTGAATCTCAGGTGCGTTAGGAAAAAATGTTTGGTAACTGTCCCACAATGTTTTGAACATCGTAAATTATTGTGTTAGTTGGAAGATTGACTTTAATTTGAGTTTAATAAAACTATCTTCTGACCAGGTCATCTTAGCGTTCGATGAAATGAAGTGCAAAGAACGTTACGAAGTAAATAAAACACTTGATTGCGTAATGGGTCCGCATTCTCAAATGCAAGTGGCTATGGTTAGAGGTCTTTTCTACAAGTTCAAACAGCCAATTTTTGTAGACTTCGACATGAAAATGTCAGTCGAATTGTTGAATAGTCTCATCAAACGTTTGTATGCGATTAAGTTTAATGTCGTTGGTATTGTTAATGATAATGGTGGAGGGAATGTTGGCTTATGGACCAAATGCAACGTTAACTACGAGAGGCCATACATTTCTCATCCCATAACTAAAGACAAAATTTTTATGTTCTCGGATGCTCCACATCTCTTGAAGTTATTAAGAAATTGGTTTATAGATGGGGGATTGCTTTTATCAGATGGAACTGAATTGAACCAATATCGAATTCGCCAACTTTTGGAGAGCAATACAGAAATTAGTCCGTTGTATAAACTGAGTTTACATCACCTCGAAGTCAAAGGTGCAGAGCGTCAATGCGTGAGATTGGCTTCTGAATTGTTTTCCCACACTGTTGCTGAAAGCGTGAGAAGAAATTTTCCTAAAGATGCTGTTGCACACAAACTTGCCGATTTCATTGAGCTCGTCAATAACTGGTTTGACATAATGAATTCTTACACGCCAAATGGCATTGCATACAAAGCGCCCTATGGAAAGGACTTAGAAGAGCAAAATCGGGTGTTAGGTTTGTATATAATCTATTATTAAGTCTTTCTCATAAAAGCAACCCAATTCAATAGACGAAATGTACTGGACAATTAAAACCATGAAGTGTTTCAACAAAAAAGGAGAGTTGCAAGAATCGCTGCAAATTTCCCAAAAAGGGATACTGATGTCAATTACATCGATCAAAGGTTTGCGGAAGGAAATGGAGGAAAAATTTAAATTCCGATTTATTCTAACACATCGAACGAATCAAGATTTCGAAGAAAATTTTTTTTCTCAAATTAGGGGTAGAAATGGACCGATAGATCATCCATCGCCTGTTGAATGTTTGTATACTATAAAAGCCATAATTCTTGGAAAGAATCCTGGCATAGGTCGCCATTTACACTCGAATACTATTGAACAAGACCCGGAAGAATATGTGTCGGCCACATTCATGCGTCACTTGTCTCGTGATGAAAATATTGACGGAATATGTGAAAGAAATGGTGACCAACGTCAGTGAAAGTAATTAACGTGTGTATGACCTCGAATAATAGTAAATCTATATTTAGATGAGATTGGTAACATTGAGCTCCTAGAAAACGATTCCGACGACGATATTCGAGAAAAGATAGCGAACGATATGACCGAAGATTTCCTTGCTGATTACACCAACGATATAAAAGTGCTACCAAACGATTCAAATGGATTGGAAACGTGTATACGTCTGGAGATAGAAATCATTGACGAAGCACAGACAGAGTTTTTAGATGACCTTGACCCTGAAATGGCAATCGATGAGACTGCAGCAAGGAAAGCCAGATCCACAGAAGATGGCCTTGGTAAGATTTTTATGTTTATGCTAAACGTCGCGGAGTTAAAGCTTCAATATAATGCAGAGTATTTAGCTGGATGGATTGCTTGGAAATTCAAGAAAAAGCATCCAGAATTTTCAAAGACAAGACGCGAAACACTTTCTAGTCACATTACCGACCACACTTACGCTAAGCGTATTGGAATTGAATCTAGCTCCTGGATAGATCGAGTGTCGTACGGAGGACTGACGAAACCGTCCAACGAAGTGATGCAGTGGGTTCGACGTATGGAAAATGTTTTTATTGAAATTCATGGCGATGAATTTAACAACCGAATGAACATTAGAAAGCTTTTAATTTCCGAGTTGGAAGCAGAATGTAAAGAAGTACCTTCCCTAGTAATTAATTTGTACGCTCGCTCACGCATTTATATGCGTTGCAAATTTCTGAATAAGCAAAGAGAAGAAAAAGCTTTATTGCTGAGGGTATTGAAGCGACCGCGTGATTCGCTGAGCGATATATCACGGGCAAAAATTAAAAAGATGCAAAAAATAGTCACATAAATTGTTTATTGTCACATGAAATTAAATTAAATAAATTTGCTACCTGAACGGTTATGACTTCTTTCATGGAAAATAAGATTTCCATTTGTACGAAATGTTTTTCCACATTCACTGCACTGAAAGTCGTAATTTTCTGCTTGGACAGCGTTGTCTTCATGACTACGCAAATGATTTTGCATGTGCCCACGTTTGCGATACTTTTTCGGACATTTACTGCACTGAAACACTGAATCGGACCCGTGTACAGAACGATTGTGACCACTTAAAATCAATTTCGATGGAAATGTTTCGGAACAAACATTGCAACGATGATCTAGAGGAAACGGGTGACATGAAAATTGAATTACAGGGCAAGTAAGTAACTTTGCTACAAAACTTTGTATTACCTGGCGAGTGTGTTTTTTGGTGACGATCCAACTTATACTTTGTGAGAAACGGCTTATGGCACACTCCACATCTAAATTTTGTTTCTAGTTTAATAAATATTAATATTCATCACATTACAGTTAACATGATTTTTTACCCCGAGTGTGCACTTTGATGTGTCGTTGTAGACATTGTTTGCTCGAAAAAATTTTGCAGCACAACGGGCACTTATTAGTGATACAAAGTAAAGAGGGATCTTCAATGTGATAAATGTATCTCGTTTCAGTTTTAAAAGACTTATTGCACTGACCGCATACAAAAGGCTGTTCTGTAACGATTACATCTTTGTATTTTCAAATTTAGTAACTTCTGTAATAGCAAAATAATACTTTGGATATGTTGTGCTGAATGATTCTTTAAATGGTCAGGACTTATGAACAACAACCCGCACAAATCACATTGAAAAGATTCATTCTCTTTGTTTACATTTTGCACAATGTTTGAATGACAAATTTGGTGTGATATCAACTGATATTGATATTCAAACACTTGACTGCACTGTTTGCAGTCGAATGCCATGTTTTCGGACATTTTTCTGTTGTGCGTGAAAAGAAATTGAGACACAAAGTAACCGACGTGTGACTTAATGTTTTCACCACTTTTCAACATTTTAAATAGCTGTCATTATATTCACCGGAAAGTGTGGACCCGCAATTTCTCTGATCCGCTGACGATTTGCGTTACCTTTCTATGTGTACATACTTTGTCATACACGGCATACACCACAGTAAGTACGATGAGTACGGTGCGTGTGATGGAATTACTTTGTCATTGACGCAAACTCATATAGAACAGTGTTGTTGTTGTGTTATGGAGAATATTTAGAAGACATCAACATTTTGGCATCCAGTGTTTACCACTCTAATTCGTATGTGTTTTTGCATGTAAAACGGTTGCATACGCCGAGCCAGTGAAACAAGTCGAATAGTAGAATTCAAAGTGTTAGCACTAAAATGATGTGCAGAATAAAAAACAAATTTGTTAGTGCAGAAGCTTCGAGTGCGATTTTCGTCCCCGCTGACGTTCATTTCGTTTATGATGAGATTAGGATTGGCGCTCATAAATCTATTTTGTCCGATGTTAGTCCAGTGTTTAAACAAATGTTTTTCGGACCATTGAAGGGAGAAGGAGACATCGAACTGTGTTTTTCGCCGACTGCATTCCAGGAATTTCTACAATTATTTTACAGGACGAAAATGACTTTTTCAATGGAAAATTGCAAGGAAGTAGCTCAAATATTCGACTATTACGATGTATCCAATCGCGTTGCCGACTGTTTAAAAGATAATTGCGAAAAATATCATTCCGATTTTTTTTGGGGATTTCAGATGGCAATCTTCTTAGACCATCAAGAGTTGAAGGAAATGTATACAAAAAGATTCATATTCATCCCAATGGAGATACTTCGCGCGGACGAATTCCCTCATAGCCAAAAAGTTTTATTGGAAGTTATTGTGTCAATGGAATTTTTGTTGTGCCATGAAATTGACTTGTTGCATCGATGTTTGTATTGGGCAAAACGTTCTTGCCGGAAAAAGGGAATCGATGAAGCAAATGGAGAAAATCTAAGAGCTGAATTAGGTGATGATATTTTTAAAATGATTCGATTTCGTGCTATGAGCAGTAGTAATATTCAAGCAATAAACGATCGATACAAAAATCTCCTAACCAATGAAGAAATCAAAGCGATAACGGCAAAAGAGAGCCATGGAAGCATCTCCGTCAACGACAAACAACGTTCAACTACACCATTTCATTCGGACAAATCTTGTTGCTGGAAAGAGACAAATTACGTAAAACTCTTTTACAGCGTGGGAAGCATCGTACCGATGTGGTTTACATCTAATCATTTCCTGTCCCTGGGTAAAATTCAATTTGAACGAACTTTTGGCGCGATAGTAACAATTGTCGAGTATGCTGAACAATCATTCGAATCGGATGTAAAACAGAAAATTCTCTACGAGGGACGTCTGCCATTTTCAAGTAAAACACCTGATTTAACACTTGATTTGTCTCATCAACCGATTTTGATTCATTCGAAAAAAATGTATGAAATTCGCGTGGGGGAGGTGAGGCGATTTGAGTCACGAACGCTGCTTTCCACTTTAATTATGGGAAATACTGTCGCACTAAATAAGAATGTTATTCTAAGTTTTCGTCGCCCGGTTCCAAGCATTTCTCGCTGCCTCATCACACAAATGATTTTCAATATTCTATGATACTTTTTTCTTATTATTTACTGCTATAAACATTTAGAAAAAATGGTCAATGAGCTATTGAAAAACCCGTCCGATGCAACGGCGCAAAAGACCTTTCAAAATCTCTAAGAAAAATCCCGAAGAGTCCAGGCACTCAAATCAAAAAATTTACTTATATAAATTGTCGGACCTAGACCTCTCGAACAAAAAAATATTTACGAAAATCGGAAAAGATTTACTCGAGTTATTGTCAAAAGACCAGAAACCATTTATGCTTCCCCGGCTAAACGGACGTTGGGCCGACAATGCCCAGATTAAATCCCATATCTTTTGGGCATATTTCTCTTATTTAGACGCTAAATCGAAAAATCGACCCGATACGGCTGGTTACACTTCTTCTTATTCTTATGGAGTCTCTATGATAATTGCAGCTGGATGTAGGCCTCCCCCATATATTTCCACTGCTCTCTGTCCATTGGCACCTGCTGCCAATTAGTGCCTGCTGTTCGTTTGATATCGTTGGTCCATCTTTCCGGTGGTCGGCTCGTTTCGTTGGTGGCCGCCATTGCAAAATGCTTTTGGCCCATCGATCCTCTGTCATTCTGGCGATGTGTCCTGCCCAATTCCATTTTAGCCCGGCTATTCGCTTCATGACATCGGTGACTCTCGTTTGTTGCCGGTTGCACTTGCACCCTCAATGTTTACAATTTTGTTTTTCGACATATTCATTTTCAAGTCAACTTCCTTGGATGTTTCGTTGAGCTGCTGTATCATCGATTCCATCTGTTCCATATCAATTGACATCAGAACAATATCATCAGCGAATCTTCGACTAATGTTGATTCCCTTTCCGCTCCAATCAAGTTTCTTGAAAAGAGTTTCCAAAGCGGCCGTGAACAGCTTCAGTGAGATGTTATCGCCTTGGCGGACTCTCCTGCCAATGTTGAATTTTTCGGTGACCTTGGGAAGTTTTACACATGATGTTGCTTGCTCGTAAGTAGATTTCATCAAGTGCGTATATCTCGAATCAATTCGACAAGCATCTAAAGAGTCCAATATCGCCCACAGAGTCGAACGCTTTCTCGAAGTCTATGAAGCACGAAACAATGCTGATTTTGTATTCGTTACACTTTTCAATTAGACTTCTCATTACTTGCAAATGGTCGTTTGTGCTGAAACCAGATCTAAACCGGCTTGTTCTATAGGCTGGTAGAAGTCTAGCTTCTTCATGAGTCGTTTCGTTATCACTTTCATAAACAACTTATACAGATGTGATAACAAACTGATGGGCCTGTAATTCTCTAGTTTCGTGATGTCTCCTTTCTTGTGCAGTAGGATGATGATTGCTTCTGCTTTTTTCTCTTGATCGAGACATTTCTTAAACAGAGCGGTAATCATTTCACGCAGTTTGTACCCGCCTTGCCTGATGGCTTTGATCGGAATGTCGTCGTCGCCCGGAGCTTTATTACTTTTCATTTCATATTGCGAGGCCTGCATCTCTGATTATATACGTCGTGGTAGGTAAGCGCAAGATCTTCTTATGGGTAACGTCATTGTCCAATTTTAAAGTTTAATGATGTAATGTTACGGGTGTTCTTCAAAATTAAAAGTTTGTGTGAAAAACATTAAAAATTTGGATTGCAGAAAAAAAGACTTCTACATTTTGTTGTCATAATCAATGAATTGTATATTAATAAATGGCAGATCAAACCAACCCTCAGTGTATCATTTGATTCTCGCTAAGACTGCCGATCAGTTTGGAAAGTGTGGCAAATCAAAAAATTCACTAAAGTTTAGTGCACGTCGTAGTGCCAAATCAAGACATAAGCTGCGCAGACCCTTTCGATTTCCTTTAAAGCCTACGCAAGTGTCGCAAGGAATATCGGTACTGACATTTCGTTCGTCTTGATTTTGTATTGGAAATAGATCGTGTAAGTTATTTTATGTCGGGATGTCGGGGACGGCGTCACCTTATTTTCGGTGCTATAAGATCAGAAAAGTGTGACGCATTAATCATCTAAGGTAAAACTATTTTCTTCCAGTTACAAAAGTTCTGAAATCACAGGGGGTGACGCATTAAGCTTCGATTCGCAACAAAAATTTGTAAACAAAATTATGTTGAGTTCAAAAAATTGCGTCACAAATGCCAGACCCACCAGCGGAATAATTTTTCAACACTTTCAGTTTTTACACGCAAAAATATAAATTTACCCTAAACGATGCAATAAGAAATAAAAATCAAATTTTTGTAGCGTAAAAACTGAAAGTATAGAAAAATTGTTTCGTCGTTGGATCTGGCATTTGTGACGCAATTTTTTGAACTCAACATAATTTTGTTTACAAATTTTTTTTGCGAATCGAAGCTCAATGCGTCACCCCCTCTGATTTCAGAACTTTTGTAACTGGAAGAAAATAGTTTTACCGTAGATGATTAATGCGTCACACTTTTCTGATTTCACAGCTTTTGTAAGCAGACATAAAGACTTGCGTCACACCTCCTCTGTAAGAGGTTTTTTTGCGGATATCAGTACTTTTGTAAGTTTGTAAGCAACTTTTTAGATGCCATAGTTCTAGAGGTATGAATCATCCCTCTGGAATGTGGAAGTGACGTTATCCCGGGATTAGGCCATAAACCCTGAGACACGTGTTCGCTTAAATTAATTCTCTATAACTTCGCCATATACCAGGATTGGGCCATATTTCCCCAAAACACGTGTTCGCTTAAATTCAATTCTCTACAACTTTGCCCTTGGAACCAACTTTCTTACTCTCATAGTTCTAGAGATACGGAATACATTTCATGAAACTTTCAAAACCTTACAACGTCAAAAAAAAAAATTGCCACAAACAAACAAAGAGAGAAAGAGAGAAAGGTTTACCAAATTGACTAGTTAAAAATATTCGATTTGGGTCCATTTCCATACAAAATAGCAAAAATTTTTAATTCATATCTCCAGATCGACTGAACCGATTTTAATGACTAAAAAGACACTTCGGCCTAAAATTTTCAGTTGAATCCGGGAAAAATATTTTCCGGGGGGTACGTCAAAAAGTCAAAAGTCCTGTATATATGTATATATGTATGTATGTATATGTATATATGTATATATGTTCCTTAGTCTACGAAAAAATTTCTTGTGAATTTTTTGGCGTGTAAGACTTGCGTCACGGCCCCTTGCTACCGTGTGGCCATGATAGCCAAAGACGTATCAGAATATATGTGGCAAACAGAATAGATGTTGCAAAAAAACTCGACTCTAAAGAAATGAGTAAAAAATCCAATGTTTTGTGCTCTTTTATAACGAGAATTTCAAAGATTCATAGAAATTACCCAAGGTAATGTCAAAGGCCCAACCGAAGTACACCTGACATCATTGATTTTGATAGCCCAAATGTTCTCCCCTGCGTCATCTTAAAAAGAGGAGCAACGTAGTTTCTTCAAGAAATCCTGAAACTATTTTCTCTAAAATGTAATTCTCACTTACTTTACCTTAAGAAGCAAGCTTTAAACTGCCGTAATCTTATAGATACGTGTCATACCTCACAATTCTAAAAGTTGTTTTATCCCGGGATTTGATAATTTTTCCCTAAAACCCTGAAACACGTGTTCTCTAAAATTTTATTCTCTACAACTTCGCCTTTGGAAGCAACTTTCTAACTTTCATAGTTCTAGATATATGGGTCATCCCGCGCAATTCTAGAAGTGGTAATATTCCAGGAATGGTGTAACAAGCTCTTTTGCTGGCTCGACACAATCGTGCTTGCACATGAACCCGGGGGAATGTATTCCCGAATTCCAATAAAACAAGAGGATAAAAGATATTCGAAACGACTAGCACTTTCTTTCAGACCTCTCAATGATAAAATTCTTTCAACTCACCTTTCTCAACTACCATCGATCTCATCAACGACCAAGGTCTCTTCCTCGTCTAATCCACTTTCCTCTTCCAACAAATTAGTCCACTCAGAGCTTACCGATCGAAAACAAAACGAATGCTCGAATCGTCTTCTCTATCTCGATGGGATGGATATCGTCCCTCCTTTATCAGCCAACGGATCAATCAACGACTGAAATCTCTATTCCGACCACTTCTTCCTTTCCGATCTACCAAGCTCGTCTGATTAAGATTTATGTATCAAAAAGATCAAAGATGCTTTAGGGCAATCGGCTATATCTCCATGAGATGTATTTGACTGTACGTATTACCAAGGGCCAAATGATGAAGGAGTTCAAATAACAAATTAAACGACTCTAACTCCTTTGCACGTTATAATTTATCTTTTGTCAAATAACGCTATGAGCGCAAATACATTTTATTTTTAATGATCGGATTTTAAGTAAATTATTATAGAGAGAACTTAATGAAATTTTGTAAATAATGTTATCGACTGTATTGTTGCCACGTCACTCCCTGCTTGATGTAGCTATCAATCTCCTATATTTATGCGTTTGTAATCGTATAATTTAACGCGCGAAATATGCGAGCGGTCCAAGATTATCCACTCTCTTGCTGGGCATTTGTAGTTAGACGATGTGGCAGAGAGATGAAAAAAATGTTTATCTCTTAGAAGTCTGAATATTTTTATCGTGCTGTTCATTGATTATCGTGATAATCTTTTTATTATTGTAAGTGAACGTCTTCTAAAAACATTGGAGTGGAAGTATTCCGCGATGATGATGGGATCAGAATGATCTCATTATAATGGGCCATTTTTCCCCAAAACCCTGAAGCACATGTTCGCTAAAATTTTGTTCTCCGCAACTTTGCCTCTAACAGTAAATCTCCATATTGCATAAATGCATAGTTGAGCAAATATAGACGAAAAACTATTTGCCTTCGTATACGGCCAAGAAACTCAGTTCCGTCCATTCCATTGTTCCTAGTGCCCAGACCACTGACCCTATTTCCACAAATAAAAATTTCCCAGTTTTGTGAGATCAAATGCTTTCATTCGACACCAAAATGAACAACTTTCATGCTATACTTGCTGAGATATTTGCGAAAAAGTTTCACCGACCATCGAAAAACCATGTTTTTGGTCACTTTTTCGACCATATCTCCGGAACTTTTTGATTGATTTTGCTCATATTCGAACTTGAATCATTTAAAAGATGTGCCTTTAAGGCGAAAAATATCAGGGTGATCGGTTGAGCCGTTTGGAAAAAAGTGGAGACGGACGGACAGACAGACGGATATTTTTTTTTTATTGCTGATTCGTCATCTCTAGACGATAGTAGATGCATCCCTCCAAGTCCCACCTCGATCTACTTCATGTTACAATAAAAGTAATTGAATAAATAATTTATTTTAACTGAATAAAAATGAAAATTGTATGTTATTTCAAACAATTGGGTTGAATTATGCAAGTTTGCTATAAATCTATCGTAGAGGAAGGATGGACGTGGACGCCTGCTGCATAGTTTTCAGTATTCGTGTCGAAATAGTAGTTATTGATACAAGTTGCGGATGAAGGCAGTTTAACGCACACGATGTGTTGCCGAACTCGCCTTCGGCTCGTGTCGGTAATCTCACATCTAGTGCGTTAAATTACCAGCATACGAAACGTGTATCAAACAACGTTTTTTGCAATTTACCGACAAAAAAAGTGGGTTTGTGTGTTTCCACTTGCGAAAATTTATCGCACTAGTGCGTTAAAAATGTTTTGTCGCACTAGTGTGAAAAGCGACCTCATGCGACACCGAAATGACGCACGAAAAAGCGAGTTTTTTGTCGGTGAATCGTACAAATGGTATTTTTGACTTTATAATTTTTCGGTTCTGTCTATAAAACAGACTTTCGCTAAATATGAACTACGTATAAGAGAAAGTGTCTGCACCTTAAGGTTCGTGCAACCTTTACTAAAATAGCCAAAATTTGTGAGCTACGTCCGCTGCAGAAAAAAAGGTCAAAGGGTGATATTTCACTTCTTGTAAAAAGTGGCAAGGAAAGTTATATCGCCGGTGGATAACACCGGGTGACAATAATTACCGCAATAATTACCTAGAATAATGTGTTGCGTGAAGTCGTTCGATTCCTAATTATGGTAAAGTTCATATTAATGGATTCAACATATGATCAGCAAGGACATGAGCCGAAAATCCTTTTCCGCGTGACGTATTAAGTTTTAGATGCTTCATATTCGAGACGAAAGCAAAAAAATGTCAATTTTTAGGGGAGTCTACTTTCGCCCTTCCAAACTAAATTGACATTTTTATTTTCGGCTCAGATGTGAAGCATGTAAAATCCATTTTCATACTTCGGGGACGAAAGTGCGGGAGTTTTAGAATTTTTCTTGTGAATTCGAAAAATTTCCGAAAATTTTCGAAAAATTATGTGTGTAGCTGCTTCGGACGATGTATTAAAGCTATTTTCGCATTTTCGCTATTTTCGAAAATAGCTAAAATAAATCGTCCGAAGCAGGTACACAAATAACTAATAAATCGTGTGGCGAGTCGCTTATTCTAATTCACATGTCACATTTTACTGTAAGCATGTACCAGTTGGTATATCCAAGAAACATAATTAAATGTTTTTATAAAAAATTTTATTTCTATATAAGGAATGTGGGTGAAGTTAGCACAACTCAATTCAATTCATCTCAATTCATCTCAACTTATCTCAATTCATCTCAATTTCATCTCAATTTCATCTCAATTTCATCTCAATTTGATCTCAATTCATCTCAATTCATCTCAATTTCATCTCAATTCATCTCAATTCATCTCAATTTATCTCAATTTCATATCAATTCATCTCAATTTCATCTCAATTTCATCTAAATATGATCTTACTTTATATCAGTTCAGACGATTGAATTGAATTGAGTTGTGATGAATTGAGTTGAGTAGTTGATGAATTGAGTTGAGTTGTGATGAATTGGGCTACATTGTGATGAATTGAGTTGAGTTGTGATGAATTGAGTTGAGTTGTGATGAACTGAGTTGAATTGTGATGAATTGAGTTGAGTTGTGATGACTTGAGCTGTGATGAATTGAGTTGACAGTTGAGTTGTGATGAATTGAGTTGTGATGTGTACATCTCGACTCAATTTGTCTGTACAATTCTGTACATTTCTCACAAAAGTTAAGTTAAAAGCGGCAAGCAACCCAAATCCGTTCAAAATACTAAGAGAAGCTGAGAAGTACTAGAGAAAGCGTCTATTCTCCAGATGAATTGAGTTGAGTTGTCATGAATTGGGCTACATTTACATTGTGATGAATTGAATTGAATCGTGATGAATTGAGTTGAGTTGTGATGAATTGAGTTGAGTTATGATGAATTGAGTTGGGTTGTGATGAATTGAGTTGAGTTGTGATGACTTGAGCTGTGATGAATTGAGTTGAGTTGTGATGTGTACATCTAAGAGAAGCTGAGAAGTACTAGAGAAATCGTCTATTCTCCAGAAACTGGCAACGTCACTTGAGCGAACTAACGGGCCGAAGCCCAATAATAAGTCAGTCATGAAATATACGGACTTACGGAAAACAAAAAAAAAATGCTTAAAATCGGCTTAGTAGTTCTGACTGGTAGGGACCATTGTATGGGCCTAACTCGCGCTACGTGACTTGGTGGTTTTTCATGGATATTTCTTTAATGATGAGATTTTTGTGTTGTGTTGAAGAGAAAATACGGGAAAATTTTGTTGTCCTGGATGTAACGATCCAATGCCTGTCCCTAGCAAACAGGCTGGCCCAAAGGTCGACCCCAAAAAATTTGTTTTTGCATTGATGTCAAGAAAACTCAGAGGAGCATTGTTGCCCACTACAAGTGTAGATGGGTCCAACCTAGAGCTCTGGGTTGGTCTGTTGGTCGGCTCTAGCACAAAAAAAATAGTAAATAATTATGAGTCAGAACTGAAAATAGGTGACTCTGTGTGACTCTTTTAAGCTATAAGACATAGTTTTGACAAATTTCCAGCAAGATTAAAGTTTCTGATCAATTCTTGAAAGAAGTGTACATTATAAGCGAAGCCCGAGGGGCCATTTATTCACGACCTAATATTTTGTAGTTTAAGTTGTGAAACTTCATTTTTGGGAATTCAAAGAAATGGGCTAATATCAAAAGGAAAATTGACTTTTTATATGATATTTTCAAAAATATTCTTCGCTCTAATGTTGGTTGACAAGTTATGCGCCTAAAAACACCTGAATTCTTCGACTGTCGAACAAGTAATTCTGAAGATCACCCAGCCGATTTTTTTTCTTCAAAATTGGCTTAGACGGTCCTCTTCTTTGCTCAAAAACTGATTATTTACATAACTGTTTGAAGTTTAAAACAATAATGGTATAGTAACCGAACAATTTCTATAAGTTTTTAAAACCATATCCCGGGTGGAGCCCGGGTAACAATGCTTGTTCATACATAAAATTGATTGTTCTAAGCTTCGGCACTCGAAATTCCTTTTCTAATTTGTCATGAATAATGTCCATTTCGTATCTTTTATATTAAGGTTTTTTAAGTTTACATCATGATTCCTTTGGATTCTATAAACGGATGCGTTGCTTTGAAGACTTGTGCCCATTTTTGGACAACATTGGTTGGACATATGGACCAGGTGGCTGATTCCAGTAAATTTCATGACGAATTCATAATTTTCCATGCGATGAGTTTATAGGGAGTGTTACTTCGTGTGTTTTAAACGATCGTTAGTGACATTTGTTAGCGACGCAGACGCTAACTCTAATCTAAAAAAATATATGCGTCGTTAACGTCATTCGCTAATCGAAAAAAAATTAGCGCGCTAATAGCTGCCGCTAGTAGCGGTCGCTAATGCTAGCTAAAAAGAACTTGTCGAAGTGAAATGTTTTTCGTTCACCTTCGCCTTCTTAATCGGTGCTAAATATAACAACAATTAACGAAATCTGAAACAATACCTCTCTTTTCGTACCCTCTACCTCTCCATCTTCTAAACAATTGAAATTACGAACGGACCTGTGCGGCCCTAGTGGCGACGCTGAAATCCAATTAGCGAAAAATTTCGCTAGTCGCTTATTAGCTAACATGATAGAGTATTTTAGTTATTTTATGCGCAAAAAATAAAAATTAGTTGAATGTCATTATTATTTTTTCATAAAAGACCCAGAGGCGGTTTACTTTTGTTACAATTTGTAGTATTTCAGCCCACTGTGGCCTGAACAGAATTTCGTTACATTCTTTTTTACAAAAACTCGTTCTCTTTTATTAAATGAGGGTTTCAAACTCCAAACTATATGATTGTGCCCAAAATTAGCAAGACGAATCGGGCAGATTTTGAAAAGGGTTAGGAAACGTAATGAAAATAAAGGTTTTATATTAGTAGGTTGCGCAGATTAACGTACAAATCTATCCCATCGCCATTCAAAAGAGTTCATCCATTAAACTAAAGTTGAATACGGAGAAAATGACAGTTAATCTCGTTTCGCCATCCATTTTGAGCAACTGTTTACATGAAATTTGAATTTTTTTTTGATACTATGGCGATTGTACAGATTTTTGTGGCGCAACCTTCTATTATAAGGCCTTGCGTGAAAATGAGATTTTTCCGAAGAAAATGTATAGAGATAGAACGCGAGTATAAAACAAAATAACGCAGATGAACACCAACGAGATTTGTAAATGGTATGGAGATGTCCATCTAAATTCATCCCAATTCATCTCAATTTCATCTCAATTCATCTCAATTTCATCTCAATTCATCTCAATTTCATCGCAATTCATCTCAATTCATCTCAATTACACCTCAAATCATCTCAGGTCATCTCAATTTCATCTCAATTCATCCTAATTTATCTCAACTTATCTCAATTTGTCTTAAATATTGAGTTGTGCTAACTTCACCCACATATACAAAGACGATTGTGACAGACGGAAGAAAGGATCCCTTGTTGTTGTATTGTTCTATTTTTGATGAATTTTTAGAATTTTCTATAAATAGGGATGTATGACAGAACGACTTACTGACGAGACTTACAACGACAGGCTAATTAATCATTCAACATATGATCAGCAAGGACATGAGCCGAAAATCCTTTTCCGCGTGGCGTATTATGTTTTAGATGCTTCATATTAGAGACGAAAGTAGAAAATGTCAATTTTTAGGGGAGTATACTTTCGCCCTTCCAAATTAAATTAACATTTTTACTTTCGGCTCAAATGTGAAGCATTCCATATAAATCAATTGGTACACCCAAGAACCATAATTAAATGTTTCAAAAAATTTTTTATTTCTATAAAATTTGTGCTGATTTCATTATTCGACAAAACATTTTTGAAAAAAAAATATAGGAAACTAGAAATATTGTAGGCTGAAACTAAAATCTCGGCTCGAATACATAAATTCGGATCGAGTTGGTAGAGAATTAGACTCAATCCGACTTGAATTCATGGATTTCTAAACCCCTTTTCGTTATTTCGTGTCTAGTTCACAGAGAAAAACCGGTAATCATAAAATGCAAAGTGTTTATTGTTACATAGCCATTAAGTTTCATGTTTCTATTTCCAAGGCCCGAAAATGCCACCGTACTTCAAAGTTCCGAGTCTCATTTAGCGTGTCAGTTCAGGTGTCGGTTTAAAACAATCCTGATGTAGGAAGTAAGAAATTAGTCATGCTTTCAAAACGAATAGAAATCAAAAACTTACTCGTCCACGTCATCTAATGATGGGATAGAAGTAGGTGCTGGTGTTGTGGTTGTAGTAGTTGTCGTTGTTCTATTTTTGTGATGGTGGTGGTGGTGGTGGTGGTGATGGTGATGGTGTCTATGATGTCTCCTTTCGACATCTCCACTCGGGTCATGTATTTCCATTGGACTGTATTGCTTTTCTTGCCATATGGTCGTATGCATTAGCTTTTGTTCGTCAACCTCATTATTTGTTTCAGTACAATTCTTGCGATGATGACGTCTTTCTGTTCCATGCCTTAACCACCCTCTACTGTTGTCATTATGTCTACGTCTTACCCAAACGGGTCCATTTATTCCGACATCTGGTTCAATTGAAGATGTCGTTGCTTCGAGCTCATCACTAGTCGATCCATCAGCTACACCTTCTGAAGCGTTACCTTCGTGTTGCAATTCCACCCCTCCGCCTTTGATATTAGGGAAATTTCGTTCAGGTAGTGCAATTGAAGCGACTACACAAACAACGAAGAAAATTAGTTCAATTTTCATTTTTAACTCTTAAAATGTCTTAGACAAGATTTGCCAGTTAATTAAATGTGCTACCAACAGCTAACCATATTTATATTCGCCAGATAATAGCCTCACATTAAAGACTCACTGACTGACGCGTTAACCTTTCGAACTTTCTGATTTTCGTGGGAAAAATGCTATCAGTTGATTCTAATTTTAATTTTGATTTATTTGGCGGCTGAATTTCTTTCATCTTTTATTTTTTTGAGTTCTATAAATTTCTGGGGAATTGTGTTTATCGCAGAGAATGGGAGAGAAACGAAAATAAAACCATATGGAAAAAGGAAGTCCCCGGAGTTCAAAACACTTCAAAAAAATACTATTCTTAGAAATGTTTTTGTTAGTTAGTTCAATTCAGAATTTCCAAATTTAATTCCTATCTCTGCCCAAATACCAGATCAAATTAGAGGTGTGCGGGTCGACCTTTTTCCAAACCGACCGAAACGAACCCGAAACAAAATGAAAATTCAAACCCGATCCGAACTTAACCCGAACAGAAATAAACCCAACCCGAACCGAACCCAATCCAAAATGAAAAGTCAAACCCGACCCGAACCAAACCCAATCCAAAATGACAAGTCCAACCCGAGCCCGATTGACAATGAAAAATCAAAACACGACCTGAAAAAAAGAAAACGAAAACCCGACCCGTCAAATTGATTCAGGTTCGGGTCGGGCTTTTCTTCGCGTATCGGGCGGCCCGCACAACTCTAGTTCAAATTGATGGAATAGATCGGAGGGAATTAGCTTCATATGGAAATTCACTGATTTTTATATAAAAAACTCCTAGAATAATGTGAATGGATTACGTAACTTATTGTTCCCAAAATCTATGCCACATTTCCACGTTGAATCACAATTGCTATACGCTGAAAGAGACAGCTTGTTGCTCGCTTCTCATGAGTTATACCTACGATCTTACTTCTGATCTCCTTTAATTAAGCAAGGCATACGAATCCAAAGATGCAAGATCAGATGTGAAAGAGACAAAATGAATATGTTGCATTTCCCATAGTTTTCGCGAGGTCCTTTGTTTATACAATCAAGTGAAGTCCAATGAAAGACAGAGAATAAGACCATCAGGGATTTTTCCATCATGTCTCGAAATACTAGGTGGTTCATGTACACTTAGTGGTGAAAGAAACTGCTACGGCCCTAAAACGACATGAAAGTATAGATGTTTTTCAGAGGAAAACTTAGCAACATCGCGGCTTTCTGCAAATGCGTTCCACATTTTAAACATGAGAATCTGTTGGCCCTACAACGAAGGAATTTATATTTTCTACATTCTACACATTCACTCGTTTTATCGTTTTCAGCTGTTTTGCCATTGTTATAACAATAGAAAAAATCTGAAAACGATGATACATGTCAATGTGTATAATGTAGAAAATATAAATTCCTTCGTTGTAGATTGAAAATGTAGAAAATTAAGCTAAACAATTTCGAGACATATAACTGCAAAAATTGAAAGTATAATTTATGTTCCTGCCTCTCCACATTAAGAAACCTGAAATGCATAAGTTTGATTTATTAGAAACAGATTTCGACTTATGAATTAAAATTTATATCAAACTGTAGGTGTGAAACACACTGTTCACTTACTTAATGTTATCATAATATTACATCTTTAATTTGACATTGTAGTTGTAAATCAAATAATTGTTGATTTTATTAAATTTTGAAATGATTTCAACTTCTTTTTGATCCCTTGCAAATCAGATCCTAATTCCCGATTGATTGTTTCATTGATAGTTTGTACATCAAATAGTGAGATTCATAGTTCAAATAGTTAAATTTTTTCATGTTTCATATGAATGTGAACGCCATATGCGCTGATAATATGAACTAGAAAAAATTATCTGTGATTTAATTTTTAGACCCGTAAGAAGAACGAAGTTCTTCGTAAAGCGGTCTATTGCGTTTACCACGGCGTTTGTAACCATTCGAATTTCGTCTCGGGAGTGAGAAGGGATCCGACTCAGCCTGAACTGTTCAAAAATTCTAATGGCATAGACACTCGCACTAGTGAAGAATGTTTGGAAGTGCTTATAAATAAGCACTTTCCAGGCATTCAAACGAACCCTACAAAAGGAGTGATAAAAAAGCGCACAATCGTAAACCCAAACACAAAGATTGGAAGCTAGCTGAGAGACTCATTACTAATGAGAAAGTCGAATGGGCGATCAAAACATTCTTCAAACCATTTAAGTCACCAGGAATAGAAAAAATTCTCCCTGCACTAATCATAGATCCGAAGGATATTTTCATATCTTCGCTAACCAACCTATTTCGAGCCAGGCTTGCTCTCTCGTACATCCCTACAAAATGGCAGGAGGTGAAGGTTGTATTTATTCCCAAACCTGGGAAAATTACATACGCGGAAGCGGAATCTTACAGACCTATTAGCTTGACGTCTACTCTCCTTAAAATCATGGAAAGGATTTTAGACAGGCATATCAGAGATGGACCTCTAAAAAAGAAGCCGCTACACTGTAAACAACATGCGTATATTGCTGGTAAATCAGTGGACTCAGCGCTACACAATTTAATAAGCAAAATTGAAAAGACAAAGGTAGCGAAATAGCATGCTCTTGGAGCATTCCTGGACGTTGTTGCAGCCTTCAACCTAATTACTCAAAGAGCTATCAAAAAAGCTGCCAAGTATTTTGATATCGAAGACACAGTTATAGACTGGATCGAATCCATGCTAAAAAGTAGATCTATAAAAGCAAACTTTCTGAATGCACAAAAAATCGGCATAGTCAACAAAGGGTGCCCACAAGGAGGCGTACTTTCACCAATTCTGTAGAACATGGTGATAGATAGTCTCTTGAGGAACCTAAATAACGCCGGCTATAACGAGGAAGGTTTTGCAGACGACTTGGTAATTCTAATTATCGGCAAATTCGAAAGCACACTAAACTCACTAATGAAACCTGCCCTAACTGTAGTAGAGAAATGGTGTATCGAAAATGGTCTCTCGATAAATCCCCAGAAAGCAAGCCTACTGCTTTTCACGAACAAAACAAAAGTTAAGAAACTAAAACTTCCAAAACTGAACGGCATACAGCTTCAACTAACAAACCAGGTAAAGTTCCTGGGGATGATAATAGATAAAAAACTAAACTGGAAACAGCACATCCAAGAAAGAATAAAGAAAGCTACTAAAATCTACTGGCAATGTAGATTAGCTTTTGGGAACACTTGGGGACTGAGGCCTAAAGTGATTCATTGACTCTACACTGCAATCATAAGGCCAATTCTATTCTATGGTTGCCAATTATGGCACCAAAAAACTAAAACAAACAAGATAAAGTCAGATCTAGAACACATCCAAAGAATGATTCTATTGGGGATCACGGGTGTCATCAAATCAACCAAAGCCTTAGAAGTCTTACTGGGAATTCTCCCAGTAGATCTATACGGCGAACGAGAAGCAATGAACACGGCGATTAAGAACGCTGACTGGAAGGAAGGAAGGAAGGAAGAAGGAGATCCCAGAACTTTCACTGCATTCAGACAAAACCCTATTACTTCTTCGGTAAAAATTACAAAATCCAAATACCAGAAAGAGACTTTTGGACAAGAGGAAATCCCTTCAATGAAAATGACCTTATTACATACACAGACGGGTCAAAGATGGAGTCTGGTTCTGGAATAGGAATTTATTCTAAGAACCTCAAACTCGATGTATCCGAACCGCTGGAGTCATATGTACCATACCACAAGCCGAAATATGCGTGCAAACTACTTAACTCACAAGGTCGAAAAATAGAGACATAAATATGTGCTCAGACAGTCAGGCTTGCTTACAAACACTCAATGTACATTGCTACACCTCGAAACTAACGATAGAGTGTCTAGGAACCCTAGATAATCTGTCTAAATTTAACAGAGTTAACCTTTACTGGGTCCAAGGACACAGCAAAATAGAAGGTAACGAAATAGCTGATAACCTAGCTCGATTGGGAAGTGAAACATAATTTTCAGGCCCGTTACCAGCTTTAGGGCTAGCATACAACGTTCAAAGAAGGATCATACGGAACTTAAATCCAGAGAGGACATAAGAACTATTATTGGTGCTACAACAGGGCACTGTAAGTTGAAAAAACACTTACATAAAATGGGCTAAACGACACAGCCACTTGTGAAAGGTGCAATGGAGAGGACGAAACACCACTGCATCTAATGACTTCCTGCCCGGCACTATTGCAAAGAGGTCCAGAATCTTCAACAAACCTCTCCTAGCAGAACACAAGGTAACGCGGTTGGAAATGGGAAAAAGCCTCACCTTTTTCAAGGAGAATTAGGAAAACCTAACCATTGCAAATACAGATTGGACACAAAAGAGGCCCAAACATGAGGCCTAGTTGTACACTTAATTGTATCTAATTAATTAAGACACATAAACATAACTAACTAACTGGGGAGGGATCATGGTCCTTAGATGGCGAATCAGCAATAAAAAAAGTGTCAATCCGTCCGTCAACACGATAACTCGAGTAAAACTCAACCGATTTTACCTGAAAGGTAATCGAAAATACTTTTATGGGATTCAATCTGGTCATTGTCGGCCCGAGGGCCGCCGAGCTAGGGCTTTTTAATTGGTTTTTGGTCTTTTGTACATAACTCGAGTAAATCTTTTCCGATTTTCACAATTATTTTTTTAATCGACAGGTCTATGAAAGCCCAACAATTTGCAGAAGAAACTTTTTTTTAGATTGAGCTCTATTGACTGATTCATTGAGCAAGGGCACTAAAAACGATTCTCTGCTAGCGTCCTACTTTTTTTGTACATATAATAATAATCCGCCGTTGCAACCCGTCCGGGTCAGAATCTAGATCATTTTATTTACTAGTTCCTAAATTTTTCTTTTTTTTTCCTCACATGGATTCCCTTGTTTCCTTGATTCCTAGAGATCCTTTCGTTACCGACGTTTTTACTGTGTCAATGGTAAATTGTACACAAAACAAACCTGGTGCCATCTATGATGTACTAGGGTGGAAACTAGTAGGGGTTAGAATGCCTGTTTGCACCATCAATGTGTTTTACCGGTAGAAATTTTTTGGACCACATGCTTAACGTGAACTCCGAACCACGCCTAACGGTAGCTTGCAATTTACAATCTGGATTTCTTCTGGTGCTAATTATATCTCCGTCTAAAGTTAGACTCAGATATTGTGGCATCAAATTCACAACTACCCAAATTATGAAGCCTGGATGTGCCTAGGAACGTTCTTTTCATGCTACACATTGAAAAAAAATCCTAAACAGAATTTGTCCCCACCAGGATTGAACCCGGATATTCTTGTAACACTGAAATGAAAAATTTATCGGGAAAGTTACGACAAATCAACATGCGTATTCCTCCTGTTCCGAATTTCCATCACTACACCAAGACTTATTATTATTTGTTGCGTGGGCCATAACATAATGTTTCTTCTTTACTTGATCCCTTGATATAGGGAAACTTTAGGCAAATGTATCTCAATACTAGGTGCTGGTAGACGAATTATGGTGCTTTACTGGATGAATTGGTTCAAAATTTCAACATTCATGGAAAGCGTTTAAAATCGACGAAAAAAGTTATCACAATACAGAATTCACCGAACAGTGAAATTGATTCAGCTCATTTTTTGTCCCACTTCCTCAAAGACCTACTCGAAAGCTTTCCCTTCACTACAACTTGGAACTTACCTAAGCAACGACCCAACGACGAATTCTTATTTCTCATTTTTTGGCTAAATTTAATTTAATTTTAATTTAAGCTTTCGACATTTTTTTGATCCCCAAGTTGGCCATTATTGAGATGATAACAAGGTTTACTTGTACTTACGGCATAGCTTGTGGAATGTGGAAGCAAAGTTAAACTTACGTTCTTGTAACTTACGAAAATTTGCATGCACACTTGTGTGATTGCATACATCTACTCCCACCTCCCACTAATAACACTTTAACAGATTTAATAAAAACGTTTGCTAGTTTCCTTTCTATTTATTTGCAGGGATTAAAAAATATGTTTTGTTACAAGTAAATGATTTGCCAACACTTTTCTCAGCGCCTAGCCATGGATCAAGCGTTGTTTCATTGAATTTCTGTGAAATAAAATCGACAATTTTACCCACGTTCTTATAATTTGGAAAAGGAAGAACTTACTTTTCCGTTTCAGTTAATTCTGGACTTCTCCAAGGAGTGTTACCAACACTTGTAGATGGCGCTTCGGTGGTCGTTCTTATTTTGTGAAGATATAAACGATGAATTTCATTCTTCTTCAATCGATCGTTTATCTCCGTGAAATGTCTACGGCCAATATTTTCTCCTTTTCCATCTTCATTTCTCGGTCTGAACCATAATTTACGGTTCTCATTCTGACTTTCGCTCAACCACTTGGAATAATTCTCACGCATTTGGTGAAGTATGACGTTAGGATTATATCTCGCAGTTGAAACCTCAGCTGACTCCTCGCTTTGTGGATTACGAATTTCTGTAGCCTCCATCGCACATGATGAAGCAACACAGAAGAAAAGAATTATAGCTTGAGTTTTCATGTTTTCTTACACTGACAAAGCTCCGTTGATAACTGGTTATGAAGCCAGATGGTAACATTATTTATATTCGACCGATAAGAACAGACAGAGCAGACTTAACGGCGTCTCAAAACGACCTCGCGACCTTTTCTCATGAAATTTTCTATCACGAAATTAAAATAATATTTTCTAGGTTCGCACGACAAAAGAGATTCACACTTTGTGAATCACATCTACAAACGATGATTCTAGGAAGATTATATTGGGTTAAACCACGAAAATGTAAACAAGTTTATTGACAAAATGTTGATTTTTAATTCAAAATATTTTGTGAAGCAAAGTAGAATATGGCAGCCTTTCGTTGTGGGAGTAAATTATTGTTCTTGAATGGGACCGTGGTATTTAACAGTATCTTGTACCTCAACGGACATACAGGTGTTTTCCTTTTTTCGTAAATTATCTATCTGTTACAACCCGTCGGGGTCAGATCTTGATCTTTTTTACTGTTTCAGTGGTAAATAGCACATAAACCTATTGCCATCTACGTACTGGGTTCGGAAACTAGTAGGGCTTAGAATGCCGGATGTATTTTATCGGCAGGCATTTTTTGGACCACATGCTTAACGTGAATTTCGAACCACGCCTAACGATAGTTAGCATTTTGCCATTAGGCTTTTCTTCTGGTGCTAATTATATCCATTGAATTAGAAGAGAAGGAACGCCGAGGAACTCTTTTTTATGTGGAAATTCATTCTCTAAATGTGTCTCAACATAAATGTCAAATGTGCTTGCATATTGTGCTTTCAGTTCAATGTACGACCGCGTTTTGACATTTATAGTACGTGTTAATTCATTTCACCAATGAATTCACCATCCACTGAACTTTTCTTGTAGGGACACCTTTTTTCGTTCATCGGCGTTCCTTCTCTTCTAATTCAATGATTATATCTCCGCCTTAAGTTACACTCAGATATTTGTACGCAGAATTAATCGAATATGGGTGACGTCATATTTGTCATGTACGAATCATTGCTGCACCAAATTCACAACTACCCATATTATGAAGCCTGGGTGTGCCTAGGAACGTTACTTTCGCCCTTTACATTGAAGAAAAACACTCTACAGAATTTGTCCCCACCAGGATTGAACCTGGATATTCTTGGTGGAAAGCCAGTACGTTACCACTGAGTACTGTCTGTATCACACATGAAATTCCATATTTTCGTCTAATTTGTTACTTAACACGTGGAATTTATGAAAAATGAATTTTATGTGATACAGATCAGATGCAGACAGTAATGGAGGTTTTGTCTAGACATTCCAGTACCTGTGGTGAGCCAGAATACACGCGCGGTCAGGTAAACCTTATGTACATGAAGCTCTGCAAAGAGGTATGGTTATAGTCCCCTTAATTCGAGGGTGCTGTGGATACCGGATTAGGTGATACTTTTTACACAGTTCCAATTGACAGTGGCGCCCCCGGGGCGAATAGTCTTTGCCTAGAGGGGTATTGGAGAGATATTGGAGCGAGGGGTGACGCACTTCTGCGGTTTATGGAATAAATGGAATAAATGATAATTTTTTCAAATTCGTCAAAACCTCAAAAAGACTTGATTTTGATGGCAACGCACACAACAAACCATACTAATGTGTCGAAAAGTGAAAAAACCCACTTTTGAAAACTTAAAAGAATTTTTGTTGAAAAATGGAATAAATAAATTTATTCCATTTATTCAAAAAAAAAAAAAAAAAATTTAATCTCAAGATGGTTTAAATGCTAATTTGTGCAAACCTTTTTAGACCCGTACGAAGTACGAAGGTCTGATGCGTTTACTACCACGTTTGTTACATTGCGAATTCCAAGCCGGGAGTAAGGGGGAAACTTTTTTTTTCATGCTTGCTATCAGGGACGAAAAGAAAAATGTCATCCCACTGGGCGAAAACTGACGTTTTCGCCCCTTGGGCTTACATTTTTCAACTTTCGTCCCTGATAGCAAGCATGAAAAACTTAATACGTCAGTCGGAAATGAATTACATGCCTACTACCTCGTACGTAAATAACTATTGTTGCCTCCAGATGACAAAACAACGAAAATAAAAGTTCGTCGGTCTGTCTGTCTGTCCGTCCGTCAACACGATAACTTGCGTAAATCTTGACCGATTTTCAAAAACTTTTTTTTTCCTGAAAGGTAGTCGAAAAAGTGAGGTCAAGTTCGAAGATGAGCAAAATCGGTCGAATAGTTCCGGAGATATGGTCGAAAAGGTATCCAAAAACGTGGTTTTTCGAAGGTCGGTGAAACGTTTTCACGCATATCTCAGCAAGTACAGCACGTAAATTGTTCAAATTAGTGTCAGAATTAGATGTCACAAAACAGGGAAAAAATATTTGTGGAAATCGGTTGAGTGGTTTGTGCACTGCAACCCACGGAATGGAGAAAATTTTATTTCTCAGCCATATATAATACCAGATGGGTTTTCATCAACCTATGGTTCATTATGATTATGAAACATAGAGACTTACTCTCGAAGACAAAGTTGTAGAGAATTACATTTAGCGAAGACGTGTTTCAGGGTTTTCTCGAAAAATGTCCCAATCCTGGGATTTAGCCACTTCTAGAGTTCAGAGGGATGACTCCTATCTCTAGAACTCTGGCAGTCAGAAAGTTGCTTTCAGAGATAAAGTTGTAGAGAATTAAATTTTAAACGAACTTCGGGAGGGCTTTCAACATTACCTTGAGTAATTTTTATGAGTCATTCAAACTTTCAAACTATTCAAACGCAATATTTACTTAAATACGCTCCAGTCTTTTCGTAACATCAACTCTGTTTGCCGTATCTATTCTGATACGTACGTGTCCCTTCTATGTTTTTGAACTTATTTGTCTTACTTGTGATGTGTTTGGTTCAGATATTTCGCAAAAACAACCAAAAACATATGACCCGTACGTATCAGTATAGATGCGGCAAACAGAGTTGATGTTACGAAAAGACTGAAACGCATATAAGTAAATATTGCGTTCACATTAAATTGTATTGGAAATTGCCGATAGGGCAATTTTGAGTAACCCGTCTGAAGAAACGGTGTAAAAAAATTCTCCGAGCGCACGAAATTGATCCAAAAAGAGAAAAATATTCTCCTCAATTTTGTGTACAACATAGCAAAAAACTATTTTTTGGGATAGGGCTGACCTTAGTACTGACCTAGGGTCTTAAGTAGAGGCCTCGGATACATACAAAAATGTTTCCCTCGATTTGCTCTGCAACATAGCAAAAAACATTTTTTTATGTTAGGGCCGACCTTAGGACCGACATGAGGCCCACTTGAGCCCTAAGCACAGGCAAAAGTTTTTCTATGAATTGTCGGCAGTGCCGAGATCTTTCAAACAAAAAAACGGGGAGGGGGGAACCGATCATGGTCCTAAGATGACGAATCAACAATAAAAACATAGAAGGGACCCGTACGTATCAGAATAGATGCGGCAAACAGAGTTGATGTTACGAAAAGACTGGAAC
>CM055403.1:125029108-125052081 GCA_029228625.1 Pseudolycoriella hygida
TTTTTTGGGCTAGGGCCGACCTAGGGCCTTAAGTAGAGGCCTCGGATACATACTTCCATAGACAAAAATGTTTCCCTCAATTTGCTCTGCAACATACCAAAAAATATTTTTTTTATGTTAGGGCCGACCTTAGGACCGACATGAGGCCCACTTGAGCCCTAAGCACAGGCAAAAATTCTTCTACATATTGTCGGCCGTGCCGAGATCTTTCAAACAAAAACACGTTTTTGAAAATCGGAAAAGATTTACTCGAGTTATGTACAAAAGACCAAAAACCACTTAAACAGCCCTAGCTCGGCGGCACTTGGGCCGATAGTGCCCAGATTCAATCCCATAAAAGATTTTTCGACTACCTTTCAGGAAAAAGAAGTTTTTGAAAATCGGTCAAGATTTACTCAAGTTATCGTGTTGACGGACGGACATTGTTTTTTTCGCTGATTTGTCATCTGGAGGCAACAAAAAAAGTTTTCCCCTTACTCTCGGGTTCGAATTCGCAATGTAACAAACGTGGTAGTAAACGCATCAGACCTTCGTACTTCGTACGGGTCTAAAAATGTTGGGAATAAATAAAATAAAAGATTAAATGGAATAAAAGAATAAATGGAATAAAAGAATATCGTATTGGAGAAATAATTTTTAATTTTACAAAATGTGATGGATAGAGAGCCACCCTGTGCAGATAGTTCAAAAAGACTATTCGGCTCGAGGGGCGAATATCACCTACATAATGAATATGACAACGACCGCCATCATGCTGACTTCCATAACACTTTTCTGGTGAGGCATCTTAGAATGTGCGACTGTGTCCGCGGAGACAATCGGACAATTTTTATTGAGGAAATGGGATCACAATAAAATTTGCACGCAATGATGTCTTTGACCGGAAAATTCCTCTCCGTTCAATTAATGCTCTCCGAATGACACCATAGTTTTAAATACACATTGTTCCTTTTCGCTTACGCATCTGTTTTTCTAAGTTACGTGACGAATTAGAACATTTTTCTCTTGACATCTTTTGAAATTTGATGAATTTTCTTGTCCCAACTCTTTAGTTTTCCGGATGTGGCGCCGATACACTGTCGCATATTAAATTATATACGATACTTTGTAGATGGAAAAATCATCGGCATTGAGAGAGTTTTCATTGAGAAGGTAAATGGTGGCATGTATTATTTATATGAAGTTTGTCTAAAGTCCACAAAGTTGATTTTCCAAGGAATTTTTTTTTTGTGCAAAAATGTGAGGAAAACCGATGAAAAATATTTGTCCACATCCACAATTTATTTCACATTATTTAAAATGAAAGAAAATCAACTCCAAAAACTTTGGACGGACTTTAGCCATATATAGACCCGTACGAAGTATGCTGGGCTTATGCAAAAACTGTTTTCGTCAGTCAGTTTGTCTGCCAACAAGATAACTTCTTCACCACTAAACATTTTTCTCTGAAATGTGATTTAGAGTTCCAAGTTGAACAAACAACATAGATTTTTACGATTCGTTGTAACTTTTAAACTTATATCTCATAATAATCTCATAAACAAACTTTGAAATTGATCAATGGAAGATATGGACCTGAGAAAACGAACAAAAGTGTTGTTTTAGTACGTCTAACTTGCGCTGGTCGACTGTATATTTCATTAATTGAGTCTGTTGGGAGCAAAACTCGGTCTATTTTAACTGTTAAAATGACGAAATATTTAGATAAGTAGATCTATTTCTCTTTCGTCTAAGATTCTTTTTTGATCAAGTAAATTGACACAAACATGTTGGAACATCTTTCTAAATGCTCGACTGCTTGAAGTTTAATACGTCATTTTGACAGTTGGAATAGATCGGGTTTTGCTCCCAACAGATTCAACTATAGTTTCCCTCAATTTGCTCTGTAACATAGCAAAAAACATTTTTTTTGGTTAGGGCCGATCTTAGGACCGACATGAGGCCCACTTGAGCCCTAAGCACAGTTCTTCCATAAATTGTCGAGATCTTTCAAACAAAAAAAAAATTGATTTAATCTAACAAAGACTCCTTTGTCGTGCCCTAGCTAAGTCCAAGGACTCAAATCGAAAACTGTTTCTTCCACGAATTGTCGATCATGCCCAGATCTTTCAAACAAAAAAAAAATATTTTGAAAATTGGTAAAGATTTAATCGAGTTATGTACAAAAAACACATAGAGCCCTAGCAGAGACTCGTTTTTAGTTCCTTAGCTGAGCCTAAAGACTCAAATTAAAAAAAGTTTCTTCCATAAATTGTCAGCCAAGCCCAGATCTTTCAAAAAAAAAAAAAAAATTATGAAAATTAATTATGAATGAGTTTTTGTTAGGGCCCTACGAGTTTTTTGTACATAACTCGAGTAAATCTCTTCCGATTTTCAAAAACGTTTTTTTGTTTGAAAGATCTCGGCACGCCCGACAATTTGTAGAAGAATTTTTGCCTGTGCTTAGGGCTCAAGTGGGCCTCATGTCGGTCCTAAGGTCGGCCCTAACATAAAAAAAATATTTTTTGCTATGTTGCAGAGCAAATTGAGGGAAACATTTTTGTCTATGGAAGTATGTATCCGAGGCCTCTACTTAAGGCCCTAGGTCGGCCCTAGCCCAAAAAATAGTTTTTTGCTATGTTGTAGACAAAATTGAGGAGAACATTTTTTTCTATTTGGAGGTCAATTTTGTGCGTTCGGAGACGGACTTCGGACGGGTTTTTCAATATTGCCCAACGGACAATTTCCAATACAGTCTAATGTGAACGCAATATTTACTTAAATACGTTCCAGTCTTTTCGTAACATCAACTCTGTTTGCCGCATCTATTCTGATACGTACGGGTCCCTTCTATGTTTTTATTGTTGATTCGTCATCTTAGGACCATGATCGGTCCCCCCCCCCCAGTCAGGGGTCGAAATTCAGCTGGTTACAAACGTCGTGGTAAACGCATAAGACCCCTTTTCGAAGGATTTTTTCCGCCATGGAGAATCACACTAAGTTCCTTGAACGTCTAACAATGCCAAGTATACGAGCCATGTACTTTCTGTTAAGTCTTTCGTATAACGTATGAATGTGCGCAGAGCATTTACATGCGTGTGTGTATTATTTTCATACGCTAGATAATCAATCATCATGTAGTGGTCATACAACTTTAGAAGCGTAAAGGTGGAAGAAAAAATGTAAACAACCAGATTTTCTTATGAAAATGGTTTTTGATTGTTAATAGCCTTTGGCCAGAATGTAGAAATTGAATTGTTTTCGTTAAATTCCGTCATCAATTTTTTGCCATTCATAGTAATTTGGATGACAAGGGATGAAAGTAAGAAAATTCAAACCCGAGTGAAGTTTGCAGCCCGAACCGAAGGTGAGGTCGGCAATCACACGGTTTGAATTTTCTTACTTTTGTCCCGAGTTATCCATACTATTTTTTATCACAGAGACAGCGGAAGGTTTGTACTTTAGCCACGAAAAAACACTGATGCTTTCTGAATATAGTATTTTTCACGAAAATGATTGGGGTTGAACGCACAAAAATGCAATAATTCCCATTTACGAACATCACTGAATAACACTGTTGTCACTTGGCAAGGACTTAAATTATTTGAATTAAGTCAACACAACACAACATTATTCCCATCTAATCATTGTTTCCATTACAATATAAAAAAATATTTGCTTAACAGCCAATAAAATATATGAATTCGTCAATGAAAACACAGCAAACAATAACTTTACAAAATAACAACAAACTTTCTTTGACGCCATATTTCATGGTTAACATTGATTCCCTTTACGACGTCGTGTTAAGTAAATCAGAAAAAATTTGTAAGGAAGAGATTATAAATGCTCTAATATTATTAAACCAGAAACAGCCGCTGGTTAATATGTAGCGCTCAAAATCAAAACCACTTCTGTGATGGCAACCTTCTCTCTGTCAAGTGAACAAATTTTAGTAGTTCATTGACGCAAAGAGGGACGAAAGTTGTTCATTTGTAATATTTTCGTTCTCTTCGCTTCCTTCTTTTACTTTCGCCCCTTGGGATGCATTTTTCTACTTTCGTCCCTGATTTGAGGGGCGAAAGAACAAACTTTCGCTGCCTCTGTGATAAAAAGAAATTTCTCATGTTTGTATAATAAACAACGTGTCAAAATGTGTGAATTTTTAGTGTTTGTTTAATATTTTTTCACCTGATGTTCAATTTGATTTATGTGCTCCGTGTATTTCGATTCGTAACGAATAAAAAACAGTTCCGTGACAACAATGAAAAACTCGGATTCATAGAGTTTGTGTGTATTTGCATACCTTGACAGTGTTGTAACACTCGTGTGAATGTGTTGTCTCGGCATCGCCTCGAACAACACATTCACACTTGTGTTACAACTACTCTCTCGGTATACAAATACACACAAACTCGGGAAATCCTCGTTTTCCATCCTTGTTAAGAAAATAGCTATTTTTTTGCAGATATCTCTTATAATGAACTCAAGAACGAAACAAGCATCAATTTTGAAATTTGTCGCATACTTGCTCTAATGAGATTCTATTAACTCTTAACAAAAGTCTAACTGCTACCCAACGCTTTAAAGGGCACTTTTATTGAATTTATACCAGGCTAATGCGAAGGAAAAAGACTTAGACTTGATTGAAAGACTTGATTGAAGTTAAAAAATATTGCACTTTTCATTATTCGAGAGCACTTGCACTTGAAAGAGATTCTGACACCAAGATGACTACTGTAGTTGCTCTACCACAAGATGTGCTGTTACAGTTGAGATGTCAAAAAAATCTGGGTGCAATGTTCGAGGGCAAATAATCACTCCACTTTGCCAACCGTCCGGCGGATCTAGTACGATATTCAAAACTACTTTATTTTGTGAAGTCATGTAGCAGTTGCGCTCCTCAATTTGTTTTGTTACCTAACATAAGTAAACGTGTCTTGTGTTGTAATCAAGTCTTTGTTCACCGGCAGCGACTGAGGAGTTCTTCACTTTTATTTCAAGATGGATGAGGTAACAAATACAAAATTATCGAAGCGATCAGTTTTGAACTGATCTGTTTTTGAAGAACATAATCTAATTTCATGCCCAATGCATACATTTCCGTCATCACCTGAGCAGCTGTTTATGAATGAAAATGGAGTCTTTCTCTGTTTGTGCTTAAGAATTTGCTTCTCTTGCTTGTGTCACGGATTAATTGTCGCAGGCGGGTTATAACAAAAATTATATTTGAAAATTGAATCCAGCTAAGCATTGGTATTGTGGAGGAGATACAGATTTTGAAGCAAAAGATGTAGAGTGTGGAACATAAGCAAATCGTAAAATGGTATCATTCATTTCGGAAATATTAGGACCAAAGGCTAGTGTTTTCTTTATCATGGGCGCGCGGTAGCGATACGAACAAAAAATTAGGATTTTTGTTTCGTAGACTACGGAACCACATATGTATACAGCTCAGTTTTGACTTCAATACCAAGTGCATTTTCATAGAATCCAAAGTTAAACATAACCAAAGAACCGTGCATATCAGAATAGATGTGGCAAATAGACTCGACCGTATCTAAATATACAAATAAGCAAACAATCCAACGTTTTCTGTTCTTTTATAACTGTAAGACTTTCAAAGATCCATAGAAATTACCCAAGGTAATGTCAAAGGACCTACTGAACTTCGTCTCAGACCATTCAAATCTAGAAAAGCTTATATGAAAGACTGAGTCATTTCTCCCTAAAACCCTGAAACACATGTTCTCTAAAGTTTTATTCTCTACAACTTTGCCTTTGGAAGCAACTTTCATCCTGCCCAATTATGAAAGTGACCATATACCAGTATTGTACCACATTTCCCCAAAACCCTGAAACACGTGTTCGCTTAAATTTAATTCTCTACAACTTTGCCTTTGACAGTGAATGTCCATATTGCATAGTTAAGGAAATATAGACGAAAAACTGTTTTCGTATATGGCCAAGAATCTAAATTTCGTCCATTCCATTGGTCCCAGTGCCCAGACCCCTGAACCGATTCCCACAAATATTTTTTTCATGTGATAATTAATGCTTTCATTTGACACCAAAATGAGGAATTTCCGTGCTATACTTACTGAGATATTTACGAAAAATCTTCATTGACCCTCGAAAAACCATGTTTTTGTTCACTTCCTCGACCATATCTCCGGAGCACCTTGATCGATTTTGTTCATCTTCGAACTTGAATCATGGGAGGCATGTACCTTTCAGGGAAATAATGTTTAGGCTGATCGGTTGAGCCGTTTGGGAAAAAAAGTGGAGACAGACAGACAGACGGACATTTTTAGACCCGTACAAAGTTCTTCGAAAAGGGGTCTTATGCGTTTACCACGACGTTTGTAACCAGTCGAGTTTCGACCCGGGAGTAGCGGAGGAGCACCGATCATGGTCCTTAGATTACGAATTAGCAATAAAAAAATGTCCGTCTGTCAACACGATAACTCGAGTAAAACTCAACCGATTTTCAAAAAAAAAATTTTCCCTAAAATGGAATTGAATCTGGGCAACGTCGGCCCAAGGGCCACCAAGCTAGGGCCGTTTAAGTGATTTTTGGTCTTTTGTACATAACTCGAGTAAATATTTTCTGATTTTCAAATTTTTTTTGTTTGAAAGACCTGTGCATAGCCGACAATTTATGGAAGAAACTTTTTTGAATTTCAGTCCTTGGACTTAGCTAGGGAACTAAAATCGAGTCTCTGCCACGGCTCTATGTATTTGCATATTCATTGGGTGGAAAGAATGAAAATCAACAATGCGTTTAGCGCTGTATTCTTTCTGACACCATGATATTGTTGTCGTCAGAGTATCTACCAATGGTTAAGTTTAAATAGTTGACCTCATGCGCATCATTTTCCCTTTGAATCTTCACCTTCAGACCGGGTTGTTGTAAGTTAATTTGGTCCATCAGCGTTTCAACATGTTTTGAATCAACGGCAGCGATGATGTCGTCTCCGTTTTGAAAAGGAAGGACAACATGCCTTTTTGTAAGCTGGAAGTAGCTTTCTTGAAATGGTAACTCGTTGTAATCTCTGCGAGTATCTGAGATAGTGAGTTCCCTATCCCAAGTCCTTTAATTTGTCTGTATATCTCGTCTTCATAATGTAAAGTAAGCGCAGTCTTCAATGAAGAAAGAGATCACATTCAAAAAGACGTCTACCGGCATTGAAGTTTCCTTCTATATGAAGTGGTAGAACTCACGGATGATTTTCTTAGTTCGGCCGAAATTAATGTTGGTGAACATGTTGTCATAATCGAGAGTAATTAAAATGTGATCGCTCATAAAACGTTGGCCCTCTATTTTTCCCACAAGTTCTTGACTATTTTTGATTTGGTACTCTCCTAAGTGACGAGCCATAATTTCTAATTTCTTAAGTGCCCAAGCTCATAAGTTTTTGCCTATACAATTGGTTGAACTGATAATTGGCCTTATTGGATAGTCAGACTTGTGAACCTTAAAATAGACATAGATCCTGGAAATGACATAAGGCTCGAACGAAAATGGGTAGCACAAAATCGGGAAAACCCAGTATTCCATCTCTGGTCAGGAAATCGTTTACAATGGTTCGGAGTTTATTGAATTTGACCTCACGAAAATCTCGCGCATATTGGAAGTCAATTTCCTTGCAGTGGAAATACAGATCTCCCGCGTTTTATGCGGTATTTGAATTTTGCGGATTCGGTTATATGCGGTTTTGACGGGTTCGAAATATGCGACGTAACTTCGGGTATATGCGCGTTATGTGTTACCAGATGTGTGTTAAATTTTGACAAGAAAGACATCAACAGAGTTTAAACGAAAAAGTAATTTTTAAATGCGCAATTGACCTAACCTTATCATATATTTTGAATTTTTAATGGGAGTAAGTGCGGACGGGTTTTGTGAACAGCCCCTTTTCCTTGGAGCGTGAAATACTTTATAAACAGCCTCCAATGCTCCAATGGTCGTGCAGTGGTCTAACAATTGTGTTTCTCTATCATTCACTACATTAACACGATTCAATTTTGGAATTTGTCGGATGGCGTACTGAAATTTCGCCACTTCGTCCTTCGGCCTCTAAATCTCATTTAATTCTCTGAAAAGGCTTTTAGCATTCTACAAGCAATGTGTGACGAGTTGCAGAAAATAAACTGATAATTTTTGTAACGATATGTGAAAACCAGTGAAGCGTGTTTAATAAACACATCGTGTGACAAAAATTCTCATCTTTATCACGAATTTTATAAATTTATGCAAAAAATGATTTGATAGATTTTCATGTTGAGACTACATCCATTCAGACGTTATGAGAAGAAAACTCATTTGTTGTTACACTACACATCGGGTAATACATTTCTAATGTCAAATGTTGATAACGATATCAAGCTCGAATTATGCCGTTCGAAGATATGCGGTACGAAAACACCGCATAAAACGCGGGAGATCTGTATCAATTTGGGTGACGCTGAACGCTTCGAAACGCAAAAAAAACTTTCAAAATATTTTTACAATTTGATTAAAAAAATGCGTAGTTTTGGAAGCAATTGAAAGCGATTAACCCAAAAATATCAAAAAAACCTGATGGAAGTGGAAAAGTGCTAGATAAATCCACAAAAATCCTTAAGAATCCCTTAAACCTAGGAAGCTCCTCTGCATGACCTGACTCATGTCGAGAATAAACGAAAAATATCAAAAAACCCGATGGAAGTTGAAAAGTGCTAGAGAAATCCAAAAGAATCCCATAAACCTATTAAACCCCATTGGATGACCTCACTCATGTCGAGAATAACCGAAAAATATCAAAAACTCTAATCGAAGTTGAATACCTCACTTACCCAACCGTGACACTCACCACACACATTATTTTATATGGGATTTGTATGGGAGCTTCCAGGAGCCCTAGCGCCCAAACGAAGCCGGTGACCCCATTTTTTTAAAATCTTAGATGGCGTAGACTGTCCATCCGAAGGTCCCTGGGTGCTGCGGGAATTAGTCCACATAACACATTGTAAACTCCATTAAGTATAAGAAATCCTATGAAGTCATTAAAAAATGAATTTAATTTTATCTTTGAGAAAAAGTGTTAAAAATATTCTCTGCAAAAAATTTTGTATTTGCATTCAAAAACCAAAATTCAATGAAACAAGTTTTATTACGAAAATTCACATATACTGAAGTTACAATAAAAATCTAGAATATTGCATCGAAATTCGGTGCATTATTTTTTGAATTAACCGCTTTTGACGAATAATAATTATCAATCGAGACTTAAGTACTTATTCAATCCACAATAGCACGAAATCTAGGACTGTACACTAAATAAATGTTTTGCCATACAACTTTCTGACACACACGTACACAATTCTTCCTTTTCTAAGGCCACACGAATGAATTCATTGAAAATTAATCTAGTAACACATCAAATACGCAATGCTTAAGTGTGCGCGCATGCTTTCATTTAAATGCGTTTGTGGTCATTTTTGTGGGCGACCACAAAAAGACTACAACGACCACAAAAGTTTCAAGTGAAATATTACCCAAAGTAACCAACACAGCATTACCAAACAGGGGAAGACCTGTAGTGCTCAAGACTCTTCCGCGGTTTTCCCCATAAAATCATTGACAATCATTCATTTTATGCATATTTAAAGTACATATGTAAAAAGAGCCTTTACCGTGGTATATAATTAAGACGAGTGATTTTTTCTCAGGCAAGTAATCCTTGAGTAGACAAAGAGTTTGAACCCCCACTTGGCCAGAAATTTTGGGTGGGTGGGACGCCAGAGCTATTTTTAGGCGAAAGAATGACTTTTTAAAATGCGATTCACCAGTTATACCAGCGGAACTCTACGGAACCAAGTATATCACTGAAAAGCCCATGGTCCCTAGTTTCTAAAACAATGGATAGATCACGTGGTATAACTTGTAATTGTAGAAAATATGAAAAATGGCTAAATTTAGAAACTTCCTCGATTTTTCATGTCTCTAACGAATTTATTCCGATCGGAATCCGGCCAAAATAATGGCTAAAGGTCCCAGGATGCCTCAGTGTTTCTGTCCGGAATTTCTAAAGACGAGACAGCACGAAAAAAATGCAAAATGTGGCAATCATCTCGTGGTGAAGCTTTTCATATTTTCATATTTTCATATTTGGCGCTTTTTTTAAAGAAATTTGAAAAATTTTATGTATGAGCACCTTGTAACCTGTTGATAACCAATGATTCCTTCGTTGTTACATTCGTTTTAAAACTGTCAGATCAAATTGAAAAATTGAAGGATTTTCCTTTCGAATTTGTGCTTCGATACTTCCTGGGAAGGCTCAGCATATTAGCACATAATTTTCCTTTTCATTATATTACCAGTTTGAGTGGAAGTTTTTCAACATGATCAAAGCTTAGTGTAATGTATTTGATTGGTTTCTGTTTACTAAAAAGGACTTTTTTGCCGCACCTGCACTGACCATTTGCGACCATGGAAATGGGATCTCATGAATGCAAAATGCGTGTTGAAATGTGTGTAATGTGTTAAAATGTCATAAATTTTTCGGGTGCGCAATTCACTTTGTTTTTGAACAGTTTTTGCGAAACACTGTCCTGAAATGCATAGTATTTTTCTTCAAATAAACTGGTGCAAGGTTCCCCAAGTTCAATTTGGTAGTCCTGAAGGTAAAATTAGTTTTAAAGACATATTTTCCGATAAATCTTGAATTACTCAGGAATTGCTATTTAAATTTAATTTAAAACATAACCAAAGATGTGGCAAACAGAATAAATGTGGCAAAGAGACTCGAACGAATCTAAATATACAAACAAGCAAAGAATCCAACGTTTTCTGTTCTTTTATAACTGTAAGAATATCAGAGGTCCGTAGAAGTTACCCAAGGTGTATCCAAGGACTGAGCCATTTTCCCCAAAAACCCTGAATCACGTTTTCTCTAAAGTTTTATTCTTTACAACTTTGCCCTTAAAATCAACTCTCTAAGTCTTATAGTTCTGGAGATTCGGGTCATCCTGCCCAATTATGGAAGTGGCCATATACCACGACTGTGCCATATTTAACCAAAGCCTTGAAACACGTGTTCGCTTAAATTTAATTCTCTACAACTTTGCCTTTGACAGTAAATCTCCATATTGCACAGTTAAGGAAATACAGACGAAAAATTGTTTTCGTATATGGCCAAGAAATTCAATTTCGTCCATTCCAGTGGTCCGAGTGCCCAGACTCCTGATCCAATGCCCACAAAAATTTTTTCCCAGATTTGTGACATCAAATACTTTCATGACACCATACTGAGGAATTCCCTCTTCAACTGAATGGTTTTTCGCCTATTTGTCCAGTGTCACATTTTTCCCAGCGCCCTGTGCAACGGTCCGAGGCTAATCCGCCATTGGAATCGATCTATAGGTATCGTCTGAAAATTGCGGATCTTGTGCTTTGTGCGATCTTATTTTTAACAAACATTATTAAGCTTTACTTAACACAGAAGTCTACTATCTCCATCGTCCTCAAACAAATAAAGCTCTCGTCGGGAAATTTCAATAAATTTTTATCTCCTACGTTATTTGAAAAGATTGTGTTGTAGGTGTAGGCTTGCAGGGTAAAGCTAATTTTGTGACACTATCGTGGACAGTAAGCAATTGGTTTTTAAGAATTTCTATTCAAAATTCTTGAAATACTGTCCACGGCATCGTGTAAATAGCAATATAAAAATTTTTGTTTTTGTAATTTCACACGTCTCTAGTAAAAAATTAACTTTTTTAGAACCGAAGAATCGGTTCTGAAAAATATTGAGAACCGGTTTCCGGTTCCTCAAAAACCGGTTTCCGGTTCCTCAAGAACCGGTTCTGCATTCCCTAGTTGAGATTTTCTCCCAATATCGATTGATATATTTCGGATATTTGCCCATCGGATATTGACAAATGATGAATATGTTGGCCAATGAATCGCAATGTCGACCGCATTTCACCGAACAAAAGAGCAACTCCGTCCTTATTGGTTATCATAAATTCGAAACTTTTCACCGAAGGTAAAATGCGATCGAGGGCTTCCTTAAGGTTCGGTGAGTCTGTTTTCGTCGCCATTGATATTAGTTGTTTGAATGGCAGAATATGTTAAATAACCATCTTAGTCTCACTACGCACGGTTAGACGCAAAGCATGTGTTGTGGGTCGACCAACATGCACTTTTTGTTCCGATTTTTTTCAAGGTGGGCTACCTGCCTTAGTCTGATATTTGAATGGGGATGTGTCATCTCCAAAATTGAAAGAAAACTACATGCACCCTATAGAACTCACGCCCGTTGTCAGTGGGTCGGTCGCAATGAAATTTTGTTAAATTACTGATTACACTCGAAAGACAATGCTGAAAAACTCGTAGCAACCGCATATATAGAATCCTTCCCACACTGAGTGCGCTGACTTGAGGCTTGTCGTAAAACCCTTACTTCCATTGGCAAAAATATTCTCCTCAACAACATTATAAAAACGTTTTTTTTGGACAAGGGCTGACATTACGCATAGCGTGAGCTAAAAGGTATCACCTAACTTTAAATAACCACATTCTTCACCACTTTTTCGGCCGTATCCTCGGAGACTGACAGATCGGCTGACAGACAGACAGACGAGATTTTTCTTATCACAACAAAAACCCTTTTTAAAAGGGAAGCGTGACGCAAGTCCTCGTCCCTTCTTCCAAAACAACTGATATCAATTTGGATGACGCTTGCAGCTTCGGAACGCACAAAATTCTTTTGAAATATTTTCACTTTTCATTAAAAAAATGCTTCACAAATGCCGGACCCGCCAATGTAATAATTTTTCTACGCTTTCAGTTTTCATACGCAAAAATTTGATTTCCTGTACAAAAACACGCAAAGTCAAATTTTTGCATTTTGAAAGCTGAAAGAACAGAAAAACTATAACACTGGAAGTCCGGCATTTGTTACGCATTTTTTTAATCAAAAGTGAAAATATTTCAAAAGAATTTTATGCGTTCCGAAGCTGCAAGCGTCATCCAAATTAATATCAGTTGTTTTGGAAGAAGGGAGGAGGACTTGCGTCACGTTTCCCTTTTAAAAAGGGTTTTTGTTGTGATATCAGTTGTTTTGGAAGAAGGGACGAGGACTTGCGTCTCGTTTCCCTTTTAAAAAAGGTTTACGTTTCCGAAGCGCAGCGGCTACTACTTCCATGGGCGAAAATGATCCTCTCAATTTTCTCTACAACATATAAAAAGTTTTTTTTGAGCCACCGCCGCCGCCAAACCGAAGCGCGGTGGCCACTACTTCCATGGGCGAAAATGATCCCCTCAACTTTCTCTACAACATATCAAAAGTTTTTTTTTGAGTCCCCGCCTATTTTCCGCCATTTCGGCGGTCACCCTGATACACTACACACCCAACCCAACAACTTTCCCTTTGACACCAAACCTCTATCACGAACACAGAGCCATTGCCTCATACAAAATGTGCTATCATAAACACAAACACATACGTATGGGCTTTATATGACGCCTTCTAAGAGCCCTGGCGCCCAAACGAGGCCGGTACCCCCCCCCCCCCCTTTTTAAAATCTCATATGGCGTAGAATGTCCACCCGAAGGTCCCTGCAAAATTTCAAGAAAAGTTAACGAGCCGTTTTCGAGCACGAGCCAAAATAGTCGGTTTTCATACAAATGGCTCTGGAACTAACTAACTAACTAACTAACTAACTAACGTAGGATTTTCCATTAACTTGGGCTTATATGAAGCAGCACATTTTGTATGGAAAATGACGATTTTCTAAAGGTCATATCTTCGGATACACTGGACCGATTTTAATGAGTAAAATGTCGGTTTCAATTTTACAAGGAATCTAATGAACTAGGTCTCAGGGGGGTACGACGCAAGGGAAAAAAGTCAAAACTTAGCTGTATATGTGGTTCCGGACTCTTCGAAAAATATCGATAATGATTATCCAAATAAATATATCGATATTTGATAATCAAAGTCATTATCGATATTTTAATAATTATCGATATTTATCAAAATATCGATATATCGAAATATCAAAAATTAACAAAATATCGAAAATCGACAAAATATCGGCAGCTTGTGTCGATTCGAACAGGAGGTATCAACCCAAGTAAAAGTGGTTTCAGTCCCTGATTTTATTTTGCCATGGTATTGCACGTAAATCATGGTAATCGATGGTGAAGTTTTTCTACCGTTTTATTTTAAATCTGTGGGGAAATTAAAGTTGATAATAATCACTTGATAATTTTCACTATTCGATATTTTGATTGTTTTATTGATATTTTGATATTTATCGATTTCTCGATAGTGATATTAAAATATCATTATCAAAAACAAATATCGATAATCGATATTCGATATTTATCGATATTTGATAATCAAAGTAAATATCAGCCATGCCTATTCGTATGAGGACTTGCGTCACGGGCGCATCGCTACCGCGCGCCCATGATAATGAACTCAAGAAAGAAACATGCAACAATTTTGAAATTTGTCGCATACTCCCTCTAATAAGATTCTATTAACAAAAGTCTAAGTGCTACCCAACGTCTTAAAGGTCACTTTGATTGAATTGGTACCAGGCTAATGCGAAGAAACATTCCAAGCTTCAGAATTTCACTAAAAAGACTTTTTTAAAGTTCAAAAATATTGTAATTTTCATTATTCGAGAGCACTTGCATTTGAAAGAGATTCTGACACCAAGATGACTACTGTAGTTGCTCTACCACAAGCCAAGGAAGCGTCTGAACTAAAGTGATTGTGCATTAAAACACTCTCCCCTACTTCCAATTTGGCATCCTTATTTTCTTCAGATGTGCTGTTACAGTTGAGATGTCAAAAAAATCTGGGTGCAATGTTCGAGGGCAAATAATCACTCCATTTTGCTAACCGTCTGGCGGATCTAGTACGACATTCAAAACTACTTTATTTTGTGAAGTCATGTGGCAGTTGCGTTCCTCAATTTGTTTTCTTACCTAACATAAGTAAACGTGTCTTGTGTTGTAATCAAGTCTTTGTTCACCGGCAGCGACTGAGGAGTTTTTCACTTTTATTTCAACATGGATGAGGTAACAAATACAAAATTATCGAAGCGATCAGTTTTGAACTGATCTGTTTTTGAAGAACATAACCTAATTTCATGCCCAATGCATACATTTCCGTCATCCCCTGAACAGCTGTTTATGAATGTAAATGGAGTCTTTCTCTGTTTGTGCTCAAGAATTTACTTCTCTTGCTTGTGTCACGGATTAATTGTTGTAGGCGGGATAAAGGCTATATTTGAAAATTGAGTGCAGCTAAGCATTGGTATTGTAATAAAGTGGAGGAGATACAGATTTTGAAGCAAAAGATGTAGAGTGTGAAACATAAGCAAAGGCTTAGAAGTTAGAAGGCGTTTGCGTGCTCCATATTACTTCGCAAAAGCTTGGCATAATATTTTGAGTTTTGTTGTGATAGATTTGTTTGTCCATTAGATAATTTTCGGCTGTGATCTTCCTCCAATCGTTTTCAATTAAAATTCTTAAGACACAATTAATTCACCTAGGAGGAAACGTGACATATATTTAAAATAACCGGCCTGATTCGGCGTCGTGCCGTGACACAGGCGAGAATTTCGGATAAAAAATCCGTACTTATTAAGTAGCAGTAGCTACTTTATGGGAAAGCTCGGGCTGTGTGTCTGTCTGTGCATGCACCACGGTGTACCTCATTGCATTTTGCTGCACCTAGCTGCACCAACAGTACGTTGCCTTATGAGGAGGGTCAGGCTGTCTGTCTGACTGTTCACCGTTACCATGGTATGACGTGCCAAAAATGACATCAATTGTTATGTCATTAGTTTTTTGATCTTACAGCTGCTTTTTTATACAGAAAAGGAAAAGTGAAAACCGACAAGTTTCTATTCATCATACGAATTTACCATGCCAATCAGAAACTTGTCGGTTTTCATTTTTCCGTTTCTGTATCATTACAATGGTTTATTATTTAATTAATTGTTGGGAAATCCAGTTTTCATAAGAAGAAAACACACTAAGAAAAATATAATGTAAAGCACCGCAGGCGAAATTTTTTTCTTTCAAATTGCAAAATGTTGGGTACAACCCTATCAAAACTGTTGTCGACTGTAGGCTACAAGAAAAAATTCATGTTGTCCACTTTTGTGCCTCTTTTCAGAGAGAAAATCTGGCATTTTTGTCCATGAAAATAATGTTTTCTTCCACGGAACCGAGTCAAAATTTCCCGGGAGCCGAAAATCAGCCAACGATTTTCCAGTGTCTCTGGTATAGGATTTCCAGGTGTCACTGGTACGATTTCCCTGTACTGGGAGGGGGTTTACTACAATAGATTTTTTAAAAATTGTGTTCGTTATCTTGCAATTAGGGTATTCAGTATCGATCCAATGACTAAAGCGCCGCAGGCGAAAATTTTTTATGGTAGGGTTCATTTTAAGTAAGAATAATAAATTCGACGGATTCCGTGCAGTCGAAAATTTTGAAAATATGAGCTTTCACTTCCCCGTGGCTTTGACCTCCCGCTTCCCGGTGCTTTTGACTTCCCGGTTTGCATTCACTTCCCCTTGGGATTGCCTTCTCGGTGGTATTGCCATCCCAGTGGCAATTGCTGCATGGTAAAAAATGTTTCTATGGTACAATTTCCCGGCCAAAGTGCAAAGAATCCTTCGGACGCCAATATTTTTTTTCAAAAATTTCCCGGGATCCAGGATCCCGCGATCCCGTATAATTTCCACGCACGACTGAACATTAACAATCATTATAAAGCGCCGTAGTTGAAAATGAGTTGAACATTTTTTCAAATTGAAAAGGAGTTTCACTGAGGTGCACTGGGGAGCACTGGGGTGGATTGACATGGGATTTTTCCTTCGAGCTTGTATGTTAAAAAACGCCCTGACTTGAGGAAATCATTTTCATCACTGAAAGTAGTAGCCTCTGTGCTTCGGCGGCGGCTCAAATGATACTCTATGTAAAATTCGTCAAAAATAACTTCTACTTCCAAAAGAACTGATATCACAACAAAAACCCTTTTTAGAAGGGAAATGTGACACAAGTCCTCGTCCTTTCTTCCAAAACAACTGATATCAATTTGAGTGACCATTAAAGCTTCGGAACGCAAAAAATTCTTTTGAACTATGAAGTACGGGTAGCCAAATTTTTGCGTGTGAAATCTAAAAGGGCAGAAAAATTATTACGTTAGGAGGATCCGGCATTTGTGACAATTTTTTTTAGGCGTCACAAAATTGCTATCAGTTCTTTTGGAAGAAGGGAAATGTTGCGTAAGTCCTCGTCGACTTACACAACATTTCCCTTTTATTTTTGTTGTGATAATACCTTCTTCAAAGTTTTGTGCTGAGTGGTGAGTTCTAATTTTTCTGGAAAATTCTATCATTTTTCTATACAAAAATTTTGTAGACGTTACTTATCCTCTAGTGAAACTCTTTTTCTTATTTTTGCAGAATTTGCCACATGACTCCCTATTTATGCTCATTGACGCGTAAGAAACCTTTTATATAATTTTCATTTCAACTGTAGCTAGTAAATTTACTTTATTGAACACAGATTGTTACAACAAGTGCAATCAGAAGGACTACCTAACGTTCACCGTGACCAGGACCAACCAGTCTCACATGGTATTTTTGCTCAGGTCCCAGGAGAGACGTCCTATTCGTGTGATGCAAGTGGCAGGTCGACTTTTCAGCAAAGTAGCTTACAAACCCATCGACAAACTCACAGAGGTGAGTACAATTAAAGTACAGGCTTTCTCGCAGTATGTGGGTGTGTCTTTTTCGTGTGAACTCTAGATTTTAGACAGTTTTCCTTGTTGTAGCACAAGTAAAATGCAGCATGTAGAATTGTCTTAGATCAACAACGCGCGGAAGATCGCAATCGCATTAAAATTTTGAAAAAAGCTCTCGAATGTCAAAATCTGATTGTCTCATTGTCAGGAAATGCGCCGCATTCGTATGATGGAAGAGACAGATCGACTCCACATCAAAGTTCCCTACACACCCATCAACCAACTTACACAGGTGAGTAAGTTATAGTACACGCTTTCTCGCGGTGTTTGTGTTTTTCTCTTAGGGCGAACTCTTGATTTTAGACAGTTTTCCTTGTTGTGGCACAAGTAAAGTGCAGCATGAAGAATTGTCTTAAATCAACAGTCCGAAATAAATACACACACCACTTTACACGCGGAAGATCGCAATCGCATTAAAAATTTGAAAAAAGCTCTCGAATGTCAAAATCTGATTGTCTCATTGTCAGGAAATGCGTCGTATTCGTATGATGGAAGAGACAGATCGATTCCACATCAAAGTTCCTTACAAACCCATCAACCAACTTACACAGGTGAGTAAGTTATAGTACACTCTTTCTCGCAGTGTTTGTGTATGTCTCTTAGGGCGAACTCTTGATTTTAGACAGTTCTCCTTGGTGTAGCACAAGTAAAGTGCAGCATGTAGAATTGTCTTAAATCAACAGTCCGAAATGAATACGCACACAGCTTTACGCGCGGAAGATCGCAATCACATTAAAAATTTGGAAAAAACTCTCGAATGTCAAAATCTGATTGTCTCATTGTCAGGAAATGCGCCGTATTCGTATGATGGAAGAGACGGATCGATTCTATATCAAAGTTTCTTACACACCCATCAACCAACTTACACAGGTGAGTAAGTTATAGTACACGCTTTCTAGCGGTGTTTGTGTTTGTCTCTTAGGGCGAACTCTTGATTTTAGACAGTTTTCCTTGTTGTGGCACAAGTAAAGTGCATCATGAAGAATTGTCTTAAATCAACAGTCCGAAATAAATACACACACCACTTTACACGCGGAAGATCGCAATCACATTAAAAATTTGAAAAAAAAACTCTCGAATGTCAAAATCTGATTGTCTCATTGTCAGGAAATGCGTCGTATTCGTATGATGGAAGAGACGGATCGATTCCACATCAAAGTTCCTTACACACCCATCAACCAACTTACACAGGTGAGTAACTTATAATACACGCTTTCTCGCAGTGTTTGTGTTTGTCTCTTAGGGCGAACTCTTGATTTTAGACAGTTCTCCTTGGTGTAGCACAAGGAAAGTGCAGCATGTAGAATTGTCTTAAATCAACAGTCCGAAATGAATACGCACACAGCTTTACGCGCGGAAGATCGCAATCACATTAAAAATTTGGAAAAAAACTCTCGAATGTCAAAATCTGATTGTCTCATTGTCAGGAAATGCGCCGTATTCGTATGATGGAAGAGACGGATCGATTCTATATCAAAGTTTCTTACACACCCATCAACCAACTTACACAGGTGAGTAAGTTGTAGTACACGCTTTCTAGCGGTGATTGTGTTTTTCTCTTAGGGCGATCTCTTGATTTTAGACAGTTTTCCTTGTTGTGGCCAAGTAAAGTGCAGCATGTAGAATTGTCTTAAATCAACAGTCCGAAGTAAATACACACACCACTTTACACGCGGAAGATCGCAATCGCATTAAAAATTTGAAAAAAGCTCTCGAATGTCAAAATCTGATTGTCTCATTGTCAGGAAATGCGCCGTATTCGTATGATGGAAGAGACAGATCGATTCCACATCAAGGTTCCTTACACACCCATCAACCAACTTACACAGGTGAGTAGCTTATAATACACGCTTTCTCGCAGTGTTTGTGTTTGTCTCTTAGGGCGAACTCTTGATTTTAGACAGTTCTCCTTGGTGTAGCACAAGTAAAGTGCAGCATGTAGAATTGTCTTAAATCAACAGTCCGAAGTAAATACACACACCACTTTACACGCGGAAGATCGCAATCGCATTAAAAATTTGAAAAAAGCTCTCGAATGTCAAAATCTGATTGTCGCATTGTCAGGAAATGCACCGTATTCGTATGATGGAAGAGACAGATCGATTCCACATCAAAGTTCCTTACACACCCATCAACCAACTTACACAGGGGAGTAACTTATAATACACGCCTTCTCGCAGTGTTTGTGTTTGTTTCTTAGGGCGATTTCTTGATTTTAGACAATTTTCCTGGTTGTGGCACAAGTAAAGTGCAGCATGTAGAATTGTCTTAAATCAATAGTCCGAAATATATACGCACACAGCTTTACGCACGGAAGATCGCAATCACAATAAAAATTTGAAGAAAACTCTCGAATTTCAAAATCTGACTGTCTCATTGTCTGGAAAAGCGTCGTACTCGTATGATGGAAGAGACAAATCGATTCCACATCAACAAAATTACACTAAGTCCAAGTGTTTCTAATCAAAAAGTTTTCTTCCATAAATGTGAGATATTCCTAGACCTTTCAATATAAAAAAATTTAAAATCGGAAGAGATTTACTCGAGTTATGTACAAAAGAGAAAAACCACTTAAACCGTTCATTTTTTGAAAATCGGTTTGTTTTTATTCGAGTTATCGTGTTGACGTACGGACGGCGGACATTTTTTTATTGCTGATTCGTCATCTTAGGACCATGATCGATGCTCTCCCCTACCCCAGGGTCCACATTAGGGTGGTTACAAACGTCGTGGTAAACGCATAAATAAGACTCCTTTTCGAAGAACTTAGTTGTTTGTACGTTTCCAAAAGTGTCCTCCCGTCACCGCTCTTACTTGACCGATTTTGATTTTTTTCCCTGAAAGGTAATCGAAATAGCTTTTATGGTGCTGATTGAATCTGGGCCCTATCGGGCCAAAGGCTGCCGAGCTAGTGCCGTTTAAGTGGTTTTTGGTCTTTTGTGCGGTGTTGCAGAGAAAAAAGATGCGAACATTTCTAAGATCGGCCCTAGTGCAATTTTGTATTCAAAAATTTTCAATTTTTTCTTTAAATTTTGGGATTTGAAGAGGTTTTTGCCCCCTTTCTTCGGATGGGTTTCTCAATATTGCCCTCTCGACAATTTACGGTCCAATTTATTGTGGACGTAAATGCATATACTTAAGAGTTAAGGCAATATTTACTTTGATACGTTCGAGTCTTTTTGTTACATCTTTTCTTTTTGCCGCATCTATTCTGAATCGTACGGGCCCCTTGCATATGTTTTACAATAATGTATAAACGGGTAAATTACACCAGCCGCCTTTTCTACCCGACCTTAGCACTGGAGGTGCTCGGCGGCTAGCCGTCGTTTTCCGCCGGCTAAAAATCGGCGACTCTCGCCACTACCGCTCAGCTCTATTCTTACTGTCATTTTTTCCATCTGCTCTTTATAGATTCTCTATTTGCATAAACATCCCTTTATAGATTCTATGAATTAGAATATATAATTATTGAGTCTTAGTGTCAAAATTTGATCTGAAAAAACATCGCAAAGACTCGGCGAATGCGATGTTTTTTCTCATCAAATTTTGACAATCAGACTCAATAATTATATATTCTGATTCATAGAATCTATAAAGGGATGTTTATGCAAATAGTAGATGTTTTGGAATTTAAAATTAATGATCATTGTCTAAGAAATATGCAATGAAAAAACTTTGCAAAACATAGAACTGTCAAAATATCTGACACGCTCTTAACGAACTTTTTCGAATTTGGAAGAATGTCGAGTCCACACGTTTCACATGTGAACATGTGTAGTATTCAGAGTTAATACTTCTACGCCCACGCGATAAAGTGAGACAACCGAATAAAAACACATTAGTTCAAAGCTACTCTTAACGTGTGAGATAACATTTTAATGAATTTGTTGAAATGTTCGCAATTATTTTCATGCGAGTTTATCCTCTCTGAGCAAATAGGCAAGTTAGAGTACACGCTTTCAATTCAATTTATTTACAATATCTATGTCAAGGTTGCCCTTATACAGAGACTTTTTTTTTAAAATTGCTCACTTTTCAGCGAAACAACTCAAACAAGTCAAGCCCAGACGTTCTGTAATTATATTACCGACCGGTTCTCTTCTTTTACGCGCGCTTTTTAAAATTCAAATACGTTCATTTAGTTCGACATACCCGTACGTTTACTATGTCGATTAGATGAATTTTCAAGTGAATTTGTTTATTCTTCTAATTAATGAAATTAACAATAAAATGATTGAAAAGAGCTACATGTGCAAATACTGAGAAATGTTTGAAAAATGAACAAGTTTGAAAAGTGAAAAATGTTTGCTACTTGCGAATTGGTCGAATTGATATAAAAGTCAGAATATTTCAAAATGTTGGGAAATGTGAGATTTGTTTGAAATGTGTGAAATGTTTGAAATTCGCGAGATGTCTGAAATGTTTGAAAAGTGAAAAATGTGGGAAATGGCGGCGGCGAGAGCTTATTTTCTGCCTTCCTTCAGCGGCACGTCGGCGCACCGTGTCGGCGGCGCACACGTCTAAATCATTTCCCACATTTCATGAAATTCAAAAATTTTGAAATTTTACGGCTTTTTTCCTACTTTTAAAACATTCCTCAAATTTCAAACATTTCCTATATTTTTCACTTTTCAAACATTTCACACATCTCGCAAATTTCAAACATTTCACACATTTCAAACAAATCTCACATTTACCACATTGTGCAATTTGTCAACATTTTGAAATGTTGCGACGTTTCCTACATTTCAAACATTCCCCAAATTTCAAACATTTCTTACATTTTTCACTTCTCAAACATTTCACACATCTCGCAAATTTCAAACATTTCATACAAAACCACATTTTGCAATTTGCCAACATTTTGAAATGTTACGACGTTTCCTACATTTCAAATATTCCACAAAATTCAAACATTTCCCACATTTTTCAAACATTTCACACATCTCGCAAATTTCAAATATTTCACACCGAGGGTTGGCGCACTTCATTTATTCCATTTATTCCCAAAATTTTTTTTGTTGTTTTTGCGAAATATCTGAACCAAACGCATCACAAGTTAGACAAATAAGTTCAAAAAAAGATTTGCACAAATTATAAAGCATTTAAACCGTCTTGAGATTAAATTTTATTTTTTTGGGAATAAATGGAATAAATTTATTTATTCCATTT
>CM055403.1:125060097-125092012 GCA_029228625.1 Pseudolycoriella hygida
GGCCAATGCTGCGGTGGCTTTCATTGCCTTTTCGCACGTGTAGTCCACATGGCTATTAAAATTTCTGCGGTCGTCCAGCACAACTCCAAGGTATTTTAATTGGCGAGTGAATGTGATTTCTTCCCCGTCAATGTTCAAAATGATTCGTTCGGTTTTTCTGCAGTTACTTACTAGCATGATCTCAGTTTTTTGGTGGGCCAGCCTCAGCCCCGCCGTTGTCATCCAGTCTTCGACAGTTTCTAGCGTCTCCATCGTAACCACCTCCACCTCCATCGTCGACGTTCCGGATACCGTGAGGATCAATCGTCGGCAAAAGCAATCGTCTTAGCACATCTTGGCAGTTTCAGCCTCAGCGCTGTGTCATACATAACATTCCACAGCGTTGGTCCTAATATGGATCCCTGTGGTACTCCAGCTGTGATGTCGACTGTCTTTTTCCCTTCATTAGTATCGTACGTTAGTACTCGTCGCTCGAAATAGCTTTTCAGTATCCTACAGAGGTAATCGGGGACTCTCATGACATGTAGCGCCTTGGCTATCTCTATCCAGCTTGCGCTATTAAAGGCATTTCTAACGTCTATCGTCGTTATAGCACAGAAGCGGTTACCCCGTATTTTTTGCTTCCGCGCCTTGTCGGTGGTCTCTATGACTTTTTTAATGGCCTCAATCGCCGATCTCCCTTTTCGAAATCCGAATTGTTCGTCCGACAGTCCGTGCTCGCCCTCCGTGTGTTTTCTTAGTCTATTCAGGATCGCGGTTTCCAGCATTTTTCCCAACCCATCCAACAAGCATATAGGTCTATATGATGATGGCTTGTCTGGCGGTTTCCCTGGTTTTGGTATTAAGACCAGCTTCTGTTTCTTCCATATTTGAGGAAAATATCCGTCGTCGAGGCACTTCTGCATTGTCAATCTGAGCATGTTAGGCTTTGCGCATGCTGCTGTCTTCAGAGCTATATTGGGGATTCCATCTGGTCCTGGCGCTTTGTTATTTTTTGGCTTTTGTGCAGCCATCTGGATCTCTTCTACAGTGATCGACCGTTCAAGTCTGTCTTCCGCTTCATCGTCATAAGGAGTTTGCGGCCATGTGATCTGTTCGTGCTGTGGGAAGAGCTCTCTCACTATGACACCTAGCCTATCCGGGCACTTTTCTTTTGGCCCCAATGTACCTTTCATCATCGTCATTACTGTTCTGAACACTTTGCCCCACGGGTTCGTGTCTGCCTCTTGGCACAGTTTCTTCCAACAATCCCTCTTACTCGCCCGGATTGCTCGCTTCAGTGCTAGTTTTGCATTACGATGTTCTTCGAACCTCTCTATTCTAACATTCTCGTTTCTGGTCCTTTGCATCCTCCTTCTTGTCTTAAAACAAGTTGTTCGAAAAAGTCTTATTTCGTCGTTCCACCAAAATGCCGGTTTTCGCCCATTCCTCGGTTCCATCCTTCTTGGCATCGCCGCGTCACATGCATTCACCATTTCTTTCGTCAATTCTTCTGCAGATTTCTCTTCGTGATCGTCTTTTGTTTGGAGATATTCCTTAAAAACTTCTTGATCGAAATTTCCGGTTCTCCATCTTCGCTCTCTTCTATGAGTCATCTGTCTTGTTGCCTCTGTACACTTTTTTACGGTGTACCTCAATGCCTGGTGATCGCTGTGTGTGTAACTTTCGTCGACTCTCCAGTTCAGACTTGGAACTAGTACTGGACTGCAGAATGTCACGTCAATAATCGACTCTCGCCCATTCTTGCGGAATGTAGTTGCATTTCCCACGTTTGCCAGAACCACATTTAATCTAGCTAGCGCTTCTTGCAGACTGAAGCCTCTATCATTTGTGAATCTACTACCCCACTCAACTGCCCAAGCTGGCAATATACACTCCATCAATTTTCGCTATCACGAATCCTTCGTGAGCGTCTGATACAACTTCTTGTATGGGGTACTTGCCCGTTGTCAATATTGCGGCCATCTCGGCTCTGTCAGCAGCCCATTTACCGTTGTTTCTATATACACGGTACGGTTCTGAAATAATCGCTACGTCACATTTTTGTTCCGCTGAGGCTTGCCACAGAAGTTGTTGTGCCATGTCACAATGATTTAGATTTATTTGTATCACTTCCATTCTTGTCCTGTTTTAGATTTAAGCGCCTGTTTAAAGACTGGACATCTCGCTCCACCAGTCACGTGGTCATTTTCTGACGTACACAGCAGACATTTCGGCGGGTTCGTGCAATCTTTGGCTAGGTGGTTCTCTCCCCCACATCTCCTGCACAGGTTGGATCTATCCTCTCCCCTACAATTCCTTGCCTGGTGTCCAAAATTCATGCACTTGAAGCACCTTTCTAACTGCTGGGTTACCCTTATCGGGCATACGGTCCAGCCCACCTTTACCTTTCCGATTTTCAAAATCTTTATCGCTGCGTCCACCGGGAGTTTTATTTCCGCCGTTTGGAGTTCGTCTCTCGCTTTCCTCATACGGATCGTCATTGACTCTATCTCGTCATTTATATTACCTTGCTCTTTCAGAGCTTTTCGAAGGTCTTCGCTTGTCGTGATCTCGTCCATATATCTACATTCGATCGTGGTCATGTGGGACACCGCTCTCACTTTTGCTGACTCGCCCAGTGATCTCTTGACTAGATCTTTATAATCTGCACTTTTAATCTCTGGGCCCTTCTTAAGTTCAAACAACATTTCACCCTTCTGCGTTCGTCTTATTCTCGAGACGTTTTCGCCCAGGTCCTTGAGAGTTTGGTCGTCCTTTATTTTTTTGAGGATTTCAGCGTACGTTGTTCCTTCTTCCGCCGCCACTATCAGAGCATCAGCCTTCGGTCTCAGTCTTTTAAGCTTCGGCTTCTCTTTTTTTTTCTCCTTCTTTTTGTTTCTCACCTCTCTCCACTCATTATTAGGACTAGGCTTCGGTGTTTGTGTATCTGGTCTCCTTGTGGTCCTTTCGTTATTTTTCTTGTCTTTTTTGCTCCTTTTCGCCGCGTTTGTTGCTGTGGGCGTAACCTCCGGCGTTTGTTTTCTCTTTGAGGAGAGTGGGGTAGCTAGCACTTCGGCACCTCCGTCTGTTTTCTCCTTCTTGTCAGCTGTTTCCCGTTTCACATCATTTAAGCAGGCCCTAATATTGACCACCATCCTCTTCATGTTCTTATGCACGTTATTCTTATCTTGAACAAATTCATGCAACTCTTTCACCATTCTTTTGGCTTGCTCCAATTTTGTCATCTTCGATTCGCCGGTATCGCTGGTCTGAAGCGCATTTGTTCTTTCCTCGCTTGTTCTCACGGGCGACCTCGTTATCTTCGCGCTTCTTGCGAACACGTCGTATATCTTAACCTCCGATTGATTTATCCGCTGATCCTCTGATTTTGTCTGCTGATTTTTGCTGTCATTCTTATTCATTTCTTCCATTTTGTTGAGTCCCCCCTCCAAACCGCTATCTCCATCTCGTAGTGTAGTTACCTTTATGATCCCATGGTTACCTATGCAAGTAGTGAGGCAATGCTAGGGTTGATACGATCCTTCATGGGGCACCGTATTCAGAGCCAGATCGGTATTAGTCAGGAATGTTCATCTGAGCCTACACCTCCTATTTTCACAGGACGAGCTTTCGAACGTACTTGGAGGCCTGCCAAGGTTTTACCTGGACGGGGGCAACCATGGTATTAGCCCACTAGCCGTTTCGTGAAAGTGTCACCCTTCCTTAGTAAGGTAGTGGAATACAATAGTTGTCAGCCCTTGCCTACTCATCACAACCATTTAACCAAATTCATTGTCCGTGTTCGATGCTTTGCCAGTATGCCATAATTAAGACCTCACTGGCGTTGGCCTTAATGTGCCCGTAGCACTCCATCCGTGTTTGTTTGTTGGTTGATGGTAGTCCATCTGACTAGGACTGTGCATGCTGCCGTTGTCTCTTACCGTTGAGATCCTCCGCCACCATGCTAAGTCGCCATCCCATCTTAATAGCGCCTAGCTGTCTTCGACCCTCCCTAAACGTAGCGTCTAAGTACTACCCGAAGACAGCCCCCCTCATCCTTCAGCTAAGTGGTGGACAGAGGCTAAGGTACATAAGGAGTACTATATTGCGCATAACACACCATTTGACACCCAAGATATACGAACTTGTCTACCACCTTAAATGTGTGTGTGTCAATTGTTACGCTTTGGTCGTGTTGTCGATTCGATGGGGAGACAATCATGTATTCGGTCTTTGTGTCACTAACGTTCAACCCGAGGTCGGTTCCTTTTCTGTCCAAAGCCGTGAACTTTTCCTTAACAGCTTCCATGTTTCGGCCCAAGATATCCAAGTCATCAGCGAAGCCCAGCAATTGACTGGATTTGGTGAAAATGGTGCTGCTGGTGTCGATGCCCATGGTTCTTCCTCAATGTCGAAAACGTCTGACAATTTGCTTCGGATTCTTACCCGATCACTTGCAAAGACATTCCTGAGCTACAAATGGGCTACAAACCTGTCATAACAAATAGAACAGTTTTCTCAAAACTAAAACAAAAGACCCCTATGGAAGAAATGTATAATGTAGTTAACAATCTTCCTTGTTATGGAGATGGTTTAGGGTCCATATGCCCTCTCAAGTATGTCGGAACTACAGGTCGGAACTACAGGACACGATGTAAACACCAGATTCGACCAACATGAAAATGACATAAAAACTTTTAACTTGACAAACAGCCTTGACAATACTACAGCCATAGTACACCATTTTTACGACACGGGACATGTTCCAGATAGAGAAAAAGCGACAATTTTGGAAATTTCACACACATACACCAAACGGAAAGTATTGGAAGCATTACATATCCTAACTCAGCCGAATACGATGAACTTCCGACGAGACACAGAACACATGAGTTCCGCATATAAAAGCTTGCTAAGTTAAAACCCCCCTTTTCCACGTGACTAACATTCATTGTCATAATTTGTCTTCGCTCCATCAATGTAAAAAACAGTTCAATTTCCTGTCAATAGTAAATGTAAACAGTATATGTAAAGTTTTGTCAACTGATTTATATGTTTGTAAGTAATTTGTTCAGGCTCTTTCTAATAGTCCTAAATACCAAATTTTTTTAAATTTTTGTATCATCGTTTTACCCTTGCTGATGATGTAACAATAAAGTTACGAAACGTCCAAATCTACAAATTTATGTTATTTGTTTTTCATCGAGAAGTTGAGAAAAATTCAATACAAGTATTAACACATATTTTATTTGCCCACAACCTGAAAAGAATAAGTTTCTCTCATTCTCACCCTCACACAATTTTCGTTCTACTCCCTTGTTGCGAAAATAACTATTCATTCACTTGACGTTTCTGTCATTTCGATTGAATCGAATTTTATCGATTTTTATAACGTCAACGAATCAGTGTAAAATTGGTGGTTTCTGAACGCCCAAAAAAATAAGAAATTTATTATAATTTGAGTGAGTTACTGTTTTGCATCTAATTGACTACTTGTGAATTGTATTTTAGGGGCCGTTCATATACTACGTAACGCTAAGGGGGATCTGAACGTAACATTACGCAACGTTGCAGGGGAGGAGGGGGGGGGGATATCAACTGCACTGAAGAGTCAATGATGATAATTCTTTTTCACATTATTACAAGAGTGAAAAAATTGTCACAAGTTGTCTACACGATCTCTGCCATTCATGACGTATATTGTGTCACCCATTCGTTGCAGCAGTTGACATTAACAAAAAAAATTACGTCACTTTGGCGAGAAATGTAAATATCACCATTAGACGCTATTTTTGACGGCATTGATTTTGTTCAGTTGCGTTACGTAACAAATGGGGGAGGGTATTGACCTTGCTTTACAGGTGGGAGGGGGGTTCGAAAAATGTCGATTTGAGCGTTACGTAATTTATGAACGACCGATTATCATTTAAATAGCGAAAAATCGTGAAGATCTACTTGCTCGAAAATTTTTCGGGTTTCACTTTCGACCGATTTTCATAGATTTTATTCAAAATGTGCATGTAAATCAATTCTTAGATTTTTATAAGTTAAAAAGTGATTTAAATGCAGAGTTTTTAATGAAAACTATAAAATGAAGGGAAATACTCTTGATCAAATGTGACGTCCAAAAAAACTTTGCTCAAGGCATATTCCACGATTTTTGCTACTCGCCAATTTAATGGTTAAAATAAAATTTACAAGTCGTCGATTCGCTGCATCGCAGTAACTTTAGTTAAATGTGAACTTTGTAAGCATTGAAAAGCTGCTATTTCTCCACTGATTTGCTGATTTTAGAAAAAGTGATAAAGCTCGAATAAATCGAAATGATAGCAACGTCAAATGAATGCAATTGAGAATGTATGAGAATGAGAGTGAAGATTAATCTGTTGTTTTCAGGGAGTCAAGGGAAATGATTGTTTGATACAATTGTGTTCAATCTTTACAAAAAACCGACAATTCTTTCCTCGAAGTTATACCAGAAAAATTAGATAACCTCACTAAAAATTGAGTACTTTTCTTGTTTAGACTTTTTATTAAATTAATAAAATTGCTAACGCTTTGTAGTGTAATAGTCCACTTTAATTATCAAGTCAAATACTGTCCCGTTTCTCCGATAAAACCATTTTTTAGCGCTTGGTCTCGTACATGTTCATACTTCATTCATTGTCATTGATACCGCTGCTTTGCTCAAATCTCTTTCGATTTGAATATGTTGAAATGTTCGTAATTATTCTGAGCAAGTAAGCAAGTTAGAGTACACGCTTTCCCGTAGTATTTGCGTGTATCTTTTTGTTTATTTTCTTGCACACTGATGATTTTAGACCGTTTTGTTTTTTGTGGCACGCGTAAATTAACTGCTACATCGCGGAATTGTCTTAAATCAACGGGCGGAAATAAATACCAACTAAGCTTCACGCGCAGAAGACAGAAATCGCATAAAAAGTTGGTAAAAACCGAGGTAAAAACTCTGTTATGAAAAATTTGTCTCATTTTCAGGAGAGAGGCCGCATTTGTGTAATCACTGTGGCAAGTCGTTTACTCGAAAAGATGATTTACAATCACACGCCAGGACACACACTAGTAAGTCTTTTGAATACTAGAACTCAATTATGGAAAATTTGTGGAATTTTTTCGGGTCGCTGAAATACCCAGACCCAACCCGAAAAAAAAACAAAAACGAGACCTCGACGGAACCGTTCACATCTATTCTAACTGTCATCTTTTCTGCAATCAATCCAATCCAAAAGGTATACGATTTTGTCTGTCATGAGTCATTTTTGTGGGTTTAAAACACAATGAATACATTCCAATTTGGTGTTGCTACTGTTGAGAGAGATGAAGCTTTCACGTGTCTCTCAAATAGAGTCATTTCCGGTCTAAATTTCTCGACGACGACGGATGGGCATTTTTCAAACATCGGCGGGAACGTGATTGACTTAGTAGCGAAAAGACGGCAGCGCAAACGGCTAACGTTAACAAAAATTACCGACGATAGCGGCGCAGTTTTCAAAGTTTTCAGAATCCTTGAGCAGGCCAAGGCCCACAATTGGCTGTACCGCCGAAAAAGTAAAAGTAATGTACAAATAGTAGCCTACAGTATCATTTAATGTTTCACGGGGTTCCTTTTTTTACATGCATTTCGAAAAAGGGCTTTTTCGACCAATCGCTTTCTTTACTTATGAATGTTTTGGTTTTTTTAATACTAGGGACGCCGGTCTGCAAAACCTAGTTTTGGCTAGGCATCGATGGCGTATCTCTGATCGAAACGGCACTCTGAGCAATTTAGAATACACTCTTTTCTTATAGTATCTGCGTGCACCTTTTTCGGACAGACTGTTGATTATAGACAATTTTGTTTTTCGTAGCACAAACAAACTGACTGCTACATTGCGGAGTTTTCTTAAATCAACACTTAGAAAGAGACACCACACAATTTTAAACGCGAAGACTCGAATTAGCAAAAATGCTAAAAAATACTTTTGTACGATTGTGGCGTGTAAGTTAGTAGATTATGCATCTCTTTCCAAAATATTTATTTTGACGATTTACTAGCTTTGTGAGGCGTGGTGCATAATTCAAATCGTCAAAATAAACATCTCGGAAAGAGGTGCGTACTCTGTTTTACCTGCAGAACACATATGTCGAGATAAACAGTTTCACCATAGAGATAATAGTAGATTCATGTTTGGGCGATCTAAGTCTTTATTTCATATATGTTGTGTACAACAAGTGAGCGTAGCGAACGCATCTTTAACAATATACACGAATGAAATGTAAACCGAGGCTTATATCTTCCAAATGCTGTTTCATTTTCCATATTTGACTAAAGACTCATTCAAACGTTTCTGTATATGTAAACTCGAAGTCATGTGAACACTATATAACTGAATGTGTTCGATATCATACGGACACATACACTTAAGTCATGAGTCACACACACACACACATACACACACACACACAAAGGAGTTTTGCGGAGTTATATTACTATTGTGAACTGTCACAGTCCGTGGATTTATTAGTCGTCGTTATTGTGAATAACGAAAATAAATGTCCTGTATCACCGTGAATGAAATCACCATGAAAACACATTTAACCGGGAATGATTGCAACATACACAATAAATAGATGAGAATGACTTTGTCAAAGTTTCTCTCCATTTTTAATGCATGAATCAGTACAGAGCATACTTATCAATGCCGTGTACGTGAGTTCAAATCAATGATTCATTTGATGAGTGATTTTTTGAATTTGTTCGCCTTATATTCTTTTATTTTTCAATATTTATTCGAGAATGACAAAAAATTATAAATCCATCTTGTGTTACATATGTGAAATATAGTGCTCGGCTGAAGAAAAGTCCGCGGGCTGCCGCCCTGGGACCTTCAACCTCCCGCTATATTGCACATGTGTAGTACGGGTTGCATTAATAACTAAATGCTCTAGACACGGTTACAAATACAATTAACGTATGACTTAGAGTTTATATACAGAAACGTTTATGTACGTTTTAGTCAAATATGGGAAATAGAAGAATTCGTCTTAACTTTCAGGAGAGAATGAAAATTTCGTTTTTAGGAAAGCGTTCTAATGGTCCCCATGCATGACCGTTATGTAAAAAGGCATTTACACAAAAAACTGGTTTAAAAGCATAAAGGATGCAGCGATTTCACTTTTAAAGAATTGGAGGAAAGTTCTACACTTTTTGACTTACGCAAGGATTGAAAACTCTATTTCTGAAGTTATTTGGCAAGCGAGTGATTCACCAGAGTGAAAGATTTTATCCAAATTCAACACACTTTTGATTTATTGACGATTGAATTTCATGTTTTAAAATTATTTGATAAATTAAATGTAAAGTGGAGTCTTGACAATGTTTCTAATTTTGTTCAAAAAATAAATTGGGTACTATTTAAATGTCAAGTTAAAAATACTTATTTGTCAAGTTAAAAAATCAAAATACTTTTTTGTCAAGTTACGACATTTTTACTACGCCACGACAGAACACTACGTACAAGGAAAATATGTTTTGGTATACTCTTTAAAGCGGGTAAATAAGGAATAGTTGATAAAAATACATTTTGTAAAAGGAAAATGTCCAACTTGACAAAATAACAAAATAACTTGACAAAAAAAAACTTGACAAAAATGAATTTTTAACTAGTGCCAATAAATAGTTCCGAAATAAATTTAATCGAATGGAAAATCAGTTTATCTTCTCGTTTATAAATCTCCTTTTGGACCCGTACAAAGACCAATCTGCTTGAATTCGCCATAGACAGCATTGAGTCTGGATCTCAGTTGGATGTTTTTCATGCCGTCTTTATGAAGGCATCTGATAGGCTCTCACGAGGTTCTGCTGATGAACTTGAAGGACGTTTGGATGGGTCATAGTTGAATCGGTTCTTAGCTCAGCGGGCGTTCTCAGCTCGTTAAAATGTCACGTCTCTAAGACGTTTGAGGTTAGCTCAGGGTGCTGTGGTAATGTGCAAATTAAGCAAAGTCAACAAAGAGTAAAGAACCCAGGTCGACCGTTAAATTATAACTTTGTTGCAAAAGACGGCGGCAACATTTTTACCCATGGATACAAACGTCCAAGAGAAACGTTTCGCCGAAAGTGACTCAATTTGAAGTTTCAGGGTATCTCAATTTTTGTTTTTAAAGTTGGAGTTTGTTTGAGTTTTGGGAAGATCTTTCTTTTTTATTGGAGATAGTTGTGCAAACGAGCACGGAGGCCACCGTCACAGTGTATTTTTTGTAAGGTTTCACGGCGCAAGGCCTCATGACTGTAAAAAAAAAATATTTTAAAAACATTTTCGAATCTGTGCTTACATTAAAATCCCCAACAATAATAATTCCTTTTTTTCTTTATTTATTTTTTAACTTAAACATGAAAAATCGCTAAAATTAAAAAATTAAATTTAAGGAAAAGTTTAAAAATAAAAAATATCTAAAAAAATCCTTGAAGTTTTGTGATAATCGAAATATATTTATAAAAAATTGTGAGATAGCGGTTCCAAAATTAAAAATATTTGTTTAAAGCAAGACAGGGGTATTTTTCACGTATAAAATATTATTTTTTGGAAAACTGGATAAAATTTACCATGTCTAGCTTCAAACAAATATTTTTATTTTTATTTTTATTTTTTTAACTCTACGGAACCAAGTATATCATTGAAAAGCCCATGGTCCCTGTCAGATCAAATTGAAAAATTGAAGGATTTTCCTTTCGATGTGCTTCGATACTTCCTGGGAAGGCTCAGCATATTAGCACATAATTTCCCTTTTCATTATATTACCAGTTTGAGTGGAAGTTTTTAACATCATCAAAACTTAGTGTAATGTATTTGATTTGTTTCTGTTTACTAAAAAGGACTTTTTTGCCGCACCTGCACTGACCATTTGCGACCATGGAAATGGGATCTCATGAATGCAAAATGCGTGTTGAAATGTGTGTAATGTGTTAAAATGTCACACATTTTTCTAGTGCGCAATTCACTTTGTTTTTGAACAGTTTTTGCGAAACACTGTCCTGAAATGCATAGTATTTTTCTTCAAATAAACTGGTGCAAGGTTCCCCAAGTACAATTTGGTAGTCCTGAAGGTAAAATTAGTTTTAAAGACATATTTTCCGATAAATCTTGAATTACTCAGGAATTGCTATTTAAGTTTAATTTAAAACATAACCAATGACCCGTACGTATCAGAATAGATGTGGCAAACAGAATATATGTGGCAAAGAGACTCGAACGTATCTAAATATACAAATAAGCAAAGAATCCATCGTTTTCTGCTCTTTTATAACTGTAAAAATTTCAGAGATCCATAGAAATTACCGAAGGTAATGTTAAGGCCCTACCGAAGTACGTCTCAGACCATTCAAATCTAGAAAAGCTTATATCCAAGGATTGGGCCATTCTCCCCTTCTCTAAAATTTAATGCTCTACAACATCGCCTTTGGAACCAACTTTCTAACTCTCATAGTTCTGGAAATTCGGGTCATCGTAGCTAATTATGGAAGTGGCCATATACCACGATTGGGCCATGTTTCCTAAAAACCCTGAAACACGTGTTCGCTTAAATTTAATTCTCTACAACTTTGTCTTTGACAGAAAATAGTTGCATAGTTAAGGACATATAGACGAAAAACTGTTTTCGTATATGGCCAAGAAATTCAATTTCGTCCATTCCAGTGGTCCCCAGACCCAGACCCCTGACCTGATTCTCACAAATTTTTTTTCCAGATTTGTGACATCAAATGCTTTCATTTGACACCAAAATGAATGAGATATTTGCGAAAAAGTTTTATCGACCCTCGAAAATTTCATGTCCAACCTCCACTTCTTCGACCATATGTCCGGAACTACTTCGCCGATTTTGCTCACCTTCGAACTTGAATCATGGGAGGCATGTACCTTTCAGCGAAAAAAAGTTTAGGCTGATCGGTTGAGCCGTTTAGAGACGGACGTACAGACAGATGCATCCGCCCCCCTCCAACCTCGATCGACCCCACGTTACAATAAAATTGTTTGCAGTAAACGTATAGTACCTTTGTACTTCGTACGGGTCCAGAATTTTTTTTATTAATTTTTCATGAATAACCCCTGAAGAAAATGAGTTTGAGGTGATCGCCATTCCCCCGCATTCCCCTATTTCTGTTAATTTTCTTTTTATACATTTGTAAATGAAAATCCCAACAAAAACCTCTTAAAAGGCAAATTGTGACGCAGTCCGTAAGTTCGCTTCCAAAATTAATGACATCGCTCGAGTAGATCGGATTTTTTCGAAACATTTGAGTTTTGATGTGTAAAGACGTATTCGATCGCGCTCTGCATGCATAAAGAATTTAAATGTGCAAACAAAAACGATAACAAGAGTGAGTGTATAATAACATTTCTCGCGTTGTGAAAACATAACCGGACATAGTGCGGATAAAGCACAAACATATTATTGTGTGACACGGTTAGCAGCCGTATATGCTGATGATATGATGAATAACGTGTATGACCAGCAAATACAAGGTACTCTACCGATTATTCAAGACCCGACAATGCATAATTTAAATGCAGCTCCTACAACGATGCAGTCACCAATGAACCCATCGTTTATTGGTTCTCTAACTACAGATCAAATGTTAGCCATGAAAGATGAACAATTGGCTACCCAAGCGCAACAAATAAACCAACTGATGCAGAGAGTAAGTGAACTAGAACAACAACTAATGCAAACTAACAACGCAAATACGCAGCTGAATAGAGCGACTTCCCAATTGCACAGGGAGCGTTCTGCTACCCGATCAACTAAAGGAAGTTCCAGACCCTCCACCCCCTTCGAACCCCCCTCCTGGGAAAATGAAGAAAAATTGGTGGAAAGAGAAACAGACTGGATACTCAATGAGAATAAGAAAAGAAAGAGAAATAATACAACTTCCCCAAAAAGTTCCCACCAAAAACTGGCTCTCAAGAGCAAAAGAAAACTTCAACCAAGGCGGAAAAACCGCCACCCGTCTTCGTTTTTACGAACGATATAGCCCTGATTCTTGAGTCAATGACCGATATTGACTTTGAGCTTACGAGCATTAACGATAACAAAATCAAAATTAATGTTGCAAATAGCGACGACTATAGAAAGCTGACGGAAATCCTAAAAAAAAGAGATTTTGAATGGTACTCATTTGAAAATAAACAGTCCAGAAACGTCAAAGTGATGGTGAGAGGCATCAATGCCGCAGTGACTACGGATTCAATAAAAGGAGAACTAATGAAGATGAAATTCGAAATCATCGATGTTAAACAAAAACTTAGAATAACCAGAGATGAGAAAGGTGAGAAAACCTATAAAAAACTCCCATTATTCATGCTGACATTCAGCCCTAGAACCGAAATAAAATTGATATATGAAATCAATAACCTCTGTTACTTTCGAGTTACAATAGAAGCACTAAGAACGAACAAAATGATTCCCCAATGCAAAAGATGTCAGGAATTTGGACACACGCAAAACTTCTGCCGCAAAGCTCATAAATGTGTCAAATGTGCAGGAGCACATCCTACAAGTACCTGTCGGAAACCCAAAAATGTGGAGGCCAAATGCGTCAACTGCGGCGGTAACCACCCAGCTAACTATCGAGGCTGTGAAATACCAGTCAAACTCCAACAAATGAGAGATAAATCTAAAAAATCAACAAAGCCGGCAAAAGCTAACACGGAGAAAAGCTCAAAATTGTCAGACTCAAAAATTAACAAAAACATGACTCATGCCCAAGCCATAAGTAATCACAATAAAAATAGTGACAAACAGAAACCTACCCCTAAGCAAAATGCCGAAGGTAGCGAAGTACTAAACATGATGAAAACCCTGATGCAGAAGTTTGAGATTTTGGAGAAATCAAACAAAGCGCTGTCAAATAAAGTAAATGCTCTTGAGAGTAAAGTACCAGCCAATAAGAACAAACAAAAAATTTAATATGGATCAAAAAGACATACGAATTGGTGCATGCAATGCGAATGGCATTCTAAACAGCGTTGAAGAATTTTCACTATACCTAAACGAGAACAAAATTGATATATGTTTTATCTCTGAAACACATCTCACAAACAGAAGCTACATCAAACAAAATGGATATAATATCCACCACACCCCCCACCCAGATAATCAGGCTCACGGAGGGAGTGCAATTTTCATCAAAAATCACCTCAAGTATAACGAAGACCTCAATATACAGAAGGATGAGACACAATTGACCGTGCTGAACATCTCTTCGGCAAAACAAAATTTCAAAGTTGGAGCGGTATACTTTCCTCCAAAACATAACCTCAAGGAAGAACATTACTCATCGGTATTACAACATATGGGAGAAAGATTCATCCTAGGAGGCGACTTTAATGCCAAACATTCACTCTGGGGATCCAGATTGGATAATACTAAAGGCAGAGAGTTAAAAAATGCCATTGAGAAATCGGGATGTGATGTACACTCAACCGGTAAACCAACCTACTGGCCAACAGACAGGAAGAAAACCCCGGACGTCCTGGACTTCTTCATAACTAGAAAAGTCGCTGCTAACTTCATCAACATAGAGGATAGCTACGACCTAGATTCCGACCACTCTTCAATAATTTTGACCCTGAGTGAAAAAGTTATCAAAAAACCAGCGAGGCCGACCCTACATAACAAAACTACAGACTAGGGAAGCTTCAAACTACAACTAGACCGAGAAATTGACCTGGACATAGAACTATCGACTACGGACTCACTCGACGAGGAAGTTGCAAAATTCACCAACCTCATCCAACAAGTAGTCTGGGATAACACCAAAACAATTACCCACAAAACCCCTGGATTCAACTATCCTATGGAAATCCGGGAACTGGTAAGAAACAAAAGAAAAACCAGAAGAAGTTGGAGACACTCCCGTGATCCCACCACCAAAAATCAGCTCAACAGAGAATCTCAACAGATTAAGAGACTCACACGGAAACTGAAAGAGAACTCCACCAACACCTTCCTGGAAAATCTGTCAGCAGATAGGAACACCAATTACTCCCTATGGAGAATTACTAAAAGATTGAAAAAGAAAATCTCACATGTACCACCCATCCTAAAAGAAGATAATGAATGGGCGAAAACGGACCAAGAGAAAGCTGAAGTCTTTGCAAATCATTTGGAAAATACCTTCAAACCTAATGAGGCCACAAACGATGAAGAGCTACAACACACAGAAAACAACTCCTTCGAAACAATAAAGAAAGTCTCGCTAAAGGAACTAAAAAGGGAACTGAAATATAACCTGAACCCGAAGAAAACTCCTGGATACGATCTCATCACGGGGCTCGTACTAAAGAAACTTCCAACTAAAGGACTAAAAATGCTACTACTATTGATTAATGCAACAATAAGACTGGCACACATCCCTGCGTCATGGAAAGTGGCGGAAATGATCATGATCCTAAAACCGGGGAAAAAAGCAACAGAAACTAAGTCATACAGACCGATCTCGCTACTCCCTATAATGTCAAAACTGTTCGAAAAACTTCTACTGAACAGACTCAAACCCATCATTGAGAGAAAAAACTTGCTCCCGAACCACCAATTTGGATTCCGACAAAGGCACTCTACAATGGAACAGGTACATCGCCTGATAGACATCATCGAAAAAGCGCTGGAAGGTGAAGAAGTCTGCTCAATTGTCTTCCACGATGTCTCACAAGCCTTCGACAAAGTTTGGCACGAAGGATTGATACACAAACTCAACAAATTGCTACCAATGCAGTACGTCAAACTGTTGAAATCATACATCTCAAACAGACTGTTCCGCGTGAACCATGCATCCACGTACTCAGAGTTCAAAGAGATCCAAGCTGGAGTCCCACAAGGCAGCGTTCTAGGACCCATCTTGTATCTACTGTTCACCAGCGATCTTCCGCAAAAGACAAACGTTATTACAGCCACCTTTGCAGATGATACAGCAAACGCAGCCACGGCGAAAACAGCTGACGAAGCTACAGCACGACTACAAAAATCCAACGACACTTTTGAGGCATGGACCAACAAATGGCGAATAAAACTCAATGACCAGAAATCAGTACATGTGAACTTCACAAATAAAAACATCTCCAACTCCAAAAGACTCAAAATGTATGGAAATGAGATACCCTACCACAATTCGGCTAAATACCTCGGCATGAACATCGACGTGAAAGCGAAATGGGTAGAACACGTTAAAATAAAACTTACAGAATTAAATATTCGTTTCAGACAAATGTATTGGCTCCTTAATCGAAATTCACGGACGTCAATCTACAACAAATTACTAGTCTACAACCAAATAATTAAACCAATTTGGGCATATGGATCACAGCTATGGGGCTGTGCCAGCAAAAATCACATCAAAAAGATCCAAACTTTCCAAAACAAAGTACTAAGAACCATCGCCAATGTTCCTTGGTATGTACGTAATGATGATCTACACCGAGATCTTGGAGTACCCACGGTCGCAGATGTCATCAAACAGAACGCCACCAAACACGAAAATCGGCTTACACAACACGAGAATCCTGAAGCGCTAAAACTTCTAGACAACGACCACCTGACAAGACGACTCAAGAGGACAAAACCATTTGAACTCGTCGATAGACAAGAGTGACAACAATACTCTGCCCCACACGGTTGGCTCCCAACAAACAAATTAAATGCAATAGTAATCAATGGATTCTTTGTAACTTAAAACAAAAACTAATTATCAGATGTAAATTGATGGTTGGTCAGAAATGACCAGTTTTAATAAAATTCTTTCAAAAAAAAAAAAAAAAAATATGGCCAAGAAATTCAATTTCGTCCATTCCAGTGGTCCCCAGACCCCTGACCTGATTCTCACAAATTTTTTTTTCCAGATTTGTGACATCAAATGCTTTCATTTGACACCAAAATGAATGAGATATTTGCGAAAAAGTTTTATCGACCCTCGAAAATTTCATGTCCAACCTCCACTTCTTCGACCATATGTCCGGAACTACTTCGCCGATTTTGCTCACCTTCGAACTTGAATCATGGGAGGCATGTACCTTTCAGCGAAAAAAAGTTTAGGCTGATCGGTTGAGCCGTTTGGAGACGGGCGTACAGACAGATGCATCCGCCCCCCTCCAACCCCGATCGACCCCACGTTACAATAAAATTGTTTGCAGTAAACGTATAGTACCTTTGTACTTCGTACGGGTCCAGAATTTTTTTTATTAATTTTTCATGAATAACCCCTGAAGAAAATGAGTTTGAGGTGATCGCCATTCCCCCGCATTCCCCTATTTCTGTTAATTTTCTTTTTATACATTTGTAAATGAAAATCCCAACAAAAACCTCTTAAAAGGCAAATTGTGACGCAGTCCGTAAGTTCGCTTCCAAAATTAATGACATCGCTCGAGTAGATCGGATTTTTTCGAAACAAATTTTCTTCTACGAAGTTCTTCTATGGGTCCATGGAATCGAATGAGCCATATATATGATGAATATGAGACGAAATATTGGTCGAAATATTCGCAAAGTCACTCTTGATTTTAAGCGTCCTGGACTCACTTGGATGAGGCCCCCCTATTTACAGGCGAGCGAAGCGAGGAAACATTTTTTTACATTTAATTCGCTAGCCAATAGTAGTTTTGAAGTTATGTCGCCAGTTACAAGCGGCTGAGTCGAAGATGAACTTCTCATTAAAAAATTTGAAAACAGAGAAGTTGCTAGAACCTAGAAAATGTAAATTTGTTTGGTGAGTGTCAGTGAGACGGTAATTTTAATCGAAACATGTTAATAACATAAATTCCTCTTCAACTGAATAGTTTTTCGCCTATTTTTCCAGTGTCACATTTTTCCCAGCGCCCTGTGCAACGTACCGAGGCTAATCCGCCACGGCTCCTTTAAGGTTCAGGTCAGCCCAAACCCGATCTGTTCCGAGCTCTACTTTTCGACGCAAAAATTTCACTTGTATGTAGGAATGTATGTAGTATTTTTGTACAGGAAGTCAAATTTTTGCGTATAAAACTGAAAGAACAGAAAAACTATAACACTGGTGGGTCCAGCATTTGTGACGCATTTTTTTAATCAAATGTGAAAATATTTTGAAAGTTTTTTTTGCGTTTCGAAGCGTTAAGCGTCACCCAAATTGATATCAGTTGTTTTGGAAGAAGTTGTCCCTTCTTGCGTCACATTTCCCTTTTAAAAGGGTTTTTGTTGTGATATCAGTTGTTTTGGAAGAACGGACGAGGGCACGAGCCAAAAAATGGTTTTTCACGGTTTTTCGTACAAATGGCCCTGGAACTAACCCACTAAGTAACTAACGTAGGATGTTTGCATTAACTTTGGCTTCTATGAAACAGCACTTTTTGTATAGGAAATGATCATTTTCTTTGATGAGTGAAAAACACTTCGCCTTAGAATTTTCCATAGAATCCAGGAAAAATATTTTCCGGGGGTACTTCAGAAGGGGGAGGGGGAGGTCAAAACTTAGCTGTATATATGGTTCCGAAGCCTACGAAAAATTTTTTTCTGAATTTTTTGTTCGTATGGGGACTTGCGTCACGGGCGCATCGCTACCGCGCGCCCATGATAAAATTTCTATGTGATTGAAGTTCATACAAGAATTCGACTAGAAAAATGAAAGAGACTATTTGCACAAGGTGCACTCTGTATATTGTTGGCTATTTGCACACAGTACCAATAGCCAACAATATATAGAAGAGACTATTTGCACAATGTGCAAGGAGTCTTTTCGTAGAAAAATACGATGGCAAACGAGATCACCAGCGTTTCTTGTGGGGCACTAAAAACGAGACGACTAGCAGATGTATTTTGGCAACGAATTTTTGTATTTTTTTCTAGTCAAATTTCGGCTTCGAATATTGGCATCGATCTATTGATATCGTCTGAAAATTGCGATCTTATTTCTAACAAACATTAGTAAGCTTTACTTAACACAGAAGTCTACTATTTCCATCTTCGTCATACAAATAAAGCTCTTGTCTGGAAATTTCAATAAATTTTTATCTACTACGTTATTTGAAAAGATTGTAGGTGTAGGCTTGCAGGGTAAAGCTGTTTTTGTGACACTATCGTGGACAGTAAGCAATTGGTTTTTAAGAATTTCTATTCAAAATTCTTGAAATACTGTCCACGGCATCGTGTAAATAGCAATATACAAAAAAAAATTTGTAATTTCATACGTCTCTAGTAAAAATTTAACTTTTTTAGAACCGAAGAACCGGCACTAAGCAAGGTGTCAATTTTAGGAAAGCGTTGGATTGGTTCGAGATAGAGAATCCACCCAGTGGACGTAGCTTTAGCGATAGGCATGCATTTGATATTTCGTCAAGGGAGTGATGTTGTTACAAATTTGAAACTATTTTGCGAATGCGAATATGGGGCAGAGCTCAAAATAGGATCCAATTTCCAGCAAGTTTTACTTTCACAGATTAGTGTCTGATCAATTCTTGAAATTTACTCAAAAGCTGATTATGGAGGTAACTGTTTCCTTGAAACATTAATTAGAGCGTATCCGATAAGGCAAAAAATCGTGAAAATTTTAGTAGAAACGTTGGTATGATAATATGTTGTTCTGAATCCATTCCTGATTCCAAAATCATCGGGGTCATCGACGGCGGCTCGACTATTCGCCTGTGAGCAGCCGTTATATCATTTTGTTTTGTAAATTTTCAGGACTCAACGGAATGAGATATCGACTTGGCTCCAAGGGCAATGTTTGAAAGAAATGTTTAAAGTTTTTTTAGTGATGTTTTGTGCGTTGATATCGCAATCCAAGATGGCGGAAATTACTGTCAAAGTGAAAAAAAAAATTAAATTACAAAAATCCTAGATACAGATCGAAATATCAAAAATTCGCTAAAATGCCCTTCGGAGAAGTTAAAGAGAATTTCAAGGGCGACATTTTCCTTTGACACAATAATGACACAAATCGGACAACGCGTTTAGGACATAGGTCACTTGGAGTGAGGTCACGTCAAAGATCTAAAATTTCATATTAGTAGGAGGTCCCCTTAAAACAAGCAAGGTAAAATAGTTCACTTTTTAGTAAAAAGGATCTTTTTGAGCCAGTTATCAATGATAATGTCTTGATTCCAAAACGATTTACAGACCTTAAATAATCCGCTCTTTTTAGGCCACGCCCGTTTTAAAGTTCGGAATGTAGAAGAATGTTCAATGAATTATTACTCAGTCTCTGTTGAAGGTAGGATCTTCATATCGGGCTCAAAAGATAGAGAAAAGTTCAAAGTTTTTTTGTGCGAAAATGTTTCTTCGGAATTTTCCGAGTTTTCCTTCGAATTCGTTGAAAAGTTAAATTTGAAAGGTGAATAACTTTTAAACAAAAATTTTTTCGCAAAAAATTTCTTCTACACATTTTTAGACAAATCTTCCGAAGAATGTGTTTTTTTTTCAATAGTGCGGAAGATAAGCGCTATTTTCCCCCACCGTCTAAAAGAATCAATTGGGTTTTTTGCTAGTTACTTCGGTATTATAAGTGCCAAAGTCATAAAACTTCTAATGTAAGATTGGAGTAACAGCAGCTATAAGGCTTGTGATGAATACAACACCCACCGACAACCACCCACAACCAAATTCCCCAATTCCAGTTAGTTTGCATTATTCCAGAGGTGGAGAACCAAAACCTGTTCATCTCGTAGAAGCAATCTGAAAACCGGAAGCTGTTATGCATACGAATCTTGAAGTTTTTGGAAGGGGAACCCAAAAAAACGCGTCCTTCCCTCCAGGGCCTATTTTTTTATTATATTTCACGAATTTCATGAATTTCACGAAATTTCACGAATTTCACGAAATACTTCGATTATTTTTTTTTCATTACTAGTTTTAATTCCGAAGGTTTGTCGATACAAAATGTTTTGAAACTGCCCAAAAAATCGTAAATTACAATTTATTATCATTTTCTAAATTCCCACAGAACGAACGAACCTTCCAGCAATGGACATTGGTTAATTGTTTGTTCATTTTATTGAAAGTTTTCAGTGTCGGATAAATTGATGGATCTGGATAGATATCACAGTGTGGAGTGTATAGCATATATTGGCGTAAAGCGACGACACCGAAAGTAAGACAATATTTATAACTTTGCGATTGCCTTGCGATTAGTAGAAATACAAGCGTCAAAAAGAGATGTCTAGTTCAGCTGTCTTTTTCCGTCTTTGTATTTCTGCAATGAGATTTGCAATCGCCCAGGCTATAAACGAGGACTTATGGGAATGTTGTAAGAACATTCTAAAAAAAGTTTATGTCTGGAGTTCAGTCTTGAAGGGTGAACTGAGTGATTGGATTGGCTATCAAAGAACTGGTCAAGTTTGTGTCAATCGTCCATTTAATAAATGAAAAAATCATATGAATTCCTGATAGTACTTTATAACTAATAATTTGTGGCCTTTTACGCTTTTTCAAAAGCCTGTAACTTCTGACGCCAAAATGGCGAGGTCGCCAATCCGAATCCGTGTACTATTATAGAAAAAGCTATCTTGACGTCAAAAGTTACAGGCCTTTGAAAACATAGAATTTCATATGTTCTACTATATCATGACCACGCAAGTCTTACACGCCAAAAAATTCACAAGAAATTTTTTCGTAGACTAAGAAAGTTTTTGACTGCGACGTATTTTCCCGGATTCTACGTAAAATTTTAGACCGAAACGCTTTTTTTCTCATTAAAATCGGTTCAGCCAATCCGATATGAATTAAAAAATATTGCTATTTTGTATGGAAACGGACCCAAATCGAATATTTTTAAATAGTTAATTTGGTAAACCTTTCTTTCTTTCTTTGTTTGTTTGTTTGTGGCAATTTTTGGGAGAATGACCCAAATTTCCAGAACTATGAGAGTTAGAAAGTTGGTTCCAAAGGCGAAATTGTAGAGAATTAAATTTTAACATACAAGTGTTTCATGGTTTTTGCGAAAATATGGCCTAATCCCGGGATAACGTCACTTCCAGAATCCAGAGGGAAACTTAAAAAAGTACTGATATCCGCAAAAAAAAAAACAAAAAACCTCTTCATTTTCTTTCAGTTACAAAAGTTCTGAAATCAGAGGCGATAACGCATTAGGCTTCGATTCGCAAAAAAAATTTTAAACAAAATTACGTTGAGTTCAAAAAATTGCGTCACAAATGCCAGACCCACCAGCGGAATAATTTTTCAACACTTTCAGTTTTTACACGCAAAAATTTAAATTTACGATAAACGATGATGATGAAAATTATTTCGTCGTTGGGTCTGCCATTTGTGACGCAATTTTTTGAACTCAACGTATTTTTGTTTAAATTTTTTTTTGCGAATCGCAGCTTAATGCGTAACCCCCTCTCTGATTTCAGAACTTTTGTAACTGGAAGGAAACAGTTTAACCTTATATGCTTAATGCGTCACACTTTTCTGATTTCACAACTTTTGTAAACAGACATAAAGATTTGCGTCACACCTCCCCTGCAAGAGGTTTTTTTGCTGAGGTATTTCTCTGTTATTCAGTGTTTATAGCCAGTGCGAATACACGCCATTCAGACGATTTCTACGAACAGCTAGGGGACATAGTTATCAAGAAAGGCAAGGCTGTCAAGAGCGCCGCTAATTTTTCAAAGCTGTAAGCGACGTGACGCTCAAATTTTACGTTCTCATCGCTCAAAAAATATTAAAAAAATTGGTTAGTGGCGATTCATAAATTATGTAACGATACCAGGGGTAGGTCTCACAATTTTGTGACTTAATTTTACGGGATCAGTGGTAGGTTTGACCGAAATGTTAAGTAACAAACTTTTTTTGAATTTCTCGCGAAAAAACTTTTCTTTTATTTCTGAACGGCTCTCATCCTTAGTTGTGAGAAGAAATTTTGTAATCTGAGGTCATTTGAATAAAATCCATTTCGTTTCATTATTTCTGTGACTAGAATTTTAAAGTTAGTGACATCAATGAAGTACCATTCGATAGATGATACCCGTCAGTACCTAACTTTATTGGAAGACGAGCTTTTGGCATCTATCACAGCACTATCAAAAGCGTGCAAGTAGATCTGAGGCAGTTGAGTCCGTAAGATTTATTTTTTCAAAACCGAACTACATTTTTTCACGATCAAGGAAACTACCAAGAAAGCTTTTTTTTTATTTTTTTTTTTTTTTTACTTTCAAAAAAAAAAAACGTTATAGGCTCTAAGCCTGTCTATGTGTGTACATCAATAAATCAATCAATGAATATATTTAAATCGTACTTACTGTATAACAAAGTTCAATAGCAAAAATAAATCTTTTAAAATCAAAAATCTATGAATCAAACAAAAGAGAAAAGAGAGAAAAAAAAGAAAGTTATATAAAATGAAAATGAACCAGAAAATGCTCAAAAAAATCAATCGAAGCAATAGTTGATAGCTTCACCAAGCCAATCGATAATCAAGTGAAGTTTGAAATAGGTCAAACAAATAAGTTTTCAGTTTCACCTTGAATGATCCCAATCCTGTCATGTTCTGCAGACTTAAGGGCAGATTATTAAAACAGCGGAATCCCCGGTTTGTGATAGAGCCTTGCCCGAAGAGAGAGCGGGAAAAGGAAGTATGGAGGAGGTCACGGTTTCTAGTGTAGTGATCGTGTAGGTCAGCGTTTACTTGGATTGGAATATCATGTTTGATCAGGTTGTTTTTAAGGGAAAAAGTTAAAACCGTAGTCAGGTAAGAATTGGTAGGATGGTACTATTGAAGTACGTTTTAACCGAGTAATTACATTTCAACTTGTAGATGTTACGCAAAGCTTTCTTCTGTAGCCTCAATAGATCATCCAAAAAATACAAGGGAGTACAGTTCCAGATTGGATTCAGGTAGCTTAAGCGCGAGTGAACGTACGAAAAGTAGAGTTTAAGCAGAACTGATTTTGAAACAAGCCAACTTAATCGTCTCAGAGTGCCGATTATAGGCGAAATTTGCTTTATGAGTTTGTTAATGTGATCGTACCACGTAAATCTTTCGTTCAATATCAGCCCAAGATACTTCACGGTACTGACCTGTTCAAGAGTCGAGCCGTTGAGGATCAACTCAAACTTTTCGTTCTCAGCTTGCTTGAAAACTATATAATTTGACTTGACCTCGTTCACGAACATGAGATTTTCATTTGACCAATCATTCAATAGGGCTAGATCACTCTGCATTGACGCTTTTAAATCTTCCACTGATTTGGCCTCATATTGAAAAGCAGTGTCGTCGGCGTACAGATAAAGGTTGCCTTTAAAGCCATTCTTGAATAGGTCATATAAAAACATCACGAAAAGGAGGGAAGACAGAGTTGAGCCTTGTGGGACTCCACATGTTACATCCAACAGAGCTCTCTAAGAAAATTCACCACTCCTTCCGAGTCGAAAAACAACTTTATTTATTTTAAATTGTGTCTTTAATTTACGAAAATTATCCAACTAAGTTTCGGGTGCTACGCACTCATCTTCAGGGACTTTTTTCGACTGAAATACATATCTCAAAATAAATCTGATACATCGTTAAACAAAACATACTACCAATAAATAACTACTACACATTATCTTTCCTTTAGGTTCGTCAAATTAACATAAAGCATTTCTTCTAAAGAAATTGATATGTGTCAGTTCTAATATTATTATCATTACTATCATTACTACATTACCATTACTTCGAATACATCAACATCGTACAAAAAACCCGTAACCAGAGACGTCTGATAAACTTATCATTTTACAAACATGTACGCTGAAAAAACCTAAGGAACATAAACATAAACAATTGTGTCGTATTCCGTGTCCATTAGCGAAACCATCTTATCAATAAAAATGGTTTTTCGATGCTGTAATGAATCCAACAGAGAGCTATTTGCACTTCCTATACTAACGTATTGTTTTCTGCCGTTCAAATAGCTTTTGACCAAAACATATGCTGTTCCGCTAAGGCCCAGCGTTTGCAATTTTTCTAGTAAAATTTGATGATTGACGGAATCAAATGCTTTCTTAAAATCAATAAACAGGCAGCTAACTAAACGTTGATTATCTAAGTCATGCCTCAATTTCGTACACAAGTCCAAGCAACACGACAGCGTGTTCGATTTCTTAATGAATGGCTATCAATAATTTGCCAAAAATGTCTTAGCTGAAGTAGAGGCACAAACATCAATTCATGGTGTGAATTTAAGCCTGTCTGCTTTATCAAGTGGGTGTAGGACATCATACTAACAAATTTATCCAAAAATGACAAGTTTTCAAATTAAGAAACTTATATTCTTCGAGTAAATTGTAATTGTAATTAAGGAGTGATAAAAACGAGCGTCTAAGAGCACCGCTCGTGAGCGGCGTTCAAAGCAAGAGAGTGAACTTCCATGAAATTTTCGAACTTGAGAGCGAGCGCGAGCAGGCAATGAAAATGTAGTAAGGGTTGTAGCGAAAGAGACCGCGAGGAAGGTTTCTTATCACCAACAGAAAGACCTCAATGAAAGGTAATTCAATGGTCTATAAAGTTTGATGGAGATAAGTTAAAATTAGACAAGAAAGCTTAGAAACTTTCGTTCCCTTTACTTTGTTAACCCACTTAAAAAACTTCGTATGCGTGTAGGTACGTTCATACTGATGGATGCTTCGTTGCTCGCTCAAGTATGCGTGCAATCGAGTGACTTTTCAATATAATTTTTTCTTATTATTAAGAACGTTTGAATCATAAACAAGTTTCTAAAATATTTTCGTCGGCTTTACGCATATTTCGTTTGAATTAGAGGCCTAAAATATTGCTCGTCCCAAACCCGCCCGCCTGGCACGATTGGACTGTAATAAAAATAAAACGGCCCTCGAGCGGGAGTGGACTTCATTTCCAAATTCGACCGAGTTCGAGCATTTGATCGTAAAAAATACAAAATAGCATCATCTTTAGTTTTATAAACTGTTTTTGCTGAGCTTTGGACTCCGATTTTTGGTAATTAGCCTATGTAGAAATCCCATGGGGCATGGGCGGGCTTTAGGTTTCAATATCCAATTGGGCAAGGGCAAGGAAGAAGTGATGACCGCACCTGGCTAGTTTGTATATTCCAAATTATTTTTGAAAAAGCTACAGAAACTAATTTTTTTGGCCCCATTTCATCGATTTTTTGACTAATTCCATTTTTCTTGAATGGTGAATGAGTAACTTTCATACTCTAAGCAAATAATTCTGATCATGATATGTCATAATTCTGACATATTTACCATTTTACTGAAAAAAAAAATTAATTCACGAATTTCACGAAATTTCACGAATTTCACGAAAAATAGGCCCTGCTTCCTTCTCCCCGCCCCTTTGAAGTTACAATGCAGAGATATCTTTCACGAATTACTGAAAGAGAATGACGTAACGTAAAACCACAATAATAAGGACTAAAGCGAAAGCTGTACCGAAGTTGTATTCAAATTTTTGAATTTTCCAATTTTCACAGCCAACTTCCAAGTTTTCTTCGAAAATTCAAAATTCTATCACATCGTTAAAATAACTTCCTGTCTTAACAGAATTCCCTGTTTCCTGTTCTGTAGTGTTAAGTTTTGGAGCTTGGTTTTTATTGCTCCGATTGTGTACCGAGACAAAAGTCGCTCGATGTACTTATCTCCTTGATGCTAGATGCTGGGGTTGCAACCTTGCAAGTTTTTGATATTAGACGTGTTTACATCGCTGCTGCTTGTTTTCCGCAAAAGTCCTAGTAAAACCCTGTGAATTAAAAAAAATTTAAAGTTAGACGAATGTTGAATGGTGTGCTCATTCTGATACGACGTAGATTTGGTGAAATTCCATAGTTTGAAGGAGGCAAACCACTAAATTTGTAATTTGGTAAATGTTGAATTTCGAAATAACGGGTCGTCTACCGGTTTACCTGCATCAAGTGGACTGAATGTAAACAAGCGAACTTATGACAAATTGACATCGGAAGTCTCTGGTTAGCTTCTGTACGCTTTGGAATTGGAATTTGTACATCCTGTACGCTTCAGCTTGTTGAGTGGCCTTCTCAGTGGCGAGTGATGTCGAAGTTTTGTTGAATTTGTTTTTGTTTTGATTCGCAAAAATCTGTTCAAAGGCGCGTTTGTTTAGCTGTCATATTTTTTGGTCGAAGCCGTCTGCATTTGTAGCCACTAATTTTTGCAAGGCGGTTATTTTAAATTGATGAAAACATACTTTCTCGTGGACTTTGCTGCAACAACAATTGTTCGGTGTTGGGAGTGCACATAGTCCAGAGCTATTGAATCACAGTTCGGTGTTGGGAGTGTGCACAATCCAGAGCTATTCCGTTCTTGCTTAAGAAGGGACTTTTTGTGGCGCAATAATTCATACTGGGTTACACTAAGGCTGATAACGATCCTGGCGTAGTTAGACCACTTGCTTGCAGGTAGGGGATTGCTTTTAATTTTCCTTTTGGGCCAAATCTGTGCGAAATCTCATTTTGTTGTTATCGTTTCATATTCTTTCAACAACTGGATACCAAAACGTACATCTATCGCCGCTTAAGTGCCCACCCAGCTCAGAAAAAACTGCACGTCATTCGTGAGAATGGCCAACAACCATGTGTGCACTGATGTTTGTTTCGTCGCAAGGAATTCAGACAAGTTGCTGATACACTGCTACTTCTGCGAAAAAAGATTTAACTCAAAGTGCTTCGAACTATCTTCCCAACATGCCCTTAAAGTACTTTCATCCTCGAATGCACTTTTCATGTGCCGGAGATGCATCGATCGTGTTACCAAGTTTAAGCAAAGTCTTCGCAGATCAAACGATACTGCTGCAGTGGGTCACGTTGCACAAAATAACGAACCTGAGTGCAATGACAATGCAATTATGTCAGATATATTGTCTACGTTGCAGAAGTTGAATGAAAACTTTACTCATCTCAACAATTCCAACGAGGAAATTAAGCGATTGTTACCCACGACCGACCATAGCTATGACAATAGTATAATGACTCAGTTTGCTACGATTAATCGAAATGTTACCAATTTACACGCAAAAGTCGACCATGGACTTAATTCCAAATCATCATCCGACACGCAAGTAACATCTTCGATTTTAGAGAAATTGAATCAACTTCAAGGAAAAATTCATATGCCGTCGACACCTGACATCCATCATAGTGCCTGTCACAGTTCAACAAAGAAAAAGGGATACCAAGCGCCACCAATATCTGACCCTCAAAATTGGTCATTCTCTGTCGATCAATCGCTACTCTCAACTGATAACAGTGAACTATATCACTTGTTACACGGCTTTGAACGCAATACTTGGGCATCATTCGATCACCTGAACCGCAAGTTGAATGATAATACTGAAGCAGTGCTACGAATCGAATCAGTTTTGAAGGAGTCCGATCCGAACAGAATTAATCAACAGCTATGCTCGCCAGTGTTGGATTCTATTGCGTTAGATAACCTACATGTAATCGATGACAAATGCGACAACATTAGCAAAAAACGTCTCGAACTAGAATCGAATGTCAGCGAACTCCACAAAAAATTCAACTCCGATGAACAGACAACGCAAATGCTACGAAATCGCTACCAAACGTATCTCGATGCAGACGATGAATCTAAAGACATGACCATACCTAAAGAACCATCCACGCTTGTAACTTCTAATAAATATGACTCTACTCCACTTAATTCGGCAATAAACCAAGTATTGACTCAACCGACCAGCGAACAAACCAATGCGAGTGGGAATACGCATAAGAGTCTTCACTTGTTAGGCTCAAGCATTGAATCAACATCATTCAACACTCATTTTCATTTGTCACCAATCGACGTTCAAGTTACGTCGGATAACATTATCGATTATCTAGTTGACAATGCCCGTATCAACAAAACTGATGTGAGAGTTCGCAGATTAGTCAAAAAAGGACAAGACATCGCTACATTGAGTTACGTCAATTTCAAGGTTGAAACTAGTGACAAAGTCGGTGAGATAATTACTAAGTCTGATTTCTGGCCACATCATATACGCATCAAGCCATGGATCATAAAAAACAAAACTACTTTTTTAGACAGCAGATCGACGTAATCGATGAGAGTGATGCATCGATTGAATTAAATCCCGTCATTTCGATTTTGTCCCCCTCACCAGATCCTACTCCTCATGTAACCACGACACCGAAATATTTGTCGCTTCACTATAATAACATTCGAGGCATGACCGCTAAGAAGGATCAAATTCTTCTCTCAACCACATCATGTGACTATGACGTTATCATTTTATCCGAAACATGGCTCGACAAAAACAAATTCAATGGAGAGTTCTTCGACAGTCGTTACACGGTTTATCGGAAAGACCGCTCAGACTCTAGCATTACTGCTATACGAGCCGGAGGAGTTTTAATTGCAGTTGATTCGAAAGCTCATTCTGACATTGTTGTGATTCCTGAGATTGAGCAATTAGAGGCCATTTGCGTGAAATTGAGCCTTAAATCGGCGAACATCTTTATATACGGACTCTATATACAATGGGGTTCAACTGAAGAAGTGTATTCGGCTCATCTTTCATCGATTATCAAAGCTTATTCCTTGCTACAACACGGCGATATTTTCCTTGTAGCTGGTGATTTCCACATGCCATCTGTTCAATGGACCTCTAACGACGACGGATTTGACTTTCTGCCATGTATTGGCGATTCGGTATCGATGCAATCAAATATTGCTAGAAACTTTACAACAAAATTATTAGAATGTGGCCTATTTCAAATGACAGACGCGGAAAACAAATTTGGTAACGTACTTGACCTGGTATACACGAACATGCCTGAACTCACATTGGTCACACTAGCTGATTTGCCGCTCATTTCTCAAAAACAACAAGATAAAACACATGTACCACTTCATTGCATGATTGAATATGAACCATCGTTTTGCCCACCATCTGCTTCGTCAGAGAAAATTTACTGCTTCAAAAAGGCTCCATTTAATTTGATTCGAGAGGCCTTGTCAAATATCAACTTTGAGACATTGCTTGCTGATAAAACAATAAACGAAATGGTCGACACATTTTACAAGTCCTGCTATGACATCTTCGATGAACTCATTCCGAAAGCTTCAATTCGTATCTCGAGCCATCCTGTTTGGTATGACAACAAATTAATCAATCTTAAAAATAGGAGAAATCGTGCGTACCGTAAGCTACAGAACCAGCGCCACAAAAATGGTGGCGATGCTGATGACACTAGGTTTCTAACAGCTAAGAAAGAATTCGAGTCATATCAAAGCGAAAGTTTCAATGAATTTTTAAAAGGTTTAGCCCTCAACTACAAAAAGCAGCCGAAGAAATTCTGGAATTATATCAACTCCAAGTACAAAAAAACGTCTCTGCCAACAACAATTTTTTATGATAACGAAAGCGCATCGAGCGATTTGGATAAAGCTAATCTGTTTGCTAAGTTTTTTGCATCAGTGTATAAGAAGCACGATAATGAAGAGGATGATGACCTCGCATTCCTTTCGTTCATAACTTCCAGGAACGACGAGAACTACCTTAATATCGAAATAACACCGGATATAGAGCGTTTAGTCCTGCTGCGTATGGATTTAAGCAAAGGTATTAGTCACGACAAAATGGCACCGTTGTTTCTTCGAGAATGTGCTGATTTGATATGTGTTCCGCTCGCAACCATCTACCAGAAGTCGCTGTCCGAACTATGTTATCCTGATATCTGGAAGCTTGGTCATCTAACTCCGATCCATAAATCTGACAAGAAAGCTAACGTCACTAACTATCGAGGAGTTAATGTCTCACCTAACTTGGCAAAAGTTCTCGAAATCATCATTTTGACTCAAATGAAATTCAACATTTACCCTCACATATCTCCAACGCAACACGGCTTTTTTCCTGGAAGGAGAGTGTAGTCGAATCTTATTGAATTCTCCCTGCTGGTTCACGATTCTTTCGTTAGCGGTAAACAAACGGACACATTTTATGCCGATATTCGCAAAGCATTCGATGTCATATCCCACGTACTCTTGCTTTTCAAACTAGCAGCTGCTAAATATCGTTTAAGCAACCGATTACTGCTATGGCTTCGATCATTCTTTCGCAATCGAATTCAAGTGGTAAAGATAAACTCGAGCCTATCCTCAGAAATCGAAGTACACTCCGGAGTTGGTCAAGGCTCAATTATCGGGCCAATGTTCTTCCTAGTGTTCTTCAATGACTCAGATGACACACTCGGTCAAACTAAAGGATTGAATTTCGCGGATGATAAAAAGATTGTACAAAATAACATTTCCAATATTGACGACACTCGCCCGCTTCAACAATCAATAAACAACTTCTTTGATTGGTGCTGCAAAAATGGCTTTGAGTTGAATGAAGATAAATGCAAGGTGATGACGATATCCCGTCGCTGTCCAATACTGGCCAGACCCAACGACGAAACAATTTTTCTGTACTTTCAGTTTTTACGCTGCGAAAATTTGATTTCTATTTCTCATTACATCGTTTAGGGTAAATTTTAATTTTTGCGTCTAAAAACTGAGTGTTGAAAAATTATTCCGCTGGTGGGTCTGGCATTTGTGACGCAATTTTTTGAACTCAACAATATTTTGTTTAAAAATTTTTGTTGCGAATCGAAGCTTAATGCCTCACCCCCCTCTGATTTCAGAACTTTTGTAACTGGAAGAAAATAGTTTTACCTTAGTTGATTAATGCGTCACACTTTTCTGATTTCACAGCTTTTGTAAGCAGGCATAAAGACTTGCGTCACACCTCCTCTGTAAGAGGTTTTTTTGCGGATATCAGTACTTTTGTAAGTTTTTAAGCAACATTTTAGATGCCATAGTTCTAGAGGTATGAATCATCCCTCTGGAATCTGGAAGTGGCGTTATCCCGGGATTAGGCCACATTTTCCCAAAACCATGAAACACGTGTTCGCTTAAATTTAATTTTCTACAACTTCGCCTT
>CM055403.1:125101070-125127827 GCA_029228625.1 Pseudolycoriella hygida
CGAAACCCGAACTGTTTCCAAACCCGGCTCGATTAAAATTTTCGAAACCCGAAACCCATGAACCCGAAAAAAACAATTCGGGTTCGGGTTCGGGTCGGGTTTTTTGAAGTTTCGGGCAACCCGTTTATCTCTAGGCCCAACTACAAGCACATACGTTGCAGGGGTAAGATTAGTAAGCATTTTTTCGCAGACTGAGGAACTATTATATGAAATTTTGTATTCACCGCGGTGCTTCCTTAGGGCGATAATAATACATTAATTGTTGGTGTCAAACTTTGTTTCGTTGATTTCTTGCTTTGGTGAATAAAATAGCATATGTATCTGCGGAAAAATTTATTTATCTGCTCGGGTTATTACATCCCACACCTTCGGCTCGGGATGCAAACTTCCCCTTCGAAGATAAAAAAAAATTCCCAGCAAGTGCATAATATACTAATACATCACCATCCTAATACATCACCATTTCTATTTGCATTGTAGCTTCCCGGGGCTAGGTATTTCTAATTTTAATTTTAACTTATCTGTTCTTGGTAATATATTTCAATTTTTTTGTGTGTGGTGAGTGGCGCAGAAGCCTACACTGACAACTATCTAAAATATTTTCCTTGCACAAAATACCTGCGAAAGATTTTCCTTTTACAAAGTGTAGACGACAAATTTTCCTTATACAAAATATCGGCGAAAAATTTTCCTTGTACAAAATACAGACGAAACCTTGTACAAAATATCGGCGAAACCAATAATCGGGCTTAGTGTAGGGATAGTTGATCAACTGATAGAAAAATATTCAAAAACTATACAAAAACTATCAACCTTTTTCAAAAATTCGGGCAGAACTAATCGTAGAAGATTTTGTTTTAATTATGCTGCGCCTTTAACCAACCGTCTGAAAGAAATTTAAAAAAAAAACGTAACGTTGAGCTAGTGTTCGCGTAAGACGAACTTATTATTGTTTTGTGTTTAAAAATTATGTTTCGTGTAATTGTCGCCGAATGTTTAAAATTGAATAGGTGAACCCAGTCTCAAAATTCGCGTGACGACCGAAGATGATCAAGGATCGAAATATATTTCGCGTAAGTTTGCTTGATTTTAAGTTGAATTTCTAGCCAAATTAAAACATTTCAAGAGTTTTCTCAACAAAAGGTGATAATTTCGAAAACAATTCAAATCTAGTACAAATAATCGGCTAAACATTTTCCTTTGAAATACGGACGAAAGATTTTCCTCGTACAAAATATCTTCGAAACATTTTCCTTCTACAAATAATCGGCGAAACATTTTCCTTCTATAAAATACAGGTTTGTCTTGTACAAAATACAGGTGAAATATTTTCCTTCCACAGAATAAAGGCGAAAGATTTTCCTTATACCGGCGACTACACCTTAAATAACTTAATTATTCTTGTACGAAACTGCGAGGACTGATAAATTCCCGGCGTTAACTCCTCTCCGGGTGTTCTTTCGTGTCGCCTTATGATTTCATAACTCATAACTTTCATAACTCATTTCAATTCTCCCACTCAATTGAAGCTTGTGTATCGATTCATTTTCAGCCAAACATTGTTACTTTTTCACCGTACAATACCGTCACGCGACTCGATTGATCATCGGTAACCATTTCACCGTCGAGATTGACTCCCATTACACATTGAGATCGACGACCATTGACAATATCCAATAATTTCGACCATTTCTATTTTTCACCGTTTCGATTTTCCACCATTTCGACCTTGTACCATTATTGTACCCATTCGATCATTTCTTGCCCTATTCGACGTGTTGTCCATCCGCCAACCATTGGCCCATTGTCCATCCGTTAACCATTGGCCCATTGTCCATCCGTTAACCATTGGCCCATTGTCCATACGTTAACCATTGGCTCATTCGTCCATTCGTTAACCATTGGCTCCGTTTCGGCTGACCTATCAATCGTACGCACACAGAAAATTAAACCAGTTTCAGTGTGGATGCCCATAGTCTCTTGGAATTTCACAGATTCCGATCCGGACCCTCAATAAAAGAGATGTTTTCACTTTGAACGTTTATTGAGAAGTGAAGTGTTCTGTGAACAGAACATCATGAACAACTAGATTATTAGATTCTTTTATGCACACATTTCACATTTCACAACCTAATTTTTAAGGGGAAACACTGCGTGTATGCAATCAAGTTGTTTCATATTGTGTTCGAGGCTTCTGCGACACCCACCACACTAAAAAAATTGAAATATTAACGAAAATACAAAAAAAAAAATAGTTTTTTTTTGCTTAAGGTTTTCCGGGCCTAATTCTTGTTGTATTGTCATCTGTTGACCCTCCTCCACCTCCCCAACCTCAAAAAAATTAATCCAAATTTGTCACCTAAAGTAAAACTTTGCCAATCTTTATGATTATAGAAGAATGTCAAAATCATCCACAAAAAATGTTATGATGTTCAGTCTGGCATTTGTAATTAAATTTTTTTTTCTTTTCTGAAAACAACTTGAACTAATTTTCAGCGAATTTTTTGCGTAATTGATATCTTTAGTTGTGAAAGTAGGAAATAGGACTTGCGTCACATCTCCCTTCAACGGGGTTTTGGTGAGATAATTACATTCCATTAAAAACCCATTTTCTATGGTTAAAACATTATATTTAACTTCTTATAGAACACTTTCATTTGTTAAAGGTCAACCACTAAAAGTCCTTAAAGAAAAATGAAAATGTTTACAATGAGTCGCTCAAAATTGCATGAAAATTAAAGCGACATATTAAGACATTTCGATATGTGAACCATTTCCAGTACAAAAGTAATGATTGATTGAGGTGGTCAATTATTTTATATGTTAAACTTTGATTACATAGCAATAATGGAAATCCATCGACCTAACAGTCAATAATCGTGACAAAATTAACTATGAACACAAATTTATTAAAATTTGATATTAAGTGCAAATTTTGCAATATAAACAATAGAAGTACACTTGTACACTAACTCTTAATGGTTAATATATTTAAATAAAATAATCAAAAGAAACATTTACTTCTACGGTTCATGCCATAATCAACATTATATTGCAAATATTTATTCTGTTCCACGTATAATTTGATATTTCAACAAATATTGCTGGCTGGGATAAATAATAAAGTTCACCTCACATGTCATGATGTATATAAGAGACTTGTTCATGCGTCGATGAAATTTCCATTTATAAATCTCGATTAATCATTCAAAAAAAACGTTTATTGGTTTTATGCATTTTGAAAATGACAAAATTGCCAGCCGATGTGGTCAAATGCAACTTATATGTACGTTGAATATATTAATTCGAGCACATAACAATTTACCTTTAGGAGGTCGATAAAAAATTTCCGCATTGCCGTCTTTTGATATTGATATGGATCCGAGCTATAAGTCGTCGAATCATGTTAAAAAGATAAATTGTTTAAAAAAAAACGTTCCGTATTCTCTTTGCACAGGAAGGTAAATTATTGGTAGATAAAATCATAATTTTTTACTTGTAAAGAAATACAGCCAAGCATTTATAACTTTCATCATACCGCAATTTTAAACGAAAGAATACAAAAGAATTTTAATGAAAATGATAAAATTTATAAATGCATGGCTGTACGTCTACGAAGTGAATAAATTTGCATTTCGATTTCGACGATATGTAATATATCTTGATGTAATTAAAAACATATGAAAAACTACATAACTTATGACAAAATGCAGGCGAAGGAAATTTGTATGAGTACCAAGCCTTATTTCTAGCAAGTCTTTCTTCTAACATTGGCCATGGCCATGTGCCAGATGAACGCAAGTCATTCTTGGTTAATTACTTTTCATGAATATTACTACAAAATATTACGGTCGTTTGAAGTATCTAATTTAGAAATTTAAGAAAAAGTAATTTTGAAAACATAACCAAAGACCCGTACGTATCAGAATAGATGTGGTAAAGAGACTCGAACGTATCTAAATATACAAATAAGCAAACAATCCAACGTTTTCTGTAACAATTTTTAGAGGAAGAAAAACCCTAGAAGACATGCTCATTAACAAGAATATTCGGACACTTGCCGGCGAAGATATTGATGCTCGGATTTCGGGCATTTTTCTCCTTTAACGCCGCCATTGAGCACCTATTAATTCGCTCCGGATTTCATCCGATCCATAGAAACTTTTTCTCGGTGGACCATTTGACACCGTTTTCCGGGCGGGCCCCCTAACTTTTCGAAAACCTAATTTCTCCGTACATTTTTGGACAGGTCTATTGCACATTTTGGGGAATTAAGTACGAAAAACTGTTTTCGTATATGGCCAAGAAACTCAATTTCGTCCATTCCATTGGTCCCAGCACCCAGACCCCTGTCCCGATTCCCACAAAAAATTTTTCCCGGTTTTGTGACTTCAAATGCTTTCATTTGACACCAAAATGAGGAAATTCTGTGCTATTCTTGCTGAGATATTTGCGAAAAAGTTTCATCGACCCTCGAAAGTTTCATGTCCGACCTCCACTTCTTAGACCATATCTCCGGAGCTACTTGGCCGATTTTGCTCATCTTCGAACTTGAATCATGGGAGGCGTGTACCTTTCAGGGAAAAAAAGGTTAGGCTGATCGGTCATCTCTCGACGATAATAGATGCATCCCCCCCTCCCACCTCGATCTACCCCATGTTACAATAAAATTGTTTGTAGTAAACGTATAGGACCTTTGTACTTCGTACGGGTCCAAACAGTAAGGTCAGTATTAGACGCTAAAGCTTATTTTCTAACCAACAACGATGGCCAAAAATGGTAGGCATAAAGTCACCGATGAGGGACTACATGCATATTTCACCTGTAAACTTTTGTTTATAATGTGCTTGATTATGCGGTGGGTGACCTTGTCTATCTATAATATAAATCTGAAAATCGCTACATGTCACAAGGTGATAAACGTAGAAAATCCTTTTGTACTAAAAAGAAAATCACTTGTTGATGTTGCAGTAGCCAAGTCGGGAAAGGCAGGCTGGTGCCAAAAAATTATATAAGGGAAGTATGAATCTAGTATGCAGTACATTACGGCGAAAAGTTTTTTGATTTGGCACCTGGCTGCCGTCTATGTGACCTTGAACAATGAAAAAGAAGGAAGACTAGTGCCCTATGGAAGACCACTATCTTCTCTCGTTGGCTATTCAAGAAATACTGGTACGGTCTAACAGTAAGGCGCATACACTTATAACACTCTTGAATAGCTTTATCAAATAAAAACCAACAATCTAGGCTTTCAACAAAGTTAATGTATTTCGACTGTCTATAGCGAGTGAACTAACAGTGAGATGCATTCGCTTTAACGGTGGAAACCAAAGTGATTTTGCATGAGTCCTGTTTCGCCCTTTATAGCAGCAAAATCATCATGACTGCGTCATCTGGCAAGTTCTCGAACTCGTATGTCGGGAATGTGTGTTTTGCATGTTGTGTTGCTTGATATGGTGTGATGTTTTGTTGTTATGCTACAATGAGTTGTGAATCATTCGTCAATGCCGTCATAGTGATATGCTTAAATTTTTGGCACCAGGCTGCCTACTCTGTGCCGTCGATCCATGATAAAGTATGCAGCCTGGTGTCAAATTGAAAAATATTTTTCCATGGAGTATTGGCTATTGGCTTTAACATTGCCTTACATCATTTTTTGATCCCAGGCTTCCTAGCCGAAAATGCAGTCTTCCACTTGTTGCAACTTTTTGAAGGCTGCGTACTTCGGATTCAAGATCCAGTAGTTTCATGAACAAGGATCATTCTAGTGCATGAAAGAACTATAATTGCTGAATGTATTGGAGATTTTAGTAAAACTGTGACAAAGTGCGCCATCAATATTTGGAACTTCACCTATCCTCAAATTCATTGAAAATCCACAAACAAATCCTTTGGAAAGGAATCCTTGAAAATCAAAGAAAATCCCTAAAAATCGTTTCGTAATCGTAAAAATGCTAGAAAATTCTCAGAAATTGACAAAGAAAATCTTTGGAAATAAAAGAAAACTATAGAAAGTCATTAAAATAAAAAATATCCTTTGAGGATTTTCTTTAAGAAAATACTTTTGCACTCAAAACACACGAGTATCTGCCCCGCGGTCACCGCATTTTACTACACTTCATTGCACATTTTGATGCACTTCTCTACAATTCGCTAAACGTCACTACATTTCACCACACTACACATCACCACACTTTACTACACTTTGCTACATTTTACTGCAGCTCGCTACACTTTATTGCAGTACGCTAAACTTCGCAACAGACCATAATAATTACTAATTTGAAAATTTTGGAAATGTTCGAACAAAGAGAGTGGTTTTTGGAAAGTACGGCACCATTGTTTTTCTATTGTTGTGTCTGTACGGCAAGATGATCGGAAACTTCTCGAAATTCTTTGTTTGAATCGACCTATTGGCAATTTTTGTAAGTACAAAAAGAGGTCTTTAAATTTCGGTTGTTTATAGACCATAGATTAAAGGTCTCAAGCGCATACCGAACGCTTACCGAACATATGCATATCGTTGACTGAAGACACGTAATGTCATAGAAAGAAGAGAAGGAAGAATCAAACTGCCAAAACAGTTAGGACTCCACGGACAATGGAAGGTGGACCCATAGACTCATACCAGACATAACGACATGGGTACAGAGGAAACATGGAGAGGTTTACTTCCAACTGACACAGTTTCTGTCGTGCCACGGGTGCTTCAGGGAATACCTGCAGAGGTTTGGATTCGCGGAGTCACCTTTCTCCACGACATGCGAGAGAGAAGAAGAGACTGCGGAGCACGTGTCATTTGTTTGTCCCCGCTTCGATCAAGAGCGAGGTGAGCTGATGACGGTGAGTAGTTCAGAGGTAAAGGCCGAAAACATAATATCGGAGATGTGCCGCGATGAGGAGGTCTGGAGAGTAGCGGATGTAGTTACGAAAATAATGGGAAAGCTGCAAAGTGCATGGAGAGACGATCAAAGAAGACTGCCAGTTGATCTGAGAGAGTAAGTGCGAAAGCACAGCCCTCCCCGAAGTAATGCCGTGAGGCGGTTCCGGGAAGAAGAGAGCATGGAGAGTAAGGAAGGAGGTTTCAGTTGGTAATACATTGGATACAAGAATGGATTCTAATACAACCTTGGTCCAGGAGGACTGGGTGTCTATGAAGATTTCCTCACTCTTATAAAAAAAGACTAAAGGTCTATAGACTAAAGAACTACCGGCTTTTTCAAGTCGAATGATCCCAACTGCAAAATCAAGATACCCATTGATGCAACACTTCGAAATCGCCGCTAACATCAAGCTCTATTTTCTCCCATCATGGAGTGAATTCTTGTGTGGTGTCCGGACACGGAATCTAATTCTATCAGCTAAACTTACCATCCAGCCGAGATTTCATTTGGACTTTCGATCATCAGCTTTCCTTCCCAGCTATGAGAGCCGCGATATATTTTGTAATGAATTGAGTTTGTAGATGAAGTGACGGAGATAATTTCGTATATATAAATAAAGGTCGTTATCGTCAGCTATGGCAGCCGAGCGAAGTGCTTCCAAAAAAACTGATATCAGAAGAAACCCCGTTTTAAAAAGGAAGTGTGACGCAAGTCTTTGTGTAGTTACTTACAAAACAACTGATATCGCTTTGGGTGTCATTCTGTGTATGGGCGCAAAAGTTTAACCGACAAAAATTTGACCACATAACAATAAAATTTTGGCCATAAAAAATTCAGCAAAGAAAAATCTCACAAAAAAATAATTTGCGTCACATTTTCTACGTTAAAGGAGCTGCCCCGATCTTTTCAGATTTACGTAAAAAAATCATTAAATATTTGAAACGAAAACAGTTATAAACATATGAAGGGACCCGTACGTATCAGAATAGATGCGGCAAACAGAGTTGATGTTACGAAAAGTATCGAACGTATTTAAGTAAATATTGCCTTCCTTACGTCCACATTAAATTGTATTGGAAATTGCCGATAGGGCATTAAGGACGACATTTAGGACCGACCTAGGGCCTTAAGGAGAGGCATCGGACCCATATGTACATGGACAAAATGTTCCACTCAATTTTCTCTACAACATAGCAAAAAAAACTTTTTGTGCTAGGGCCGACCTTTAGGACCGACCTAAAGTCTTAAGAAGAGGCCTCGGACCCATATTTACATGAACAAAAATGTTCAACACAATTTTCTCTACAAAATAGCAAAAAAAAAATTTTTGGGCTAGGGCCGGCCTTTAGGACCGACCTAAGGCCTTAAGGAGAGGCCTCGGACCCATATTTCCATGGACAAAAATGTTCCACTCAATTATCTCTACAATAAAGCAAAAAAAAAATTGTGCTGGGGCTGACCTTCAGGACCGACCTTTAGGTCCGGCAGAGGGCCCTAATTACAGGCCTCGGCCTCAAATTTTTCTTGAGGACTGTTAGGCCTTCTATTACCTCTGAAATAGAAAAAAAATCACAAAAATCGGAAGGAATTTACTCGGTTTTTATAGTAAAAAGACATTTGACCCTATCCATTGGCCCGACCTCAAAAAATTTTTTTTTGCATAAATTGTTGGGCTTTCATAGAACTATCGAATAAAACTAGTTTTATGAAAATCTGAAGAGATTTACTCGAGTTATGTACAAAAAATTCGTAGAGCCCTTAGAAAGACTCAGTTTTAGAGCCCTATCTAAGCCCAAGGACCCAAACTAAAAAATTTTTCTTCCATAAATTGTTGGGCTTCTTTCATAGACCTGTCGGATAAGATTTACTCGAGTTATTTACGAAAGCTCGGCGGCCCTTCGCCCAAAAGTGCCCATCTCAGAACTCGACTTCACTTTTCCGATTACTTTTCAGGAAAAAAAAAAGATTTTGAAAATCGGTCAAGCTTTACTCGAGATAACTTGGCGACAGAAGGACGTTTTTTTTTTTTTGCATATTTCTTCTATTTATACCCCAAAACGAAAAACCCACCAACTCCCGGGTCGAAATTCGACGTTTTACAAACGTCGTGGTAAACGAATAAGACCAGTACTTCGTACGGGTCTGAAAAGTACGACTGTATCAGCTAGTACTCAATTAGACTAGATCCGTCCCCGAAATGTATCACAAATCAAAAGTCCTTGCGTTGTGAACTGAATCGAACCTTATGTCGTGAAATATTTTCCTATATTTGTGGAAAAAATGTGTTCATAAATTCACTTCTCGATAAGAGAATAAAATAAACGTGATACCAATTTGTTGAAAATAACACATAAATCTCACGACCTTAGTTGCAGCTATTCTCAATAAATCATAAAATGCCAAACATATTCAATATTAAATTGAAATTAGAATCAGAAATTCATTTCGACTCACCCCGAAAGGGATTTCGTCGATTATGATTTCAAGTCAGACAGACCGCACAAATAGCTACAAGATTATTGATTGAACGAGTTTTTCGTTTTGCAACGACAAATAAATAAATGATTTAAAGTGGTTTTAGCCATTTCAGTAATTAGCTATAAAAATAAAAATTTGTTAAAAATGTTCTCGTTTTGCAAAATTGAGAGCATTTGCTTTCGGCACATACGACAAAATAAATAATTTATAGGAAACGTAAAATGCCACAGACGGTGAGACCATAATGTTGGAATTCATAATTGACAAATTACGCTACAGCCCACAAAATTGGTTCATTGCGCAATGACTTAACTGTTAAAAACCAGATTGCAAGTTAGTATCTTCCTTTGTGGCTTAAAAATGTTCAGACCATTACGAAGTTTGTAACATTATAAACTTTGATTCGAGAGTAAAAACGAAGTATACCGACATTTTAAGCGATTCTTGAGAGCAATACATTCTAAGTATTTATGGCTCATCTACTATGCAAAAATTGTATTAAGACAAACAATAGATTAATCAGAATTAAAAATTATTCAGCGAGGTGTGCGAAAGTGAAAAAACATCGCATTCTGAAATTGTATTTGATGTTTCAGAGCAATTTCAGAACTTCGTTGTCAACCGTGTCAAATTTTGATTCGTCTATTATCTTCTATAATATAAAATCCTTAATCACTGCACCCTACTTCGCCTTGCTGCACCTCACTGTATCTTGCTGCACCTCACTGTATCTTGCTGCACCTCACTACACCTTGCTGCACCTCACTACACCTTGCTGCACCTCACTACACCTTGCTGCACCTTACTACACCATGCTGCACCTCACTACACCTTACTGCACCTCACTACACCTTGCTGCACCTTACTACACCATGCTGCACCTCACTACACCTTACTGCACCTCACTACACCTTGCTGCACCTCACTACACCTTGCTGCACCTCACTGCCTCTCAGTGCACTACGGTACAGATTGCAATTTGATACTAACGTGCGTTCATGATTTTAGCTCAGGAGAAATTATTATTCACGAGTGGAATTTTTTCGAGATTTCAATTCACCACTCTAAGAAAAGCAACTGTGAGGTTTGCAGCAACCACCGGGGTATATCGCTCTTGGGCGTGGTTAGGTAAGGTGTACGCAAATGTATGTACCTGTAGACGGTGTTAGGAACTTAATGGAAGGTGTACTGTATGAGATTCAGAGTGGCTTCAGGCGTCAAAGAGGGGGTCAGGATCAGAATAGCTGCCTCAGGCAGGCTATTGAAAAGCTCTATACTTCATCGATTTGGAGAAGGCATTCGGGGGGGGGGGGCGGGGGCAGTTGTAGGAGTTTCGTGCGTGGAAGAGGTGGCAAGTGTCAGTCGTTTGCGCTGGTATAAGGTTCAGCATAATCTTTAGAAACTGCTGTTATTTGTTGAATTGTTGAATAACATTGAATTAACAACCAGACTAACTAACTGAGTATGAATTACCATCTTTTATTTGTAATTGAAAATCCCAAGCAAATGCGCAAAAACTTAGGGAAATTTAAGAGTTTCGGCTTTAGCGATTCATCCTTGTGCAAGTACGACCGGGTAAAGGCCGGGTATCAGCGCTAGTTTATCTATAAATATTATTGCGCTACAGTAGAGTCATCATTAAAAGTGATTGGTAGATGTCAAAACATCGCAGCTTGGCGAGTTGCGACTTGTCCTTAAGAGAAAGAGAAGTCAAACGGAGTTTACATGAGTGCCGGAGAAACTCTTTAGACCCGTACGAAGAACACAGAACGAAAAGGGATTTTTTACGTGTGACTCGGATAAAACTCAACCGATTTTCAAAAACTTTTTTATGGGATTGAATCTGTCGGCCTAAGGGCCGCCGAGCTAGGGTCGTTTAAGTGGTTTTTAGTCTTTCGTACATAACTCTCGTAAATCTTTTCCGATTTTCATCTACTTTTTTTTTGAAAGGTGTGGTCATGGCCGACATTTTCTATAAGAAATTTTTATGATTTTAAGCTAATAATTATTTTTATAATCGACAGCCAAACAAACTTTTTTGAGATTAAGTACTTGGACTCAGCGAGGACCCTAAAACTGAGTTAATACCAGGGCTCATACATAAACCGGGTAAATACCGACTGATTTTGTGGATTCTTTTTCTATTTGAGAGGTAACCGAGTACTGAATTATATTCAAAAATATATTTGAGGCTGGTGCCTGCGCTTAGGGCTCAAATGGGTCTTAGGTCGGTCCTAAGGTCGGCCCTAACCAAAAGAATTTTTTTGTTATGTTGCAGAGCAAATTGAGGGAAACATTTTTGTCTATGGAAGTATGCGTCCAAGGCCTCTACTTAAGGCCCTAGGTCGGTCCTAAAGTTGGCCCTAGATAAAACAAAGTTCTGTTTCTGCTATGTTGTAGAGAAAATTGAGGGAAACATTTTTATCTGTGGAATTATGTGTCCGACGCATTTCCTTATGGCCCTAAGTGGTCCTACACAAAAAAGTTGTTTTTGCTACGTTGCGTTGCACAGTGCGGAATATGTTCCTATATGTGGGCACGTACGAATAACTGTGCAAGACGGTGAAATAGAAATCGTTGGTCTTTAGTAAAGTTGTTCAGGATGAAATAAGGCACAACTTTGCTAAAGAAACAATTTGCCGAAAGATTTTATCTCAGGAGTTATGAGCTATTTAAAATGACATTTCTAAAAGTGCAGTGTTCTGGTCGAATGTAACACAACTCTTCAAATGTTTGAGATAGATATATTTGGTCTTCAGCAAAGTTGTTAAGCATAAAATAAGGACCAACTTTGCTAAAGAAACATAAATGCTCATAAATCCTGGGATACAATTTTTCGGCAAATTGTTTCTTCAGCAAAGTTGTTCCTTATTTTATCCTGAACAACTTTGCTGAAGACCAAAGATCTCTATCTCACTGTCTTATTCAGTAACTCGTTCGTGCCCACATTATTGACATATTCCGCACGGTAGAAAATTAAGATAAACATTTTTATGTGTGGAAGTATATGTCCGAAGCCTCTTTTTAGTGCTTTAGGTCGACCCTAGACAAAAAAATGGTTTTTTGCTATGTTGTAGAGAAAATTGAGGTGAACATTTTTGCCTATTTGGGCGTCAATTATGTGCTTTCTCGAGGGTAAAAAATCCGTTGCTTCGGACGGGTTTTTTCAAAATTGCCCTCTCTTTCAATTTCCAATACAATTTTACACTTACTCTTAAGGCAATATTTACTTAAATACGTTCGAGTCTTTTCGTAGCATCAGCTCTGTTTGCCACATCTAATCTGATACGTACGGGCGGGTTCCTTGCATATGTTTCCACAAGGCATAAGATGTCACAGGAACAAAATTAGTGAGGATCGTCCAGTGGTTAGGTGACTAGAGTTCACAGAGCGACTACATGACGTTAGGATGTGATTTTTCGAGAGGTAGAGGATATGAGGATTCCAGTGCCAAAAGTTGGGATATAGGTTGGTAATGAGGGCAGAAGTTTTCTGGATGTGGAACCGTGTAGGCCTGCTGATTTATTTTATTTATTTATTTTATAATTTAAATCTATAAGCCCTTTGATACAAGTTCCGTACTCTCCATAAAAAAAACTGTCCTAACCGGTATGTTAATTGATTAGCCAACTAAATTATGTGAAAAAAGGTACTGATAGATCAGAATAAAGCATCCATCCACCTTTTTCTTGTGATTTTTTATTTCTTTTATCAAACCTATGTGGCGGTATGGGAGATACTGTTGAGAATAAGTTTTATTTATTTTGATCTGGTTTCTTTAACACTTTCAATTTCTGTACTGAATTTTGTACGGAGTATAAATAAAGAGAACTCGTAAATTCACATTAATTTCGATTAACGAGTTGTTTATCAAACCCTTGACTTACGAACACTTCTCTACCTTTCGTTTAAAATGATGTAAAGAGAAAACGTTGGAACTCAGGCTCATTGAACACTGCTTGCCGATTTCGCATTCTATGACCGGTATCCGCAACAAAATATATAAAGTGTTTTGTTGTTTTGTGATGTATGTTAGTGCAAATTTACTCCTCGATCATCAATATCTTTAAAGAGAATTAGATCATGTTTCGGGTAAAGTTAAAATAATTGCTTTTAGATTAACAATATTTATATGAGTGGATTGTGTCATTGCAGTGTGATGTGATAAATATTTGAAATAATTACATGCATTTTCACTTGGATATCAGTGATTTAAGTTCCGATATCAACCGAAGATGAATCAGTTAAAAATTTTTTTTGTTAATTACAACAACTGAGTGAAGGAATGTCTTAGTTCAATGAATAAGTTGCATTGATCGCAATGGGAGGCATAACATTCGAACAAGTTTCTAGAATAAAGTTAAACTATTTGCCCTTTTTAATAACCTTCTCCTAATTTAATTCAATTCATTAAGACGCTGCAAAGTCGAAAAATTAAAAATCATTATTTTCTTACCTCATCGTCCAGTTAATTTAATCGTTTCATGTTCATTGTCTTAAAATGCGTTTTTCAAGCAATTCTTTTATTTCGAAAAAACCGGAAAAATGAAAAATGACTTGTTTGATTGATATAAGAATCGGCTTCTATTCTTTCGTATGGTAATTTACAATTTGACATGATGAACCATGAACAACAAGAGTCAGCAATCCTATTAAAATGCAACAAAATAATCAAAAACACCGCAAAAACTAAAAAACTATGAAAAATGGAGCCCTTCGCCTGAAAAACTTGCATTACCGCCGGTTCTGTGTTGTTGTCAATTCATAAATTCTAAAGACTCAGGACACGACGAAATTCTTGGGATCTGTTTTTCGCAAGAAAAAGAGGAGCTAAATGTGTGAAACGATTTGCACAAAAATCTGACGCCTTGGATAGAACAATGTTTTCACACTGTTGACCACTTTGTAATTGCCTACAATTGTTTAAAGTTTCGAAAAATTGATGATAATGTGAATGTGCTTCCGTATTTCGTCTATAAGTGGAGTCTTAAACAAACAAACTTCCAAAAATCTATATAGAAATCAAATAGAAATATTCCACTGATAGAGGAAGAAATATTTAAATTGTTGAAGTGTTCGATTTAGAGTGTTACACTCTGACCTTACCAAAAATACGAACCATTTTATGTGCGTCCTCAACATTTTATGAAAATGTAAACATTTTGACTTTGAAAGGACAGTTTTTGTCAACAACCCTTGAAAAATTAACGGAATGAACTGCCGTTTAGGGAGAATTCTTATGCGTAATCTAATGTCGTAGACCATAACTCTAATTCTTCCGTTTATCCACAATTGACAGTTTCTCTTCAGTCTTCAGTTATTCTCAGTCTAAATAGAAATTCTTAGGTTCTATGATACGTTTACATTTACATTGCGATTTTTAGGATCGAGTCGGAATTAAGGAGCATTCGGGAAAACCTTTGTCTGCTCATCCGTCTTTGGGCCATTCTGGCGTTACCAATATTACACAATAGCTGTATCCCATAAACCACAACAGCTACAAAGTTTTTATGTCCCACAATATTGTTGTGAGGAGCGAGCCTAACAAAATCGGTGAATTTTATATTCGTTGGACGCCTACATACTTTTCAAGATTGGATTGGAGTGGGTCGACCCACACCTGACCCACAATTTTAGCGGGGCGACCCACACCTGACCCATACAATTTCTGTGACTTCTGCAACTGTGGGTCAGGAGTGGGTTGACACGCTAAAATTGTGGGTCGACAAACTCCGATCCTTAATTTAGGAATGAAAGTGTAATATGTGTAACGGTAGAATGGCTTTTTTACATTTTCCGAGGGTTGGTAAAATTTATTTTCGTATTTGTTTCCACATAGAAATTCTCTCAAACTGATGAATTGGTTGTTTTGTGTGTATTTTATCACTATTAGTCCAATGTGAAACGAGTTCATGTCAGAACATGTGTTATTATGTCCATGAGCAATTTTATACTTTTGTTAAAAATGAGATGAACATTCGAAAGTGTAGTTTTTGATACAACTTACGTATGACGGTAGTTTAACGCACACAATGTCTTTCCAAAGTCGCCTTCGGCTCGTATCGGCAATCTCACAGCATACGTAACGTTTATCAAGCAACGTTTTTTGCAATTCACCGACGAAAAATGATATTTTCCCTGCGTGTTTTCACTTAAGAACATTTTTCGTTTTTTTTTTCAATTTATTTATTTCAAGCTGTTTTTAAGCACTAGTGCCATAAAATTTTATCACAAGCGTTTTTTGCACATTTGTGCGAAAAAATTTGTCGCACCAGTGCGTAAAAAACATTTTTGTCGCACTAGTGCGAAAAGAGACCTTATGCGTCACCGAAATGACGCACGAAAAAGCGATTTTTTTGTGGTGAATTGCAGACAGTCATTTTTCATTCCTAAGACGGACAACTGCTGCTTTCCGTCCTATTTTAAAACAGAAAAGCAGTTTTCTGAACTCTCGGAATGAAAAATATTGTACGAAACTCGGACTACTTTGATTGCAACCCTTGGCTTCGTCGCGGGCTGTAAACCTTACACTCGTCAAAAACATTATATTTTTCCTAGTTACGTAAATAACTATTATGTAATAGACCTGCTTAAATATAAAACTAAGTACACAAAACACATTGAACTAATTTCGGACAACCGAACGACATATTGATTTGAAACGTAAAGTTACTTTTGCACCTTGATCCTGTATGCAGCACACACTTTAACTTTTTCCACTCTACCACATCGTTGCTCATATTCACTTCGAAAAGCCAGAAAACAGAAATATTGCTTAAAAACAATGCGTGGCAAATTCATGTCAATCGCGTAGGTAGGAAACTAAATTAATTTACGGATTTATACAAACCTTGAGTTTAAGTTAAGACAGGGGAGCCCTTGCCCCAAAACTACTTTTTTGCCTGAAGACACGTGGCCATTCTCGGGTTCCACGTGGCCAATGGGCCGCCCACGATGTTCCTTGCTTTAGTCTCTGATTTTAACTCAGTTATACGACTTCGGAGGGTTTTTGCATGCACAAAAACTTTGGATGTCATCTGATATCGGCTGACAAAAATGCGAAATGTCAAAATGGCCATGTTTTTTTAGAACGGAATCCAGCGTCAATAAGTCAGAGTATGAACGTTGAAAGTTTCTCTGAAAAATCATCGCATTCCCAGTTGGTTTGCGATGTTATGTAATTTGTATCCTAATATTTAAACTTTTTGAATTCTAATTCATCTATCATTTGAGCCAGTGTCCTACTCTCACAATACATGAGCTATAATTTTGGATAATTTGTTATTTACGCAGGATTCTGTTCTAAAAAAAAACATCACCAATTTGACAGTTCAAATTTTTGCGATGTGCTCTTAATTTGATGACGAAATTCACAATTTTAATCGACGACAAATGGTAGGCTTATCAGCTTATGACTTCGTAGTGAAATTGCGTATAGCTTGACATAAGCTGACGTCGCACAATAAGCGCGCTTACTTGCGGTTATTTTCTATCTAAGCGTTGAATATTGGACGTGATGGGCATATCGCCCATCTAGCGATTTTTTTGCAATTCTTTCACTATTTAAAATTTATTCGAGAAATTGCTAATAAAAAACTCAAATAGAGACACATAGTTTGTCATCGATTGGCATGTGCTGAACACTTCAGTTATTCTTTAGTGTGGAGTATGCAAATTTGCAAACGGAAAAAATTGCATCGCACGTCCATTTATTATTTAGATTTTAGATTTATCAGTCCCTATCCCAATTTCTGGCTCCTAAAACACAGATCTAATCATCCTTTGTTTTCTTCCCGTTCATCATGTAAATCCTTTAAAACTTTCCGGTTCTAACCAAGAACCTATCTAGAGCGATAGGTCCTAGGTCTAAGATATCGGAGGATCGAATCACATACCCACCTAATTTCATGCTCCTTAGCAGGTGGAACTTCGGACATTCACATATTACGTTTACGCTCGTTTCCTCCTCCAAGCCGCAGTCGCATCTTGGTCCACTTCTCGTCAGGCGCCGCGCCGGGAAGAAGAGCTTCGAGTGCTTTCCTCCGCCGCATGCGCGTCCATGGACGCATTGCAATACAAAGCGATGAATTGTATGCGAATTCAACTTTATACAAACAAAAAAAAGTTCGTCAATAGTATTTTTCGTAACTAGGAGAAACAATTTGTTTTTGACGAGTGTGAGTGTTGTTCTCCTAGTTAAGAATGAAACTTTTCATTCCGAGGGTTCGGAAAATAGCTTTTTTTGTTTTTTCTAAGGGCGGAAAACAGCGGTTTCCCGTCCAAGGTATGAAAAATGCATTTTCATCGCTTAATCAACGCTTTATCGAAACGAAATTTTGTTACTTGGTCGTCATGAAATAGCTATTTACGTAACTAGGAAAAATATAATGTTTTTGCCGAGAGTGAGGTTTGCTGTTATCACACTAGTCAAAAACATATATTTTTCCGAGTTTCGAACAATACTTTTCATTCCAAGGGTTCAGAAAACTGCTTTTCTGTTTTAAAATAGGACGGAAAACAGCAGGAATGAAAAATAAATGTACATTTCGGTGTACGTAGGTGTATAATGAATGAATAATGTATGAATACATTCATAATCACGCAATGCATTTTTAGGCTGTATACGAGGCTGTATACATGTGTCTTTTTTACCTAACAAATAGTAAGACAAATCCTTAGAGGAATAGTCAGAAACATTCCTAAAGTAAAATTGATGCAAAAGTATTGATCTAAATCAATAAATAATCTGTAACATAAATGAAAACATGTTGAACACTTAAAATTGACATGCGTGTGCATTGCATAATAATTAGTCAATTCTGATGAATATTAATTTATTCTGTTTTGATTTCCTTATTTTAACAACAATGATTGATTGCCTTTAGTTTCCATGCAAAATGTCCAACATTTATAATACCGGTGACCGGTCCAGTCAAGTCGTGTAATAACCGATATTTAACTTTTTCAATAAAATAATTCGAACGCAGTTCATTTTCTTTTACAATTTCATTTACCCATATTTTATGCATTCAGTACTTTATTTGGTCGATATGCACCTAATCCTGAAGTAAAATGTTTTTTCGACTGCCCGAAGGCATTTTGATATGTTAAATCATCTCGCATGGGTCACATAATCGCGAATGATAATACGTGTTCTGCGTATGCACGTAATTATTTGTGAACCTAATGTATAACTCATTTTATACATTTAGTTGAGCTACCTATGGTGACTAAATGAGTCAACATAAACATTCATTCATGCACGTTTAACGTATAGAACTCGAACGAACATATCAAAGTTTATTATCTACTTTACTCTCCCGGTCAGTTTAATGGCATTTGAACGTACGACTTCTATTCACATATCGATAATCTTGTTTCCAATAATCGTAAACAAATATACAATCACAGACGTGTTTGATATAAAGTATTACGAATTTTTATTTTCAGCTGTCCCATTAAAAAGAATCGAGACACTAGTGCTGAAAAAGTAGATTCACTTTATTTCTATTTTATCTCATATTTCAAGTTGAAAAATAAAATGTTCGTTTCTCAAGAGATCAGTTAACAAACATATCGCCAGCAAAATTACATGCCAGCATTTAAGACTTTAAATCAACAATTTAAATTCCAAAGTAAAACGGCAAATCGTTGTGAGAGTCATAGAAATGTGTCTTAATCTGACTATACGAGCTATCGAATAGAAAAATAATTCAAAGGGTTTTGTACCTTATAAGCGATTAACTGTGACCGTTCACAGTGTGACCGTTTTTCGAGTCTCTAGTCAAACCACTAAACCCCTGCTCAATTATCCAAACTTTAAAACCCAAGCCATGACCCCAGTTAACACAGCAGAGTTTTTCGATGTGGTTTTTCATTTAGTGACCTCTTGCCAAAATTGTTATTTTGACGTGTGGCATTATAACCCACGCCTTCGGTTAGGGCCACAAAGTTTAAATTATCAAACAAATCAGTGACATTTTTTGGAAGTAAAATTCGCTGAATTTCCAATCGAAAAAAAATGTGAAAAACATCCCACTACTTAGTGTGAATTTTTCTACCTATTTAACACACACTCGTGACTTTGTTAACTGGGGACAACAGCGCCTTAAGTAGGGGCGAGGGGGTTTTGCGCCGCCCCTGAGATTTGTCTCTTCCCTTATGATACATCACAATGTTTTCAGAAGTGATGGAACACATCTCAGGGGGCGGAGAAAATCTGCCTCTAAGAAGAGGCCTCTTTCACACTTGTTTCTTGAAAACTGTTGAGCCGTCACAGCGAAATTTTCATCAACTTTTTTTTAGTTAGTTTACTGAGATTTATATCTTTCATTAAAAACCTTGAAAAGCAATCCTCGTTTGTAAGTCGCGGAGATATAAGCAAAAACGATCCTGCGACCTGCGGCAATTAAGCTGTTCTTCGATTTACCTGAAGAACAAGAGAGAGTAATCCAAACGCGCCTTAGGACCATTCCACGAAAACTCTGTTCCCACGTTCGAAATGTTCAGCTGTTACAAAATGGTATTGAAATAGGCACGTTCATCATAGAGATTGATCCTTTAACTTGAGGTTAGTTACTTACCTATGACTATCATTTTGTATCTACATAGAATTTAATGCGTAAGAACGATTAAGTCCTTGGAATTGCCCCTTACCCAATGTGGCTATTGAGCAATTCTTCGAATTACCTAAAGAACGGGGAAAATCTATCCAAAGTTTTGCCTACGGCGCCTTTTTCTATGTGGCTATTAAGCAATTCTTTGACTTACCTAAAGAACAAGTAAAGGCAGACCGACTCGATTTGAACATCACCAAAAAAATCGCATGTGGCGCTAAACTCAAAGAATAGCTGCCAGTGCAGTAAAAAAATGTTTCTTTGACAACCTCGTCCCCCCCCCGTCCCAAAAAAACTGGGGCGAGCGCCCTAGTAGAGACTCAGTATTAGGGCCGTAACATAGTCCAACAACTCGAAATCAAAAAATGTTTTTTCTTAAATTGTCGGGCATACCTGGACCTTTCAAACAAACAAAGAATTATGAAAATCGGAAAAGATTTACGCGAGCTATGTTCAAAAGACCGAAAACCACTTAGACGTCCCTAGGTCAGCGGCCCTTCGTTCAAAAATTCCCATCTGTAATACCGAATCCACTTTCAGTACTACCTTTCAGGCAAAATTTTTTTTTGAAAATCGGCTAAGTTTTCTCGAGTTATCGTGTTTACGGACGGACAAATTTTTTTTTTGCTGATTTGGCATCTAGGTACCATGATCGCTAAAAAACCCACATTTTGCTAAAGAACAGTTTAATTCCTAGTATAGTAGAACTTCAGAAAATGTGAGGAGTTTGCATGGGATTTTGTAATGATTCAGATGTTTGAAACTCTTTCTATCCAACGAAGGTTTCAACTAGAACTTGAAAACAATAGAAATCAAGAGTATCGCTCCATTCCCCACACACGTAAGATGCCTTCAGCAGAGTGTTCTCTTACTCATCCAATGTCACTGTAATGATTCTCACATTAGTTGTAAAACAAATAAGCAGAAGAAATCTACATGTATATCTATGCTAATCACGTTTTATTGCATTTTTTATGAGTAGAGGTCAAACGGAAACGATTTGCAAGTAGCAGCAAGCAGCACCTCTCCCTTATTAAGCTTAGGGCCGACCATTTCTGATCGATGCACGCAGGCTTCTTGCGGGCCCTTTGTACTACCCATTCATCATTAAAATTTGGATACCCCTTTCCGGACCTCCTCCACTCACAAACAAAAGTATCCACATTGCAAGCCCGGTCAAAAGCCATAGACTTAGACATAGACTTATAAAACCGTTGGACTTTCCTGTTTGGGTATCGACCAAGGCAGAGTCGGGCCACGTGTCATCACTGCCCTGCGGCATGCTATCACTCCTTCACCGTCGACCTCGACCACCCTGTAGCGCCAAAAGCTTTCACTCAGAGCCAGGCCGCCTCTCGTTTAAAGGTGCGCAACTGTCACGTCACACAGCAAGGACGCCTTCCCTGTAGCCCTGAGCGATCTCACTTGCAGACTGGCCTGCCCATCCTAGCGGCCGAGCCAGCCGTGTCCGCCAGTAAGCCTGAGGAGGGAGTATTGGCGGGAAGGTAAAGTGTATGAGCGTCATAACTGAGCAAGGTGGCAGCCCGGCACAAATCTTCCATAGCCTTACTACTCAGGAAACACTGTCCTCAAGAATCCATACTATACGATGTATCGCGTTGTCCCAAAACGACGTTTGGTGGTATACCAGCCAAAAATGCGTCCTCTAAGACATTTTACATGCTCTGGTCTGGCAGTTTAATCTGTCAATCATCATTTCTGTTAGCTGTGATTGTGAGGTTATGTGAAAGGTCATCCACAAAAGTTGCGAAATCGTTGGATCTATTGGCGATGTGATGAGGACTCCAACTTCATTCGCGACCTTAGCACTTCATAAATGATATTTAGTCAACAAAATACTTCGTTCGTCAATTTCCTTTACGAAAACGTATAATTAACTTCAGACACTTGTTGACTTGATCAGCGTTGACAGATACGACAGGTACGAATACAGATATTACGGTGCGAATGTGAGAGAAATGATTTCCAGTAACATTCAATTTTTGTCCACATTTCTTCTAATACATTGTCGCGACGTTCGTTTGCAATAAAAAAACTACATATCTTTCTTTCTTCATTGCCATCGATGGTCAGTTCTTTCGATACAGATCTGGTAAGTTAGTAAATTGACGTTGATCGAAGGAATTCGAATAATTATGAATAAAAACCATAGTAGTTTTTTAGCTCATATTATTAAAATATCTTTGTAACACTTTGTTGATAATTGAAAGTGATGCTTTTTTATTGGTCTCTATTCATCTGTATCAAATCAGCATGCATATGAGCACAAGTGTAATTTTACATTGATTTTTTTGGAGAATGAAATTGTATATTAAGTTCGGCGTAACTTTCTTTTGGCAATAATTACTCTTGTTATGTAAGATATTTTTTTTTGCCCTTCATCGTTAATATTTTTTACTATCCACATCTGACTGACACATAACAATTTGTTTATTTTCGAAGCTAAGAAATATTTATAAATAAAACAAAAGCTTTTTTTATTGTTTGGTTTCAGACAAAGACGAAATGGATTTTCTCGGATATGATTATTATTAGGAATAATATTGAGATATAGATTTTGTATCGCAGTGATTGTTGAAGGAATTATACGTATAAAAATAGAATACAACTAGCAATTCATAATAAAATTACGGAAAACAAAAAAAAAGAAAATTGTTTTCCACAATTACATAAGCCTCAGTCAGGCAGGTTAGAGGGTTAGCAGATTATCTGATTTTAATGTTTCTGTTCCATGCTGCGATTCGACCTGACCGTAACATGTATTTCACACCTGAAATGAAAACATGGTCTTTAAAGAAGAAAAGGTCTCCTTTCATTTATCTAAACGCATTTAGTTTATTAGTTCCTTCAATACATTAATATAATACATACAGGGTTGCATTATCGCCGATAGTCATTAGCTTCGCTACTGGCGCCGCTAGTGGCGACGCTAAAATTTGAAATTGCTCGCTAATAGCGACTAGCGCTCGTTAAGAACCAATTAGCGAAAAAATTTTGCTAGTCGCTAACTCATTCGCTAATAGAATATTGTATTTTTCACTATTTCAAAAGTGAAAAATACAGATTTTTTTTTGTTCGAATTAAAGATTGGTTGAATGTCGTCAAACTGAAAATAAAATATGTATAAACACGTCACATGCTACACACGCACACTACAAACTAAAACAAACTCAGGTTTCTATATTTTATCATTTATCCTATGGCGAAGCAAGTATTTCCTAAACATTTCCACAGTGAAAAAAGAAAGTCTCAAATGGTCGATAACAGACGTCTCAAGTCTCAATGAGAATAGAATTTGAGACTTGAGACTTCTGTTATCGATCTTTTGAGACTTTTTTTTCACTGGGGTTGTCTCATGAAAGACGAAAAACTCACTTGTAATTTTTGTGTGAAATTACGTGATTGTTTAGGACAGCAAATTGGAGATAGAATGGGGGCTCTTACAGTACGCTCCAAGAGTAGTGTGGAAAATATCTATTAGAACTGTCAATATTTTTTTTTCTGAAGATCGAGAGGTAGAGGGTACGAAATGAGAGGTATTGTTTCAGATTTCGTTAATTATTGTTATATTTAGCAATGATTAGGAAGGCAAAAGTGAACGAAAAACATTTAACATATCGACGAGTAAGTAATTATTCAGTTAATTAATTTTGTTATTTTTAGCGAGAATTAGCAACCACTACTAGCGGCCGCTATTAGCGCGCTAATTTTTGTGCGATTAGCGAATGACGTTAGCGACGCTAATATTTTTTGAGATTAGCGATAGCGTCGCTAAAAATGTCATTAGCGAGCGCAACCCTGAATATATATATATATAATAATCTGCCGTTACAACCCGTCCGGGTCAGAGACTAGATCATTTAATTTACTGGCTTCGCAATTTTTAGTGAGCTTTTGCTCAAATGGATTCTCTCAGAGATGCTTTCGTTGCCAACGTTTTTACTGTGTCAGTGGTAAATAAATAAAATCTATGATGTACTAGGGCGGAAACTAGTAGTGCTTAGAATGCCGGTTTGCCCCATCAATGTGTTTTACCGGCAGGACATTATTAGCTAGCTATTCTATGTTTTTACTTTTCTTGTCCAGTCGTCCGTCTGTGCAGCGAGCGTTACAAATCCTGAGTATGTTAGAATGCTAAATTTACGACAATTGAGCTGGGGAACACTTTCACAGAAAGGGCGAAATTTTCAAGAACAAAAGGCGTGAATCTTTGAAAACATAGGACCCTCTTCACTTGATACTCTGGTTTCGTTTCTACTTTTCTTGACAAAATCGCATTCTTTATACAAGTCCAAATTAGCAGGGCGGAATCGTCTCTCCTTATTTGTATCAAATGTAGAGCAATAGCTGGCCGTGACAAAATCGAGCAAAATTTTCGAGTGAATATTTAAAAATTACCACACTCCCTTTTATGTCGGAATAGGCATAAAAAATGAGTGATTTCATTTTGTGCATTACAACTAGTATGGATATTTTTTCCCTTACTCATGGAAAATGTGTATGAATATGTGGTTTTGAAGTTAAACCGGTGTGGAGAAGTAAAAAAGCGGGTAAAAAATTGTGAAAGAAACAGCGAGCACAATTTTTGAGGTTTCAAACTCAAGCACAGCGTGAAGAAGTAAAGCATCCTAGATACTACACTATTTGAACACTCGGCAAAAGATGCTGTTCCGAAAGTAGCGATAGAGTGTAGTGAAAGAAGTGAATTTTCGATTCACCGTAAAATCACAGATGACTCACCGCGGAATCACCGATGATTCACAGTGGAATCACCGACGATTCACAGTGTAATCACTTATGATTCACAGTGAATCACCTATAATTCACAGTGGAATTACCTATGATTCACAGTGGAATCACCTATGATTCACAGTGTATTCACCAACGATTCACAGTGTATACACCGACGATTCACAGTGTATTCACCGATGATTCACAGTGGAATCACAGATGATTCACATGGGAATCACAGGTGATTCCCCAATGAATTATCGGTGATTACACTGATGATTTACATTCGAATCACAGATGATTCACATGGTGATTCCACAGTGAATTATCGGTAATTACACCGTAAATCATCGGTGATTGCTGGAGAAGGGTGCACAGACGGACGGATAGGAAGGGTAAAAGCATTAAGTAGCTATCGCCACCTAATAACTAATCGTCGCTGTACAGTTTTCAGGTTACTTGTTCTACGATGTTGTGAACCCACCCTATTGGTGTCGCGATTTATGTATTCTTCATCGATATCTGTATAGAATTTGTAAAAAGAGGCTGAGGAGGACGGAAAGGGCATTGGAGGACTTCAGTGGGCGTCCGGTGCCATTTTCCTCCTTCAATATATGTTATTTTAGACTCTGAGTTGGAGTATCGAATTTCTGATTAGGAATGTTAGGTGTCAGGAATTAACACCCAGCTCAATATCGCGCGCGACGATATTACACCGAGCGAAACTGAGCACTTGCTCAATGTCGTCCGCTCAATAACGCCCGGACAATTTCTGCGGGCGATGTTGACCATATGCGTAGTTTCGCCCGCTCAATAATGCCCGGAAAATTTCTGAAAGGAATTAACCCCCAGCTCAACATCGCCTACGGCGGTATTACACCGGGCGAAATTGAGCACCTGTGTAGCAAGTGCTCAGTTTCGGCCGCTGCGATATTGAGCTGGGTGTTAATTCATGTCATCGGAATGTTATGCAGAAGAAAAATTTATGATTTTCGAAACGAAAAAATCCTCAAAATCTAAGAAAATCCTTAGAATCTCCAGAAAATCCTCATAACATAAATCCTTAAAGACTATTGGAAATCCTTCAGAAAATCAAAAAAGAAAATTATCTCAAAACCATAGAGAATACTCAGAAAATCATTAAAAATCGTTAGACCATTTTCTTTGTGAAAATCTCTTGTCAACGAAATTTACAAATGTCCGTAAAGGATGTACAAAGAATAAGTTCGATCCGCCAAAAAACCTGTTACAGAGGAGGTGTGATGCAAGCCTTTATGTCTGCTCACAAAAGCTGTGAAATCAGAAAAGTGTGGCGCATTAATCATCTAAGGTAAAACTTTTTTCTTCCAGTTACAAAAGTTCTTCAATCAGAGGGGTGTGACGCATTAAGCTTCGATTCGCAACAAACCCAACGACGAAACAATTTTTCTGTACTTTCAGTTTTTGCGTTGCGAAAATTTGACTTTTATTTCTTATCACATCGTTTAGGGTAAATTTAAATTTTTGCATCTAAAAACTGAGTGTTGAAAAATTATTCCGCTGGTGGGTCTGGCATTTGTGACGCAATTTTTTGATTTCAACATAATTTTCTAGAGGTAAGAATCATCCCTCTGGAATCTGGAAGTGGCGTTATCCCGGGATTAAGCCATATTTTCCCAAAACCATGAAACACGTGTTCGCTTAAATTTAATTCTCTATAACTTCGCCTTTGGAACCAACTTTCCAACTCTCATAGTTCTGGTGATCTGGGTCGTCCTGCTACAAATTGCCATAAAAAAGACAAAATTCTGAAAGTGGCCATATACCAGGATTGGGCCATATTTCCCCAAAACCCTGAAACACGTGTTCGCTTAAATTTAATTCTCTACAACTTCGCCTTTGGAACCAACTTTCTAACTCTCATAGTTCAGGAGATCTGGGTCATCCTGCCAAAATACCAAAATTGTTTAATTCATATCTCCGGATCGACTGAACCGATTTTAATGAGTAAAAAGGCACTTCGGCCTAAAATTTTTCGTAGAATCCGG
>CM055403.1:125128327-125146175 GCA_029228625.1 Pseudolycoriella hygida
AAGTTCCTGTATATATGTTCCTTAGTCTACGAAAAAATTTCTTGTGAATTTTTTGGCGTGTAAGACTTGCGTCACGGCCCCTTACTACCGTGGGGCCATGATTCGAATATTAAGAAACGATCAAGATGTTCCGAAATATGGTCAAAAATTTGAGAATTTCTCAAAAATTCAAAAAGTCTTCGGAATTCTATTTTTTTTTTTTTTTTGAAATTCAACAATTTTTCCAAATTCATGAAACTGATATGAAATGGGCAGTTGTTTTGTAATATATTACGCATTTCGTTTCACTTTCATTTTGGACATTCTGAAGATCAGTTAATTTGAAAATGTTAAATGCACAACGTGCCAAGCGAGGTTTTCGAATCACTTCAATTTGAACTGTTCCTAACTTTGTTTCCTTATATGCCCTATTTACCCGTAGTTTGCGTTCCTTTTCGATACGTCTACTCCTCCTTTTTTTATAAGGGTGAGGAAATCTTCATAAACACCCGGTCCTCCTGGACCAAGGTATTTGTATGTGTATTTATTCATTTGCCTCATTGCATTACTTCGGGGAAGGGCTGTGCTTTCGCACCTACTCTCTTAGATCAACTGGCAGTCGTCTTTGACCGTCTCTCCATGCACTTTGCAGCTTCCCCACTATTTTTGCAACTACATTATCCGCTACTTTCCACACCTACTCATCGCGGCACATCTCCGATATTATGTACGTCTACTCCTCCTGTTTTTTGTTGTTAGGCTCTATGTCTTTTATTAACTACTACTACATCTGACAGTGGGAACTGACCTCTTTTTTAGTATTTGGACACAGCGTTTTTCAAAGCAAAAGATTTACATTCTACCATTTGTAAACATTTTATGAACATTTATCAAATTTACAAATTTAAATTTGTAGTCGGTTTTCAAATGTATTCAATTGACAGCAACAAAAAATATTTTCACAGAACTATCAACACTACATCCTTCTTCTCTTCAGCCTCATTTCTCTGCATCCTATCCACGGGATTTACCACCATCTGGACCTTGCACCATACAGATCGTATTTCAGTCATGTTATTCGACATTCGCCACCCAAATCAACAATAGAACCTTTGACGTTCGCCTCACCAACAGAACCTACGGCCGTCGATTTCAATTCACTATTTCCACATACACAACATCCATCGATTCCGAGTTTCGATGCCACCCAACATCCAACTTTGAATGCATTTGGAAGATCATACACGTATGGCAAATTTGGACCGCCAGTGCTCAACGGATTTGTACCAAACATTGGAGAACTAACCTACGTTGTTGATGGAAGAGTTTTGAAGCAATACCTCGTGATGGAGGATCATGACGATGACAATACATTGGATTCGTTAGTAAACAATCCATACACTGGACATGCGTTTAAGCCATACTTTCCATCTAACTACAACGTCGACCAATCGAACAGACAGAATCTAGGATTTCCTCAATCACAGGCACTTGTCAATGCAGAACCACTCGCTACGAACGCTAACCCAACTACAGGTGCAATTCAGTTGGGATCTGGCTCCTTGGGATACATTCGATTGCCTAATGGAGCTATTTATCTTGGATCAGGGTCATTAGGCTACATAAACGATCAACAACGAATCAGTGCCATTGAAAGTGTACGAAATCGCCAAAGTCCAGCTGCTGGTCCTCTTAGTTTTGGCCATACACCCAGATAATAATTTAGTTTCTTTATCCTGTTCCTACATTCGAGTATTATTTTAATTTTTTTAACAATTAGGCGCCCAATGCATTTTGTCCATAGTTATATTCAGACTAGTCTTTAAGTTACGCAATGTTGTGCTACACAAGGATCAAGAGTTTGTTCAATTCAGAGCATTTTTAAAGCTTATCTTTGTATTTTCAAATTGACAAGTTCAAATAGTGCGGTGAAATTTTAAGGAATAACGAACATTCATTAATTCTTAAGATTCTTAACAAAACGAAGCTTTGCAATGTTTACAGATGGCGCACTTTTGTGAACAAACTAAGTTCAAAATGTTTTTATTAATTGAACTTTTGAAAAGCCAATTATGTGATGTTTGCTATAGAAAATTATTATGTAAGACGTAAAATCGAAAGAGTTCCATGAAGCAGGTGTCCATGAATATCATCTTATTAAAGAAATTAAAAATTTTGCAGAATTGGAACCAGCTGGTCTTCTTCTGCTGTCCCTTTTCTGCATAATTTTGAATTTCACCAATTGTGATTTTAATCAAATTTTATTCCAAACAACTTACCTGACGTTGAAAGTTAAAAATAAACTAAACGGCGCGGCGGCGACTGACGGTCAAACAGCCTATGCCATTTACTTCGTGTAACTCTATCAAAGCATCTAAAATGTTAATGTCCCCAACAAAAAGAGTCATGTACATTACAAGTCCATAATAAAAGCACTAAAAACATTGGTTGGTTTGATTTTACATTGTTTGAGTCACTCACATGGATCCAGGTCTGTAGCTGGATGATATTCAACATAGTGAACCAACGGATTTACACAATGATTTAAGAATTCATAACCAGACTAATGTGATGCCACGGTTGTAAAAGTAGCGAGTGATAGAGACTTACGAAAACCATGAGAATCAAAACTTACTTACTAACTTAGTTTACTTTTCCGACGCTACAGCCACAAATGTATCCTATTGCTTGTACACTTTGCCAACTTCTTATTCCCAGTGCCCGAATATCTGATTCGGCGCCATCTATCCATCGGATTTTCGGGCGACCTACTCTCCATCGCCATCCTGGATCGCTTCGGAATAGCATTGAGGACGCTCTGTTTCTATCCATACGTGCTAAATGCCCCGCCCACCTCAATCGTTGGACTTTCACCACTGCCACTATATCACGCTTTATATCAAAACTGTAACGTTGCCGCCGCAGTACGTAGTACTTTACGCTCGAGAACAAGCAGCAGCTGTCCGTCACTTTCCTTCATCGCCCAAGATTCGCACCCATAGATTAGAACTGGACGAATGAGCGTTTTGTAAACATGACACTTCGCTTTTTCGATATCAATTTTGAGTGTTAATGTTTTGTTAGGACGTAATAGTATCTGCTCGCCGCCATGATACGTCTTTGTATTTCTGATCTATTAATGCCATCTGAACGTATCAGTGCTCCAAGACAGATGAATTTATAGCGTAGGGAAATTTACTTTTGACCTTGCAAAAATTAAGACAAAAGCAAACTAAGCGGGATTCGGTAGGCCTTAGGTATGTGAATGACGTCCAAAAAGTCCCCCTGGATATTTTGCGAGTGACTCGAGAAAATCGGAAAAATCCGAAAAAAGTGAGGTCAAGTATAACGTTTTCTTCGTTGTTCAACGAAATTTTAATTTTTTCATTTTTTTTCACAAAAATGTATTTTTCCCTTATTCCACACATCCCAACGTTTTCAACGATGTATCAAAATAAAATTTTGGTTGTTTTTTATCCGAGATATGAATTTTCAAAGTCAAAATTTCATGTAAAATTTGACCTCTGCGAAAACTTGTTTTGACTTTAAACCGCCATTCCCAAAATAGGTATCTCTAAATTTTTGATGTTAGTGACTCAAAAACATATTTGGACTATGCTGAACACTTCCTAAGAAGTATGTTATAACTTTCCACCTCATAGAAAAATTTTCCTGGAGTGTCGAAAATTTCCTTGCACGGTGAAAAATGTCAACGAGACCAAAATTTATATGCAAAATATTCGATGTTTTTATTAAACCAATTCGTTTTAAATTAATTATTAAGTCAGCAAAATGGTTTCTCGTTGTCTGATTGATGTCAGGGTGATCAAAAAATTGGCTGAATTTAGCTATGGTGGCGCCACCATCGCTTTTTCAATGAAAATTTGATTTTTTTCGTAAAGGATCAAGGAGATTGTGTCGGTGTGAAGAACAAAGTTGTTTGTTGTTGTCTAGTGGATGAGGTGATGCCCAAAAATGCGGTCCCTATTGTCTGTGGTGGCATCACCAGCACAGCGAATATTTCTTCATGGAAGATGACTGTTAGCTTCCCAGATTAAACCAGGTAAAAGTGTCCGTTTCTGGAGCTTAAACTCTATCCCTTCTCTCTTCTATGGTTTTCGAGCCATCTGTAAATCTTACAGGGTTGATCTTACTGGCTAGCCATCTAACTAGTCTAGCTTACTTGCGAGAATCGCCTCAATGCATCCTATGAAATCCGACTTCGAAATTATCCAATCTCAAGGCAAGGTGAGAATTGGGGTCGGTATTAAACTTTTAATTTTGCCATGTCTAGCTTGCAAGTGTGGATTCGAAAATCTATTCTAAGCTGGAAGGGATGAGCTAGTTGGTTCGTTGGTTTTGGCTTCTATATTGAGGCCAGTACAGCAACAATTCATATTTTTCTATTTTCAGCTTAAAAGCTATCCGAAAGGAACCCGTAGCTAAGTGTGGACTTTCTCAGCGTCTGTAGGTAACTGTAGATTCAATGAAGCACCTAGGCCATACTCGTTGTGCTACACATTGAGGTTAGTCATGACTCTAACAATCCGCTATTTGTAGTTAAGGATAGGATATCGCTCAGTGATCTTTGGCTAAGTTCCTCTAGTGAGAGAGAGAGAGGATTTTTTTATAAGTGTGAGGAAATCTTCATAGACATCCGGTCCTCCTGGACCAAGGTAGGGTTGGATTCCATGCTTCAATGACCTACCAACTGAAACCTCCTTCCTTACTCTCCATGCTCTCTTTTCCCCGGAATCGCCTCACAGCATTACTTCGGGGAGGGGCACTTACACTCTCAGATCAACTGGCAGTCTTCTTTGATCGTCTCTTCTTGCACTTTGCAGCTTCCCCATTATTTTTGCAACTACATTATCCACGACTTTCCACACCTACTCATCGCGGCACATCTCCCATATTATGTTTTCGGCATTTACCTTTGACCTAGTCACCGTCATCAGCTCACCTCGCTCTTGCTCGAAGTGGAGGCAGACAAATAATAAGTGCTCCGTAGTCTCTCTTTTGTCGAGCGGAAAGGTGATTCTGCGAATCCGAACCTGTGCAGGTACTTCCTAAAGCATCCGTGGCCCGACAGAAACTGTGTAAGTTGGAAGTTAACCTCTCCATGTTTCCTCTAATGCTCCCCTAATGCTCGACACTTATGAATATAATCATTAAAAACAAGGAAAGGGCGACTCACAGAATGTTTATGTAAAGGAAAATTAATTTTTTAATTTGTAATGAATTTTGTCAACACATTCACTTGACAACAAATTATGTCTGAAAATAAAAGAAAAAACAAAGTGGCAATCGACGTCGAAATGTCAAAAATTTAACGGTTATGGTAACGGTTAGGTTAAGATGGCGGCAGAGTTTTCGTAACGGAATATAGTGGTCAAAAGAACAAGTTTCAGTTTTATGTTAACTTCTGAATAGCGTGTGAGTTAAATTAGAATTGAGTAAATGTTAAAACAATAGTAACAATAGTTAAAGAATTTTCTTAAAATAAAATCAAGTTTTTATTGTCATTTATCATTTCTGGGTCATCAGAGCAGCACAAATTCTGAAATTGGTACCATTCGTCAGCACAAATTCAGGCGCATTAGTGACGTTAATTTCCCCTCAGCACAAATCCTTGGGGGGGTGTGACGACATGCACCTGACGAATCAGCAATAAAAAAATGTCCGTACGTCCGTCACTGCGAAAACTTGAGTAAAACTCAATCGACATTCAAAAACTTTTTTTTCACTGAAAGGTAATTGGAAAGTCTTTTTTGGGATTGAATCTGGGCACTGTCGGCCTAAGGGCCGCCGAGCTAGGGCTGTTTAAGTGGTTTTTGGTCTTTTGTACATAACTCGAGTGAATCTTTTGCGATTGTCATAAACTTTTTTTTTTGAAAGATCTGGGCATGGCCGACAAGAAAATGGAAAAAAAATTTTGTGATTAAGAACCCCTGGACTCAGTCAGGACCCTAAAACTGAGTTTCTACTGGGGCCCACGTGTTCGCCTACAGAAGTTGGATAAATCCTAACTGATTTTGTCGATTCTTTTTCTGTTTGAGAGGTAAAAGTCGAAAAAATTCCTGCCTCATCACATCATCATCATCATCATCATCATCATCATCAAACTTTATAGACCATTAAGTACCTTTCGGTGTGAGGTCTGTATGACACAACCTTAGGAAGGTGTACCACCTCCCTCCATGCCCTCCTATCGCCCGCCAAAGAGATTGTTTGTTCGCCCAGAGAAAGTCCCCTAACTTCTAAATCCGATTTAATAGAGTCTATAAACCTTCTCCTTGGTCTACCTCTTGTCCTAACCCCCGGGACCTGTGCACCTAAGATCCTTTTTGGTAGCCTGTTATTACCCATCCTTTGAACGTGCCCGAACCAGCGCAGACGACTAGCCCTTGCCTCCTCTTCCACTGACGAAACCCCCAAGTTTTCCCTAATGTCGCCGTTCCTAATGTGATTATCCCACTGCTCCCTCCGATTAACTTTCGCTATACTCCTAAGAACCCTCATATCAGAAACCTTCAGTTCATGCACGAGATATCCGCAGTCCACCCAGCTCTCACTACCATATAAAATTGTCGGTCTGAAAATTGACCTGTGGATAGCTAACTTTATTTCGCTACTCAATTCCTTTTTGTTGAACACGTGCGACCTCAATTGACTGGCTACCGCGTTTCCCATTTTCCTCCGTTCCTCAAATTCCCTAACTAGTTTGCCATCCTCTGAAAAAATGGTTCCTAAGTACTTGAATTCAGAAACCTGCTCTAGCTCCTCCCCATTCAAACTGCAAGCAATCCCCTTCCGAGATTTGCCGACATGCATAACCTTAGTTTTTCCCACACTTATCTTCATCCCGTACTCCTCACATGCGGCATTCAGGCAGTCCGCCCCATCCTGTAAATCCCTGGGATCATCACCCAAGTCTAAAAATGTTTGTTTTTACATTCCGATTCATTTGATAGCATAAATTTTTTTGACTTTCTTGAGGGTGACAAAATAGGAAACTTTTAGGGTCACTCTGGACCCGGTGCCCGTACTTTGGGCTGAAGTGGGCCTCAGGACTGTTCTAAGGTCGGCCCTAATCAAAAAAAAATTTTTTTTTGCTACGTTGCTACGTTGAAACATTTTTGTCTATGTAAGTATTTGTCCGAGGCCTCTACTGAGGACCCTAGGTCGGTCCTAAGGTCTGCCCTGGACAAAAAACTTGTTTTTTGCTATGTTGTAGAAAAAATTAAGATGAGCATTTTTGTCTATTTGGGGGTCAATTTTGTACTTTCGGAAGGCCTTTTTTACACCGTTTGTTCGGACGGGTTTTTCAATATTGCCCTCTCGGCAATTTCCAATACAATTTGATGTGGTTGTAATTTCATACACTTGAGAGTTAATGCAATATTTACTTAAATACGTTCGATTCATTTCGAAACAACAACTCTGTTTGCCACATCTATTCTCATACGTACGGATCCCTTGCATATGTTTTCCACAGCTCTCGTGTCTGCTCAGGACACATAGATTGCTACTTAAAATCGCTGAGGAATAATAAGAAATCATTTCAATGTGGTATGTACTTTAACGTAAAACAACATGGAGAATTAAGAAAACATGAATTTATTGGTTAATTTTTGCATACAAATTTCATTTTTAGCTTTATAGAAGTATCTTATTCAGGAATTTCAAACAATCGTTTGCTGTAACGAAAATTCTTCATCAGTGTAACATTTACTAAATTAGTTCTGTCGATGGAACAAAAATTGCTGATGGCTTAGCAAACGACAATGAAATGTTCGGATAAATTATTATTAAATTATTAAATTTTCGTCATTATAAAATAACAAATGCATAAATACGTGAATACATATACGACATGTGTATTCATAACATCAAAATCTTAAAAATTAAATTCAGAAAATGACATTAAAAGATGCGTTGATTATAGGACACTAAGGCTCTTTTTTTACTTCAAAGAAAAATCAAATTATTGGTTTGAAAAGGAAATTAATCTGAAGAACCATGTACGGGTACTTTCTTCTCGAGGTTATCTAAATTTTGAGTAATAGTAGATTGTTGTAGTAGAGTTATAAATCGAATGCTAGCGAGTTACAGCGACAAGTTATCTTATCCATGAAAATAAGTGATAAGGAAATGACAACAACCCTGACGCACTTCCTCATTTACACAGAAAAACAGCCAAAAAACTAAAAGAATGTAATTTTTGGCAGTGGGTATGAAAAATGAGGAATCGAAGCAGGAAGAAGGCGGTCGGTGGTTTCTCGGACGGAACGGATCAGGGGTATTCGTCATGACGCTTGTACATGGATGTGTAGGCTCCATTTCACTTAAATTAGTCACGTAGGGGGGTCTTTTGTTGGCGAAGTATTTAAAGTGATCTGGCCGCACTCTAGGGGAAAACAATGTTCTTCAAAAATGTGAAGGACACTTGCATTCGTCGTTCTTGCATTCGTATGAGAATGAGTTCTAATACATATTTTAAATAATTGGTGCTAGAACGCCGATTAGACGCAACTGTCCTAAAAATTTTCGTGTGACATTGCAATCCTCCATAGTACAGCTCTAAAGCTACATATTTAATTAAACACTGCGCCGACAAAGGCCGAATCACACTTCTAGAGTCAAGTAAATCAATTTGGTCATCAGCTAGAACAGCACACAACACTAGCGGTCACGATGGGCAACAGTGGGTCTTGGAGCAAGTGTCGAAAGCCTCCACCATTGAAATTTTTTATGAACTTATTATGGTGTGGCACGGAAAAAGTCTAATGTTTACTTGCATATTTTACGCTTATGTCACAACGAGACAAAAAGCGCTCACACCATGTGCTAAAATCTTGTGACACAGTCCGGATGGATACGCCCAGAATCGGCTAATGGCACTCCCCATAATTGCTTAAGAACGAAAATACGATCGGAAACAATACGTGAGTTTGTACTTCACTGGAACAACATAACAGGCTGCCGCCAAGCTAAAAGTTGCATCACAATTAACAAGAATTACTCCAAGTACTTGATTAACGTTAGCAGAACGAGACTCAAAACCATCATCGGAGTACTGACGGGACATTTTAATTTCAACAAACACCTCACAACCATTGGCAAACGCACGGATCCATGCTGTGATCTACGTGGAGACCACATGGACACAGCTGAGCAATTCTTCTGTTACTGTCCTGCTTTCATTGATGCAAGAAGAAAGCATCTGGGTAGTTACACAATTAGGTACAGCCTAATCCAATCTCTACATCCACAACACATACTGAGCTACATTACCAGCTCAGGTAGATTTGACAAAACAATAAACGTGTAGAGCACATAACATAGTGAGCGCAATGGGCCCACACAGAGGCCTCCGTGCGAGTTCTATCACGAATAGAACAACTATTTTTAATAAAAAAAAAATCCTTGTGAAAGTCAAACAGATTATGACCTTGAAAGTGTGAAAAGTAAAATATTGTGAAATATGTCCTACCCGTAATCTTGTGAAAAATGAAAAAACTTGGGAGTTCAAAGTCTACCCGTAATCTTGGGAAAATTGTAAAACTTGTCAATGCTATGTCTACTCGTTATCTTGTGTAAAATGAAAAATCTGGTGAATTGTAGGTCTACCTCTTGGATAAAGGATGTCACGCCGAATGGGGAAGGAGGGTTATGAACATGTGTGACAGAGCGTGACAGTAGGGAGCGGGGCTCGATAATACTAGCTTCACTTCTTCGCATAAGCCTAATTCGCCGTGCTCAGGTCGAGCGAAGCATAACTGTGCAAAGTGTCACTTAATCATACTAGTTTCTTGTTTGGAGCGAAAAAATCTTTTTTTTCAACGGCACTCCTTAAATGCGATCGGGAAGAGATGGGGGCCTAGGCCCTCAGCTTTATACTGACTGTATACGACCTTTGTGAAGCTATGGCTGCATTGGGTGGTCACACAAGCTAAAGACGAAGAGCGTACGAAGGAGACTTACGCATGTGCAGAGGTTAGCGTGTTTTAGCATAACGGGAGCGATGATCCCGACTGCAGATCTGGAAGATTTACTGTCATTGAGTCCGATTGACCTATTTATAGAGCAAGAGGCAGCGATGATAGATTTCTGGTCGAGGCGGTCAACTGGCCTTGAATCACAGATACTATGATCCTTTGTTCCTTTTTTTTCACAAGAACATGGGTTGTCCATAATCTGTTCGACTTAACATTTCACTAGATTTTAGCGTATTTATTTTACATCGTTAGCGGCATTAGCAAAAGTTAGCGGGAAGAACAAATCTTGGGCTACCTTCACCTTCATATTAAAATCCTCTACTATGAGAATGGTGATTGGCAGGTCGTTAGATATCAGAGCTATTGCACAACCGAATTTTTCTGCCAAGGTTCAAGAAATAAATTCAAATTATCTTTAAGTTTTCAAAATTTTCTCATGTAAAATGATTTTCTTTTTTATTTCTTTTGAATAAAATATTATACTTTTGTAATTTTATTCTTAAAACGAGTTTCCTTAGTGTCCACTTGTAAATAATGGTTCCGTAAGGTGGTGAATAGATATTATTTTTCAAAAAAAATTATTTCTAAAAGTCCAAAAAAAAGATGAAAAAATCCAAAATGGAAATGTAAAAACACAAAAAACTTCTTAATGACTTATAATAGGTATCTACAGTATTTGTCAGATTTAAATTCTCTTTTTTTCTAAATTTAACATTCTTCAGTTTCATGTCAACTTCAACATTTTTATTTGCAGTGTGTCGCGTATTTTTCTCTGGTTTATCGATGCTTATCAACATTTTCTTGGTTTGATTTTTTATTTTTTTAATTGTTTTTTTTTCTTTTGTATATAAAAATTAAAATTAAGTCTTAAATTTAAGCTCAACATGAATAAGATATAAGAAAAGGAAAATTTTATCACCGTTTATTAATGTGGTTCCCGATGGCATCTTTTAAAAGTCATTGAACAATTCAATTATAACGAGAATAAACTCATTACATGTGAAAATTGCACGTGCATCTAAAGTGTAAAATTGAACCTAACGTTTTACACCCAACTACAATAAAAATGTTTAAATCGAGGGGTAAACAGCAAAGGTAAATGGTGGGACAGGGTCAATTTACATTTCCGCGAAAGCAAATGCTGCATGTAAATTTGGGGGGGGGGGGGGGGGTCTAAAAATGTATCACAAAATTAAGTTGTTGTAAAATTTGGGGGTTAGCCCGAAAAACGATGCCAAATTGTCCACTGAGAAAAGTTCCGACGAGATCCGAAGCGATTTGATGGGCGCTTAATGACGAAAAGTAAAAAAAATCATGGAAATCGTGAAAAATCAAGATTTTCATAAATTTGATATTCCTCATTGGCAGTCATCCGGCCCATAGAAACTTTTTCCCAATGGATCATTTGGCACCGTTTTTGGGGATAGGCCCCAAATCTTTCGACAACTTTTTTTTTGACCCCCCTAATGAAAATGCAGATGGCTGCCACTTTTTGGGGGATAGTCAGATGAAGCTTTATGTACACCGCACTTCGCTCTCATTCTGTCGTGAAATAGTACATTACACACCTGTCTGAACGGTTGTTACTCGTGGGTAAAAAATTTTCTTCAAGAAAGGTTATGTTCAAGATACATATATTTTTGTCGATACAAAAAATCAGAGTGAGACAGGATTCGGTAGCGTTATAACTTTATACATAAAGTTAGAGTTTGTAACGTTACGTCATGTAACTTTATCTTATTTCAGTTACAAAAAGACGCTATCGGATAGGACTAAAATTTCGGCGCACAATGTCTCGAGTTCTAGACCTGGGAAGACGTTGACTAATGTCAGGCTAACTCGGAGTGTCTTCCTTATACTTGACATATTGAAAATAACATTAAACCACCTTACGTAACCTATGAATTCCATAATGCTGCCTTAAATGTTCATTTCTTTTGGTTTTTCATATCCTATTTTTTTCTGTGGGACTGTGGGATGGCAAATCAGCCTCACCCTGAAATTGTTGTTCTATGAACTACATGCGTTAAAGTTAATTCTGTCAAACTTTTAGGTTGAGGCGACTTTGGCATCCCACTCTAAACGTTATCCAATAGGGGCTTTTATGTGTAGAACATTTTGGTACGAACGTTGCACGATGTAACAAAATATTTTTTTCGAGTAATGTAACGTTACCCAAGTACACAAAACAATTTTTTTAATTAATGTAACGTTACACGCGATGTGTATCTTGTCTTCTACTATATTTAAATTTTGCGTTTCTGCTATTACTTTTGACTTTTGATACTGTGTCATTGCAAATGCCAATTTTCACAAAAGCTTTTTTGTAACAATCAAAAAAATGAAACCACAAGATCGAAACCCCATCTTGTATGTTAGTTACAATAGTCGCTCCAAATTTTGAATAAAATTAGCGAGTACGGACCGTATTTCGTTACTCTATCAATAATAAATTAGGTTTTACCGTTATTTTTATCTTTCTGTATTCCCACACCCGCAGGCAGACTGATATTTTAGGGGTGGTGGGGGTGGGTGGAGATCGCGGACCAAAAAACATTTGAGGGACACTTGATAGAGCGCAGCAGACGAAGACTTCGTAACTAAAAGTGCCGCAAGCGAAATTTTTTGGACCTTTTATTGCTTTTTAAGAAAATTTAATTTTTACATATGAAAATTGAAGTTTGTTCTTTATTTTGGACACAGGACGGGTTCCTAAGGACTTCCCGGTCCCATTTGAAAATACCGATTCCCTTTAAAATCCCAGGCCCGAAGTTTTTATCTCCGTTCAGCGGGCGTGTGGAAATTATGTTTTTTTTCCCCGATATTCAAATTCGATTTCCCGATTTTTCCCAGTATCCGCTAAAATCAGGCTGAACTTTCCGTTTTTTGAAAGTAAAATTTCCCGATTTTGGTAACAAAACGTTCCGATTTCGGAGATAGGACGTACCTTTCTCGTTTAGTTGCGAATTAAGGTATTCAGCACAAAGAACAACCGATAGATAACTTAAACGCACAGCATTTGATTTATTACGTGAGCGTAGCGAGCGAAATTTTCCAAAGCGTTTCTTCCGATTTTTTTTCCGGTGCGGGGAGTGAAACGCTTTTCTTTCATTTTCTTAAATTTATTTAAAAAACAGAACAATTTCTATAATATCTACATAGTTTGGAAAGGTGCTAACTTAATTGTGAAGATAAAAGATAGCCGCAGGCGACAATTTCATATTTATTTTTGAATTTCAATAGATTATGCACAAAAATCTGATTTTACAGATTCGGGCCTGGGATAAAGAAAATTATATTGACGTTAATTATTACGAAAACGCGGGCGGAGCCAGCGAATTTTTTTAAAACTTTCTTTATAAGTGTAATACTTTTCAAGCGCTCTCCGCAACAGATCGCCAGCCAAGTTGCCTATGTCTATAGAATAATCCAAAACGCAGAGGAATAAAGTTAAATTGAAACATTTATCTGTCTCATTCGCAAATTAACATCGGAGCGTTGTCGGCAAAGTTCGGTTGGGCTTACTTTTGAATTTGATGAGGTAGGTTATTATCGTCGCAGACGAAATTTTCTAGCCAAGTGGCTCTTTCCATGTAAGATAGTAAATGAAGTATCCGAATGTTTGTAGCACCGCAGTTGAAAACTGTTTTTTATCATTTTTGGGACCATAAAATCTCTAGGGACCCAAAAACGATTCTTGGGCAGGGAAAAATGGTTCTCTTTTCCTCTATTAGCGAACAAAACTCATTATATTTTGCAAAGTAGGTGATAAAAATTCGCTAGCTAAGCGAGAATTTTTTTTATTTTTAACTATTTCAACCTTCTAGCTATTTCCGTTTTTTAGTAAATTTAGTCATTTCCCGATTTTCAGCAATTTTCCAATTTTTTTTTGTCATTTCCCGATTTTTAGTTATTTCCCGACATTTAGTTATTTCCCGACATTTAGTTATTTGCCGTTTTTTAGTCGTTTCAGTTATTTTTCGCTTTATAGCCATTTTCCGATTTTTGGTTATTTCCCGATTTTAGTTATTTCCCGGTTTTTAGTCATTTCCCGATTTTTGCTATTTCCCGATTTTTAGTAATTTCCCGATTTTTAGTAATTTCCCGATTTTTAGTCATTTTCCGATTTTTACTCATTTCCCGATTTTTACTTATTTCCCGATTTTAACGTATTTCCTGATTTTTAGTCATTTCCAGATTTTAATTATTTTCAGGTTTTTACTTATTTCCAGATTTTTACTTATTTTCCGATTTTTAGCTATTTCCCGATTTCTTTGACGCGTCTTATGTTATTTTTTCGTCTGATTTCGCGGTATCCAATTTTTCGACTCCCAAAATTCCCGGTATCTAGGATACCAGGATACCGCACTTTTTCCACACGCGTCTGCGTACCCACAAAATTAATAATTAGGAAAACAAAAAGTTTGCCTCCTCATTTATTTATTTGTCTGTCTATTGTGAGTAAGATAAAGAAATCAAATTTTACACAGAGAGGGTGCAAGTATTTGAAGAGGGGGCTCCGTCTCTTCTGCGCCCACCTGGTTACGGGTCTGGGTGTTTCGTGTACCGAAAAATAAAAAGTTACAATTTGTAACGTTACGAATAATATTGAAAATTTTCGTTTCCAAAAGTTATTGTTACTTGTAACGTAACGCCCTTGTAAAAAAAAATTTATTTATAACACTACTCCAGAACCCTGGGTGAGATGATATTTTTCCTACTGTCAGATTTTTGACGTTTGGAGTTTGGTTCTTGAGAAAGATTGTTCTGTCATTTTCAGTCCTAATATCACATATAAAAAGATTTGATGCGCGGAACTGCTCGATTCCCCTTAACGCGTACGCAGCCTACCTAATTCGCAAGTAATGCCGATGTAACCCTTCTTACGCCATACTAAATTCCGCAAGTAGAAAAAGAATTAAGAAAATTAAGTAGAATCTGCCAGATTCATATAGAAAAAAACAAGTAGGACCCTAGACGACGCTACGCTTGGATTTAGTTAAGTTCAAGGTATTGAAATGTTAAAAATCCACGTCTTTAGTGTGTTAACGGATTATGTGAAAGTATTGTGATTTTCATTACGCGATGCTTACACTATCAAGGATTCAATATCATTAGTTTGCATCTGGTCCATCGTGTCATAAAAATCATTATAATTTGACTTAAGCTGTTGACGAACTAAAGGCGTGGATGTCGTCATGCAATTTTGCATACTTTGACATAAGCCGACGCCGCACTGATAGTGGGGTCCAAATTCTACTGGTTAGAAACGTCGAGTTGAGTTTATGCTAGAAGAATATGAGTGTATTTTCACCGCTACAAACTGGTATGACCTAATCATCACGACTATAATTTTGGATCTTCGTTGTTACGCTAAGACAATATTTAAAAGAGTAAAAGAAAATGCAAATCAATTAACGAACTGGCTAAAAAAAGTTGACATGTTCTTCTTTTTTAGCCTTGACTAAAAGTTACACAAAACATTTTATTATGAACATAATTTGTAATTTAAACGCTAGACTTAACAACTAATTTCATCATCATTTTCAATTCAACTACTTATTTTATTTGTTTATTTTTGTTCGTCTTATTTTCTTATTTGTTTACTAAACTATAAAAATATAAACGCTTCATAGTGTCGACAAGTCCATATTTTTAAAAAAAATTCTAGTTGATGCCCTCAAAATTATCTTCCTCATCGCTAACATAAAGGTCATACATTCGGGTTGAATCTGATATTAGAGATGCGGTTTCACAATTGATTGATATTCTGTAAAATCAATTTTATTCGATCCATATTCCAATATAACAAGTATATGTAACAACAATTGTTTATTTTACTCACAGACATTTCACGTTGCAAAATCGAATCAACATGTGCTTCAGTATACATTTGCGGGTGGTAAATGGATTTTTAAGACCTCATTTAATTAAATAATTAATTGATGTTTGAGAGAAGTATTTTCCAATGAATTTGAATAAAAAATGTATCAATTAAAAGACATGCCAGAAGTACATGAATTGATTTTTTCCATTTTGCAATTGAAATGACATATATATTTAGTAAACATGTTTATACAAAATTTTGCAATTTGGCATAGATAGATACACGAATGTCACCTTTTTAATTCATAAATTATCCCATGCAAACGACGTATTGTAGCTGGGAGTTGCGGGAAACGTTCACTTATTTCACATGTTCTCAAATGGTAACATTCACACACTGAGCAGAAATTCTGAAGAAAATATCGAAATTTGTAATTAAAAGCTCCTACTTAGAAAATTTTACAATGATCCTGAACAATAGTTAGATGTTCGAAAAGTGTCAACATTCAGTAAGTCAGTCACAGTTAGTTAATATTGCGAAAATAATTCACTAAGCCGTTCTATAGATGAAAGTGATCGATAAATAATTGATTTTCTGGTAAGTACTTCAGTAAGGCCGGCCTTGCTCATTTTGGTTTCATTTTATTTAGTTGAAGTATTTATATGTTTCAGATTACCTGAAATTTACGTAAAATCGTTGCATTTATTCGCTTTTTGCTTCAATTCTTCCATTATTCTCAACGTACTCTGAGCCGAAAAAATAGTTTAGAAGTGAAAAAATCATATTTTTATTTCGCTACGACATAACTATTCATTTACTTTTAAGTTACACATAACAAAAATATTAAAATGCTGAGTATTCGAAAATATGTGATTTTCACATTTTTTCTAATTTCACATAATTTCACATTTGCTCATCCTGCCCTCTCTATCAACTTTTATTGACGGCTGAACATCAATTATCTTTTTTTATGATGGCACATTTCGCTTTTCTACCAAACTTTTCGAACGGGTGAGTGCGCATCTCTAAACTTTATATATAATAGTGCTGAGATGTGACCTATACCACTGAATAAACTGAATAAATTTATAAAGGTGAATGTGCCAATCACATCTAGCGAATGTGGAAATTATGTGAACGGCACATTGGCCTCACAAACCGTTCATTTTGGTGGTGTTAGTGCACATCTCGGCACATCATGGGCGCGCGGTAGCATTGCGCCCGTGACGCAAGTTCCCATACGATCAAAAAAATCAGAAATTTTTTTTCGTAGACTGCGGAACCATATATACAGCTAAGTTTTGACTTTTTTCCCTTGCGTCGTACTCCCCTGAAACCTAGTTTTACGGATTCTACCTAAAATTTTGATTGAAATCGACCTTTCACTCATTAAAATCGGTCCAGTGGATCCGAAGATATGACCTTTAAAAAATCGTCATTTTCCATACAAAATGTGCTGCTTCATAGAAGCCAAAGAAAATGTATACATCCTACGTTAGTTAGTTAGTTAGTTGTGGCATTTCCACTTGTATGAAAAACGACTTTTTTGGCGATTTCTCGAAAACTGGCGGTGAGATCTTCTTTAAATTTTGCAGGGACCTTCGGATGGGCATTCCACGCCATCTAAGAATTTAAAAAAAATGGGTCACCGGCTTCGTTTGGGCGCTAGGGCTCTCGGAAGCTCCCATACAAATACCATATAAAATAATGTTTGCGTGCGTGCACGGTTGGGTGAATGAGATATTCAACTTTCATTAGAGTTTTTGATATTTTTCGGTTATTCTCGACATGAGTGAGGTCATCCAATGGGTCTTCCTAGATTTATGGGGTTCTTGTGGATTTCTCTAGCACTTTTCAACTTCCATCAGGTTTTTTTGATATTTTCGGTTTCAATTGCTTCCAAAACTACTGATATCACAACAAAAACTCTTTTAAAAGGGAAATGTGACGCAAGTCGTTGTCCCTTCTTCCAAAACAACTGATATCAATTTGGGTGACGCTGAACGCTTCGAAACGCAAAAAAAACTTTCAAAATATTTTC
>CM055403.1:125146675-125157776 GCA_029228625.1 Pseudolycoriella hygida
TGTGACGCAAGTCCTTCTTCCTCCTTCCAAAGCAACTGATATCAATTTGGGGTGACGCTTAAAGCGTTGAAACGCAAAAATTCTTTTGGAATGTTTTCATTTTTGATTAAAAAAATGCGTCACAAATGCCGGACCCACCAATGTAATAATTTTTCTACGCTTTCAGCTGTCATACGCAAAAATTTGATTTCCTGTTCAAAAATACGCCATACATAATGACAAATTTTTGCGTTGTAAGAGCAATCTTATAAGATTGATGAAATAGTCCATAGCTTTCGAGTAGGTGAATTATGGACCACATTTGACTTTATAGCTCCAGTCTCACCCACCTGAATATGTCGAGTTAGGTATCGTTGGAAAGCTTAGATGTGTGGCAACGAGATACAGCCCTAAGATGAATATTTAAAATGGAGTTACTCTGTTGGGAGCTTTAAAAGCCTTCCTGATGGTAACATGAATATGGGCAAGTCGTCCCAATCAATGCAACAGGCTTTAACCAAGGAAGTCTTTGCATATTCTTGTATCGGTATAGGTGTAGTATATGTCCAATTCATCCGTTTTTCAGTTAGTTCATGCTTATAGCAGAAAACTTCATTCAAAAAAACCACCTAAAATGACCTTATAACCCGAGAAGATGTCAACCTAGACCAGGATTTCCACAGCAAAAATGTGAGTCAAATAGAGGCCTATAATCGTAGAAAGTTTCATTACTTTATATTTCATTTTGCCCGAGTTACAGCCAAAAAATCATTTTTCACACCCCCTGACATGACCCTAGTTCCATAGCTCTAACTCAACAACGAAGTAAAATTTCAGAAAAAATGAGTCAAATGTTTTCTCGCGACAGTCCAACAAATCGAATGAGCCATAGCTCGCCTTAAACGGTGACACCTTGTTCCCAGATCGTCCGATTTCGTACGAAGTTTTCGCAAAATCACTCTTAAATTTTTTAACGGTTTATTTTTCGTTTCAAGTGAAAATTTGGTTATATACTAATTTTTGATGAAAATATTTTTTTTTCGAAAATCATGATCTGAACGTGAGCATCACCTTTTTTGCTCATGCTCAAAATGATTTTGATTCACAAAAAATTATTTGATTTTGATTTTCGGACTCTGGTTGGAAGGGAGTTTGGTGGTGAATCAGCACATGTGGGTAACGCTTGTATGCTCATATTTCCGTCTGTCGTCTGACGTCTGTCTGTCCTCCAAAAACCTGCGGCTTTAGATTGCTCTTCGAATATAGATTTGCACAAATTGAGGTGGGGGATGGGTCGGATGGGTTAGGGGTGCTCATAGACCACATAGTGATCTTAGACTTTTGTCAGTGCAGTGGTCGTAAGATGAGAAGTGGGTTGGAGCGGGAATTGCAATCGTAAGGCTATAGGGAGGACGAAAGAGATTTGCCTTTGGGGGAGGGGATGAGTTGAAGAGGAAGGGTAGGTGTCGTAAGGGAATGTAAGGGGCTTGGAGGTGTGGGGGAGGGTACGCACTGAGCAAATGTCGAAAACCATAGAAAGTTGTGGAATGGTCTGTAAAGTCCTGTTGGGGTCTGGAAATTTCTGAAAAGTTCCGGAAATTTCTCGAAAATTCTGAAAAATTAACGAAATTTCTTAAACTTTGTAGAACTTTTTAAAAATTTCTGCAACTTTTTAAAACTTTCCAGATTTTTTAAGAAGTTTCTGGAACATTCTAGAACATTCTGGAACTTCCTAGAACTTTCTGGAACTTTTTAGAACCTTCCAGAAATTTTCAAAACTTTCTGTAACTTTCTAGAACGTTCTGGTACTTTTTAAAATTTTAGAAAACTTCTGGAACTTTCTACAACTTTTTAGAACTTTCCAGAAATTTCTAGAATTTTCTTGAACTTTCTACCACTCGCTACCACTTTACACCACCCAAGAGTTGCTAAAAGCAACTGAGGAAAATTGCATCATACGCTTCGTTATATATAAAGTTTTAGGAATTTTTCGAAAATTGAAAAAAATTGAAAAATTGAAATTGAACTTCGAAAACTAAAGCTTTTAAGCAAACATGCGACGCAATTTGCTTCAGTTGCTTTGGCAACTCTTGCGGGCAAGTTCTGCATCAGGTATCGAGAGTGACACTCTAGAAAGTATAAGAATCGTACATTCAGGTCAAAATAAAAAGAAACTTTGTTCTTCTGCGCAGGTTTTTAACACCACAAAACCCCGCTCAGAAGTACGAAGCTTCTATTCATTTTGAAGTAAATGTGCAGAAATTTCTGAGAAGTTCTAGAAACTTCTAGAACAGTCTCAAAAGTTTTAGAAAATATTGATCCGCCAAAAAAACTCTTACAGAGGAGGTGTGACGCAAGTCTTCATTTCTGCTTACAAAAGTTGTGAAATCAGGAAAGGGTGACGCATTGAGCATCTAAGTTAAAATTATTTTCTTCCAGTTACAAAAGTTCTGAAATCGGAGGAAGGTGACACATTCAGCTTCGATATGACCAAAAATTAAAACGAAGTTACGTTGTGTTTTTAAAAAATTGCGTCACAAATGCCAGACCCACCAGCGTAATAATTTTTCAACACTTTCACTTTTCACACTCAAAAATTTAAATTTGAACTGTACAATCTTCGCGAAAAGAAGTAAAAGTCAAATCTTTGCAGTGTAAAAACTGAAAGCATAGAAATATTATTTCGTTGTAGCGTCAGGCATTTGTGGCGCAATTTTTAAAAACACGACGTAACTTCTTTTTAATTTTTGTGCGTATCGAAACTGAATGCGTCACCTTCCTCCGATTTCAGAATTTTTGTAACTGGAAGAAAAACGCTTTAACTTAGATACTCAATGCGTCACCCTTTTCTGATTTTACAACTTTTCTAAGCAGAAATGAAGACTTGCGTCACACCTCCTCTTTAAGAGGTTTTTGGCGGATGTCAGTACTTTTGTAAGTTTATCTCTCGCCAAAAACCCCTCAAAATTTTGGTCAGAAAGATAGAAAATATCAAAAAACCTGATGGAAGTTGAAAAGTGCTATAGCAACCCTCCCAATTCTAGAAGTGACCATATCCCAGGGAAAGCGCCATATCTCAGGGATTAGGCCATATTTCCCAAAACCATGTTCGCTTAAATTTAATTCTCTACAATTTCGTCTTTGGAACCAGACCAAAAGCCGTTTGGGCAAAATTTAATTATTTGTTTATGTTCTAAACACAATCCATGACATATTATTAAATTAGAAATGATCAAAAATATATTTCGTCGCAATGAACACAAAGAAAATAAAACAATTTTTGATTTTGTCGGGCGACATCCGTTAGAATCAATATAACTCGAATTAATCAATTAGTCCGTGATGAGTCTAATATCCAATACAGCAATTTAGATTCTAACAAACGAAATTTTATTTCAGACAATATATTTCGCATGCCATCATCAAGTCTTACGTATATAAAACTAAACGTTGTAGTATCGATTTCTATTAGCCTACAAAGTTTATCTCAGATCAAACAGGGCCGAATTTACATTTTCATCGTTTACATTCATGAGTTGTTTTTTGTGTCTATTCTTGATTATGTGGATTTTTTCATAACATTCGAATACGCATGTGTATCTACCACTGACAGATTGCACTAACTTTACTTTGCTAATGTGGGTTTCATGACCGTATTCGATCATGTGTCTCGCCACTGCGCTCTTAAGATTTCCTTTTTCGACACAGTAATCGTATTCATGGTATCGAATCATAGGGTTGCGTTCAGTTTTCCCGTAGTATGTGAAGTCGCACTCGTCCTGGCAACCTATCTCATATATTCCTGATTTCAACAGCTGAGGTATTTTATCTTTGGCACTACTAATCGGAAAAATACTGCTATTCGGCCATAAGCTACGAAGCCTGGCAAATACCTTGGAGCACACCTAATTAGCATGTTCTTTAAACATCATCTTCTTATCCATGAGGACCCCCAGATTCAGGAAACTTTTAGAGTAGAGTATCACAGTGCTATTTAACAATATATTAGGCAATCTCTCAGGACGTAGCTGAGCATCCCCCAATCCCGAAAACAATATCGCTTGTGACTTCTTGGCGTTCAAGTTGAGACCGTTACTACGCGCCCATCGACTCACTTCATTCAAGTCTTGGTTTACCCTGAAGACTGCTTCATTTAGCGTGCCAATGTCAAACGAGTGAAAGAGCTGCACGTCGTCGTCCGCGAATTAATGGTGAGACACTTTTCAGACAGCTCGGCAAGTCACTTAAAGATAGAGAAAACAGCAAGGGGTCAAGCACCGATCCTTGCGGTATGCCCGCACTGATCATCATGGGTTCTGAAACATAATCGTCAATAGAGACGCACTGATAGCGTTCCGATCAGTAGGACCGAACGAGGTCGACGGCTGAACTCAAGAAGCCGAATTTCGCTGATAATTTTGCTAGATTTGCGAGTCAAATGCTTTACTAAAGTATACATAGGACCCTTCTACATAATTCATTACTTCGGACACAATTTTGAGAACTCACAAACTCACGTGTTACTTTAAGCAACACGCTTTGAAAACTGATATTTTGACTCACGAAGTGAAATAACTTTTTCAAAGCTTGTTGCTCAAAAAAACACTCGTGTAGCTTTTATCACAAAATTGTGTCCTCATGTAATGAATTACTTTCGCAGGGTCCATTGTAATATTCTATTTCTGAGCATCTTCAAATTTCATTGTCCAAACAATTGAATTTTGAGAAAATTAGACGGTCGGTTAAATTTTCTATTTATTGTGCGTTTACTGTATGTAACTATGTTCAACATAATTATCGGATTGTGTGAAATTTAATCAAAATGGTTCATGGGTCATTCTGCCGAATTTACTTTAACTTTTGTTAATTACAAACAGTGAGAGTTTACATTTACTAGCCATAAGTTCACGTTGTTGTCCATTTCGTTGTCAATATTACATAAAATCGCAATAGAAATTGCTTACAAATTTCTTTACAAACTTTTCAAATGGAATGTGTAAATTATTTGTTCATAAATTGCGGAGTTTTTTTCTTACATTTATTCGCAAAATCCAACAACGGAGACACCTATCAAAATTATGGCGAAATTCGAACAAAGTTTGGAAAAACATAAATTAAACAGAATAATCTCATTGTAAACATCTAAGAAGTGTATTAAAAGGTGCAGCACATTGTGCACCTCAAGTCACGGTAAATATTTGATGAAAACCTAATTTATAAACTCATAACTTGGCAGAATGATCTCCCATGAATAATTATTATTGTGAACATATTAAGACTGGAAGAGAAAATTGCTTCATTATTTGATATAACGTATAATTGATCATAGAGGTGTAACGTATAAATATGTATTTTAAAAAGTGATTAATGATATATCATTTAATAGAATGTAATACGACTACAGAGAACCGCTTTAATGACATTTTCGAAATCTAAGATTCATGCTCATGCTCACATAAATCTACGAATATTACAAAATTAAAGCACATTGCAGTTTGTTGGGAAAATAAAATATTAATTTGATTACGCGAAAAATACTTTTGATATTCCCAAGACATTTTTTTCATTGGAATTAACATTACAAATGACCAAAGGTTACGTAAGAGAATTGAAAATTTTCATTAAATGTCGAGTCGAAAATGTAAGTACCATAACCTGATCCTACGGACAAAATAGTACATTTCTACACAACGAAGCTATACCAAGTGCTTGCTGTAGCAGATGAGAATGAGGTAGTTGCAAGAGCACAATGTACTCAATTTCTTTCTGAAATCCTTACAATTATAAGTTTGCCATGGTTTACCTTCCACTGATGAGTAGAATACTCATAACAATTCTAACGCTACCTTCCATCTCTACGTACGTACTGTGCTCTCTGAAATTACCTTATGTGATAGTGTATGTACATTGTACATGTACATGTACCATCCCGCAGAATATTTTCATAGAACTGTTCATCGCGTGATTGTACATATTAAGCAATGTCCATTGAGCCATCCATTGATCTTTAGTTACACATACACAATCAACAGCGAATCCAGTAAGGCTTGTTATTCAAGCTTAGAGAAAAAGTTAAGGCTGAAACAGAATTCTATATCTGGCAAAATCACTAAAATAGTCACTTTAAATGGATGCTGCTGTTACGTTTCGAAGACGCGTGAAAAAACTGTAGCAAGACAGGATGAAAAAATAAAATTTTTCATATGACTTTTCATGCCAAACTCGTTGAAATGTTATAAAATTGACATGTAATCATGGGCGCGCGGTAGCGATGCGCCCGTGACGCAAGTCCACATACGAACAAAAAATTAGGAATTTTTTTTTTCGTAGACTGCGGAACCATATATACAGCTAAGTTTTGACTTCCTCCCCTTGCGATGTACCCCCGGAAAATTCTAAGGAGAAGTGTCTTTTCACTCATTAAAATCAGTTCAGTGGATCCGGAGATATGACCTTTAGAAAATGATCATTTTCAATACAAAAGTGCATTTTCATAGAATCCAAAGTTAATGAAAACATCCTATACGTTAGTTAGTCAGTTAGTTTTAGTTAGTCGACTACGTAGTTACTGACTTCCATTGGCACTTGTATGAAAAACGACTTTTTCGGCTCGCGCTCGAAAACGGCTCGATAATTTTTCTTGATATTTTGTGGTGTGCCTCAGCTGTGGATTCTGCGACCTCTGAGATTTAAAAAAAGGGGGGGGGGGGTACCTTGTTTGGGCGCCGACAAAGGATGGGTGTTCGAGATAGAGGCTTTGTGTCAAAGGGAAAGTTGTTGGGTTGAGTGTTTAGTGTATCGAGTTGATCGTCAAAATAGCGAAATATAGGCGAGGGCTCATATTGCAGAGGAAGTTGTAGGGATAATTTTTGGCCACGTAAGTAGTTGTCGCCGCGCTTCAGTTTGGCGGCGGCAGCGGCGCAAAAAAAACTTGTGATATGTTGTAGAGGAAGTTGTGGGGATCATTTTCGGCCATGGAAGTAGTAGTTGCCGCGCTTGGGTTTGGTGGCGGCAGCGGCTTAAAATAAACTTTTGATATGTTTTAGAGGAAGTTGAGGGGATCATTTTCGACCATCGGAGTAGTAGCCGCCACATTTCGGTTTGACGGCGGCGGGCGGCTGCTCGAAAAAAATTCTATATATAATTCGTCAAACACAATTTTTCTACTTCCAAAAGAACTGATATCACAACAAAACCCCTTTTTAAAAGGGAAATGTGACGCGAGTCCTCGTCCCTTCTTCCAAAACAACTGATATCAATTTGGGTGACGCTTACAGTTTCGGAACTCAAAAAAATGTTTCTGAGATATTTTCACATTTGATTAAAAAAATGCGTCACAAACGCCGGACCTTCCCAACGTAATAATTTTTCTGCGTTTACAAATTGCACAACCCCAAAATGTAGCTTTGCTAGATGTATGGAATACAGGTAGCCAAATTTTGGCGTGTAAAATTTGAAAGCGGAGAAAAATTATTACTTTGGGAGGGTCAGGCATTTGTGACGCATTTTTTTAATCAAATGTGGAAATATTTCGGAAGAAGAATTTTTTGCGTTCCGAAGCTCTAAGCGTCACCCAAATTGATATCAGTTGTTTTGGAAGAAGAGACGAGGACTTGCGTCATATTTCCCTTTTAAAAAGGGTTTTTGTTGTGAAATGTACAAAGCAGGCAGGTGTTTGTGTGTCAAATATAAGAAGATATCGATTTAAGAAAAATGTTGGAAATCAGTTGAGTGATTTAGGAGGGTACATTGAGTGCTTAACCCACAATATTCGACCTTAAGTTATACGTTTAAGTGAAAATGTTAGCGTATGTTGGTGTGTGTCCCAGGTTTCAGGTTAGGGCCTTAGGTCAAGGATCAAAATAATAAATTTTGACATGTTTTACGTGAGGTTGAGGAAAACATATTTGTCTATTTTGTCCCAACGCTCAAGTTAGTGCCCTAGGTCATGAAAAATAATCATGACGGCCTTAAGGGTTAGGGGCTAGATCATTATTCCTAAGTAAAGATAATTATTCCTAAGGTCATAGCAGTGTTCTAGGTCCTAGATCCTAGGTCGGACTTCAAACGGGCTTGCGATATTACATCTGGTAACGCATTTATGTTTTTATTGCATTGGTGCCTGTAATACGCCAATTATAGCACTCAAAACCACTGAAAATAGGACTATAATATACCGATTATATTCGAGTTCCATACATCGACACATTACCATAATAGCGTTACTATGGTGGACTCGACTATAATCAGCGTTATTATGGTGGAGTTGAATAAATTGTAATCGAGTTAAATAAATTTTGTCGATGATTTTATTGAAGTATAAAATAAAAGGGTCATTCAAATAGTGCGCACGCTAAAAAGGCGGATTTCAGACCCCTCCTCTCCCCTTGCACCCAAAAATACATGAAAAAAAATCACAATATATGGAGCGCACAGTATTCTCAAATCCTCCCGGGCCTGAAAAAGCGTGCACACTATTTGAATGGTCCCAAACATCATTGCTGAGTGTACGTCCAGTGATATAAAATTATAGTAAAACGTCAGTATAAGTTCATTTTGAGTGATTGGAATCAAAATTGCACGAAGTTTGACGTTGTTTCATATGTACAGCTATACTTTTTCGCAGTTGCGTTGCTTTCCGTATAAAAACTGGTTGTGAATATTGTAGTTTTGAAATGCTTGCACCGAAATGTGCCCGAACCCGACCGTTTCCCATGCGAACTTATAGTCAGTGGATTTCTGAAGTAATTTCTTCTGGCTTCATTTGTTTCTATCGGATCGGAGTAGGCATTTCAAACATCAAGCATCTCTGTATATAAACCGACACCAACGGGATTCGAACTCGGATTCTCCGCATGAAACAGAAACATAGAAAAACTGCAATTGTAAGTCAACGAATTTTGCAATAGTTAAACGGATATACTGAAGAGTAGCGAACTGCAGCAGTGAAGTGTAGTGAAATGCAGTGACGTGTAGCGAACTGTAATAAAGTAAAGCGAATTACAGTAAAGTGTAGTGCAGTGGCTTGTAGCGAAGTGTAGCAAAGTGTAGTGAGCTTTATTGAAGTGTGGCAAACTGTAGTGAAATTTAGCGAACTGTAGTGAAGTGTAGCGAACTTTAGTGAAGTGTAACGAACTGTAGTGAAGTGTAGCGAACTGTAGTGAAATGTGGTGAACTGTAGTGAAGTGTGGTGTAGTAAAGTGAAGTGAAGTGATATGCAGTGACGTGTAGCGAACTGTAGTGAAAAGTAGCAGTGAAGTGTAGTGAAGTGCAGTGCTGTGAAATGGGGTGAAAAGGAGTGACATGTAGTGATTTTCAGATTTATATTAAAGATATACCGCTTGCGAAGCCATTATAAGGTGGAATATTTTCTGTAAGTTTTGATGTACAATTCAACTTTCGCATGGGAAGGCGATAAAACATTACATTTTGGACCATGCTACATAATTCATTACCTCGGAAATAGTTCTGTAAACTCTCAAACTCACTCGTTTATTTTGAGCAACTCGCTCTGTAAACTGTTATTTTGCTCGGATCTCAACACTCGTCAAAACAGCAGTCTTCAAAGCTTGTTGCTCAAAAAACACTTGTGAGTTTAGCTCTTATCACAAAATTGTGTCTCCAAGTAATGAATTACTTTGACAGGGTCCAATGTAATGTACTACAACTTGTAGGTTTGTATCCCTTGCCCGCATCCTACACATAAAAATAATAAATTTTCAAGCATGTAATATACTTATGGCTTAATTTTTACTTCTTATGGAATGAGCATAAAAACAACACAATAATGAAGTTCAGTTGCGTCATTCTTCCTGATAAAAAAATTGTTGAAGAATTTGGATTTCATGTAACAAAACTTGTCCATTTTTTATCTGTTCTCTACTCGGTATTTGGCAAAAATTTTTCTCTTTAGAAAATATATCAACAGCGCAACAAATGCACTAGCAGCTCCTCTTATAATGTACACTGAAATTGCGTGAAAGTCGCGAACATAAACAATTCCGTATGACATACACACAAAAAGTCGGATTCATTAATTTAACGAATTTCAAGTTAATATATTTTTTGTAAGCTATCTGCTGTCCACAAATCCAGTTTTGTAAAATACCTTCTACAACAGATTAAATTGTTATTATAGGATAGGTAACACGAGCACATTTAGATAATTGTTATTATACACCATTTTCATTGTGTCGCTTGTGCCTATCGCCATTCTCTAAATCATTTTCAAAACAGCAGCCAAAAAAAATTGCAAATTCCCACAAACCACAAGATCTCGAGAAATCGATTAAATTAATCTATTAGAGTGTAACAAATATATGATCTGATCATGCATACAATACGTAACGTCTAACACCCATTGATAAACTTTAATTACCGTGTCCGTACTGTATAAATAAACTCGACCAAAAATTATCTAATTTCGTTCAGAATTTTATATGCAGATAGCTCGCATTATTAGTTAATGATTGCAAATAAGTATGTTTCTAATGTATTGAAATGACTTAATTTGAGTCTCTTTCCATCGATCGGTGAGGTGGGTAAATGTAAATACACTTTTAAATAATTCGATTTTGTTTCGTAATATCACATGTTCGTATTGAAGAAATAGAAATGCCTTAGTTTTTGAAAGCAATACAGCGAATGACATCAAAAATGAATAACGAAAAAAAAGGAAATGCCATTGCTCAAGCATAATCGCAATTAAACTCTTTAATCAAATTAGTTAAGAACGTGCTTTAAAATTTATCGTCACCGTGAGAATCGTTTACATTGTCTACATGTGAATTTATTTAACGTGTACCCACTCGGTAAGTTGATTTACACAGTGTGCGATGCAATAGGTAAATGGCTCATAACGTACGTGTAGTCAGAGTAGTCGGTAAATTTTATGTGACGTGTTTGTTTTGATATAGTAAAAGTTTGTGATTCTCAAATTTGTGGTATTTTACGGAAACGATTGTCCTGCCTATGACATTACTCAATTCTCGGCAAAACATTCGTTCCCTAAAGCCGCCTATAAGTTCTCAATAAAGATGAAAAACTTGAATTAAATCTCGATAATAAACAAAAATTTAACCGACAACTAAAGTCATTTCATAGAAACATGAATGAATTGGCA
>CM055403.1:125162604-125175127 GCA_029228625.1 Pseudolycoriella hygida
GCGGTGGCTTTCATTGCCTTTTCGCACGTGGAGTCCACATGGCTATTAAAATTTCTGCGGTCGTCCAGCACAACTCCAAGGTATTTTAATTGGCGAGTGGATGTGATTTCTTCCCCGTCAATGTTCAAAATGATTCGTTCGGTTTTTCTGCAGTTACTTACTAGCATGATCTCAGTTTTTTGGTGGGCCAGCCTCAGCCCCGCCGTTGTCATCCAGTTTTCGACAGTTTCTAGCGTCTCCATCGTAACCACCTCTACCTCCATCTTCAACGTTCCGGATACCGTGAGGATCAAGTCGTCGGCAAAAGCAATCGTCTTAGCACATCTTGGCAGTTTCAGCCTCAGCGCTGTGTCATACATAACATTCCACAGCGTTGGTCCTAATATGGATCCCTGTGGTACTCCAGCTGTGATGTCGACTGTCTTTTTCCCTTCATTAGTATCGTACGTTAGTACTCGTCGCTCGAAATAGCTTTTCAGTATCCTACAGAGGTAATCGGGGACTCTCATGACATGTAGCGCCTTGGCTATCTCTATCCAGCTTGCGCTATTAAAGGCATTTCTAACGTCTATCGTCGTTATAGCACAGAAGCGGTTACCCCGTATTTTTTGCTTCCGCGCCTTGTCGGTGGTCTCTATGACTTTTTTAATGGCCTCAATCGCCGATCTCCCTTTTCGAAATCTGAATTGTTCGTCCGACAGTCCGTGCTCGCCCTCCGTGTGTTTTCTTAGTCTATTCAGGATCGCGGTTTCCAGCATTTTTCCCAACCCATCCAACAAGCATATAGATCTATATGATGATGGCTTGTCTGGCGGTTTCCCTGGTTTTGGTATTAAGACCAGCTTCTGTTTCTTCCATATTTGAGGAAAATATCCGTCGTCGAGGCACTTCTGCATTGTCAATCTGAGCATGTTAGGCTTTGCGCATGCTGCTGTCTTCAGAGCTATATTGGGGATTCCATCTGGTCCTGGCGCTTTGTTATTTTTTGGCTTTTGTGCAGCCATCTGGATCTCTTCTACAGTGATCGACCGTTCAAGTCTGTCTTCCGCTTCATCGTCATAAGGAGTTTGCGGCCATGTGATCTGTTCGTGCTGTGGGAAGAGCTCTCTCACTATGACACCTAGCCTATCCGGGCACTTTTCTTTTGGCCCCAATGTACCTTTCATCATCGTCATTACTGTTCTGAACACTTTGCCCCACGGGTTCGTGTCTGCCTCTTGGCACAGTTTCTTCCAACAATCCCTCTTACTCGCCCGGATTGCTCGCTTCAGTGCTAGTTTTGCATTACGATGTTCTTCGGACCTCTCTATTCTAACATTCTCGTTTCTGGCCCTTTGCATCCTCCTTCTTGTCTTAAAACAAGTTGTTCGCAAAAGTCTTATTTCGTCGTTCCACCAAAATGCCGGTTTTCGCCCATTCCTCGGTTCCATCCTTCTTGGCATCGCCGCGTCACATGCATTCACCATTTCTTTCGTCAATTCTTCTGCAGATTTCTCTTCGTGATCGTCTTTTGATTGGAGATATTCCTTAAAAACTTCTTGATCGAAATTTCCGGTTCTCCATCTTCGCTCTCTTCTATGAGTCATCTGTCTTGTTGCCTCTGTACACTTTTTCACGGTGTACCTCAATGCCTGGTGATCGCTGTGTGTGTAACTTTCGTCGACTCTCCAGTTCAGACTTGGAACTAGTACTGGACTGCAGAATGTCACGTCAATAATCGACTCTCGCCCATTCTTGCGGAATGTAGTTGCATTTCCCACGTTTGCCAGAACCACATTTAATCTAGCTAGCGCTTCTTGCAGACTGAAGCCTCTATCATTTGTGAATCTACTACCCCACTCAACTGCCCATGCGTTAAAATCACCTCCAATATGAACTGGGTTGAGTCCCGTCAGTTCTCCTGTGAGTAAATCTAACATTCGTTCAAACTGCAGAATCGTCCATCTTGGTGGTGCATAGCAGCTGGCAATATACACTCCATGAATTTTCGCTATCACGAATCCTTCGTGTGCATCTGATACAACTTCTTGTATGGGGTACTTGCCCGTTGTCAATATTGCGGCCATCTCGGCTCTGTCAGCAACCCATTTACCGTTGTTTCTATATACACGCTACGGTTCTGAAATAATCGCTACGTCACATTTTTGTTCCGCTGAGGCTTGCCACAGAAGTTGTTGTGCCATGTCACAATGATTTAGATTTATTTGTATCACTTCCATTCTTGTCCTGTTTTAGATTTAAGCGCCTGTTTAAAGACTGGACATCTCGCTCCACCAGTCACGTGGTCATTTTCTGACGTACACAGCAGACATTTCGGCGGGTTCGTGCTTGTCGTGATCTCGTCCATATATCTACATTCGATCGTGGTCATGTGGGACACCGCTCTCACTTTTGCTGACTCGCCCAGTGATCTCTTGACTAGATCTTTATAATCTGCACTTTTAATCTCTGGGCCCTTCTTAAGTTCGAACAACATTTCACCCTTCTGCGTTCGTCTTATTCTCGAGACGTTTTCGCCTAGGTCCTTGAGAGTTTGGACGTCCTTTATTTTTTTGAGGATTTCAGCGTACGTTATTCCTTCTTCCGCCGCCACTATCAGAGCATCAGCCTTCAGTCTCAGTCTTTTAAGCTTCGGCTTCTCTTTTTTTTCTCCTTCTTTTTGTTTCTCACCTCTCTCCACTCATTAAGACTAGGCTTCGGTGTTTGTGTATCTGGTCTCCTTGTGGTCCTTTCGTTATTTTTCTTGTCTTTTTTGCTCCTTTTCGCCGCTTGTTGGGCGTAACCTCCGGCGTTTGTTTTCTCTTTGAGGAGAGTGGGGTAGCTAGCACTTCGGCATCTCCGTCTGTTTTCTCCTTCTTGTCAGCTGTTTCCCGTTTCACATCATTTAAGCAGGCCCTAATATTGACCACCATCCTCTTTATGTCCTTATGCACGTTATTCTTATCTTGAATAAATTCATGCAACTCTTTCACCATTCTTTTGGCTTGCTCCAATTTTGTCATCTTCGATTCGCCGGTATCGCTGGTCTGAAGCGCATTTGTTCTTTCCTCGCTTGTTCTCACGGGCGACCTCGTTATCTTCGCGCTTCTTGCGAACACGTCGTATATCTTAACCTCCGATTGATTTATCCGCTGATCCTCTGATTTTGTCTGCTGATTTTTGCTGTCATTCTTATTCATTTCTTCCATTTTGTTGAGTCCCCCCTCCAAACTGCTATCTCCATCTCGTAGTGTAAGGTAAGGTAGTTAGGTAGGTAAGGTAGGTAGGTAGGTAAAGTAGTTAGGTAGGTAAAGAGTTAGGTAGGTAAGGTAGTTAGGTAGGTAAAGAATTAGGTAGGTAAGGTAGTTAGGTAGGTAAAGAGTTAGGTAGGTAAGGTAGTTAGGTAGGTAAAGTAGTTAGGTCGGTAAGGTAGGTAGGTAGGTAAAGTAGTTAGGTAGGTAAAGTAGGTAGGTAGGTAAGGTAGTTAGGTAGGTAAAGTAGTTAGGTAGGTAAAGTAGTTAGGTAGGTAAAGTAGTTAGGTAGGTAAAGTAGTTAGGTAGGTAAAGTAGTTAGGTAGGTAAAGTAGTTAGGTAGGTAAGGTAGACAGGTAGGTAAATTCACAAAAATTATACGTCCGAGGCACCCCCAGACGGGTTTTTAACGAAGCGCAACCAACCATTCCACCAATACCGCAACCATAGAGCGTGCCATAGATGGAAAAGGACAACTGAGAAGTGAAGTAAGGGTTGGTTACAAACTCTTGGGGAGACAAGAGAAACAAAGCACGCCGAGTTCGGCAGTCTAAAATATATTTACTAAAAATAGGCAACTTAAACTTTAGCAAAATTAAAAATTAAAAATAAATTTTTTTATTAAAATGGTGCAGCGGGGGCTGCAGGATACAAGCAAATAGTGGTGAGCCACAAAGCAGAGCTGTTTCGACCTCGGGATGTGTAGGTGGTCCCGAGGGTGGTCCCAGGACAGTATAGGACTGCCCATCATCAGTTGCTTCCTCTATAACCGTTCACAATACAGCAAGTGCGCATCTTGACCATGTAATAGGCGACACTTTTAGAATATTTGCTAAATGTAGCAGATGGGTAACGATGGGGTAACACTTTTAACCAGGGCGTATTACTTGGCCCAGAGAAGAAGGAGTGGAGTGGCAATTATTTTAAACTAATTAAATAAATATTTTGACTCGCTATTTTTATAATTCCTACCATAATAAAATGAAATGAAGACTTACCTTTGTGCTTAGGCCCAGGGTTCTGATTGCTCATCTTGGATTCCTGTATGAGATGAGGGATGAAAGAAGAGATTAGTCAATACCCATGCTGGAATCAGGGGTAATTAATTAACAAGAGAGGCTTGCTTAAGCAATTGTTTTTTATTTTAAAACCTAAATAGGTTAATGCATAAATTGCAATAAATTAGAATCCTTATGGTAAGTATTACAAACAAACAATTAGTTCCTTTTGAAATTAGGAATTGAATAAAAAACAAACAAGGCACTCGATAGTGCTTACTATGAGGAATCTGATTCCTTGCTGCGTTCATTTAATTTTGCGGCGCAATGCAAGATGTCCCGGGTGTCCGATATCGTGATTAAGCTTCTGCTTGCTTCAAGTGCAGGAAAGAAAGCCGCTGGCTGAGCGCTAGGTCCACTACACTCCCCAACCTCATTATTCGACATTGCGACAGTGCTATGATCAATAGCATTTGGAGGGCTTAGGGCGGGTGAATTTACTTTGTTAGGTGTAAACGTAACGTGTCCGGCTTCCGGGGGCAGAATGCCCTTTGAACTACTAGTCATGATGATGGTTTGGTTGTTGAATTTTTCGTTCGTCGGCGGCAAAGATGCCACTTGAGCATGTTGACAACTCGGATTCTTAGCCGTAGGGCAGCGTGTGGGGGATTGACTGAACCGCATACGCTTTTGGTGCCCGCGCGGTACGCAATTCCAACCAGGTCAGCCTCAGCTAAAAATGCAATGAAGTCCGCAGTGATTTCGTTGAACAACTGGGTGCGGTGCTTTGCCACAATTAGCCTGTGCTCTAAAACTCTATGCGCATGAAATGTGAGGTGATGCTTCACATGGGAGATAAGTGAGCTGACTGATTTTAACATTTCAGGGCTTAAAGCAACCATTGAACGAGTTGATGATGAATGCTCGCGTATGAGATTGCAATTTTGTAATGAAATTCGCTCCCTTTCGAATGCCATTTCGCTGGGCAGATTTATTCGCGCCTTTTCGTTTCTCCCGACCTCAATTGTTACATTGTTTACTATTTTATGGAGGTCAAAGCCCAACTGCGGGTCCAATGGGTGGACCGAAGCAACTTTCCTTGCTGCATCGATTTCACTTACGACTTGACGCGAGTCAGATTGTTTGATTAGGTTATAGATGATGTCTGCAATTTGGTGCAACGATTTGGCTGTCCACTGTTGGTCTTCCATTGCTAAGGAAGAGGAACTAAAAGGAAAAGGAGCAAATATGAGCTCAGAGCGGCAAAGGAAAAAACACATGAATGGACCCGACACCTTCATGCAATGATTTCGCTAAGAATAGCGCCTGTATCTTGGTTTTTTAGTTTTGACTAATTCGCCAGAAGTTTTAGCGGGCTATGGGGCATGAAAGCTGTACACACTTGCGAGGGGTTAGGAGGTAGGTTTCTTTATTTTGACGGATTACCAATGTACAAAGGGTTCTAAAGGGAAAATTTTTCAAATAAGTCATTTCATCGAGGGGTGGCGCACTTCATTTATTCCATTTATTCTTTTATTCCATTTATTCCCAAAAATTTTTTTGTTGTTTTTGCGAAATATCTGAACCAAACACATCATAAGTTAGACAAATAAGTTCAAAAAAAGGTTTGCACAAATAATAAAGCATTTAAACCATCTTGAGATTAAATTTTATTTTTTTTGTAAATAAATGGAATAAATGGAATAAATTTTTTTATTCCATTTATTCCATTTTTCAACAAAAAATCTTTTAAGTTTTCAAAAGTGGGTTGTTTCACTTTTCGACACATTAGTATGGTTTTTTGTGTGCGTTGCCATCAAAATCAAGTCTATTTGAGGTTTTGACGAATTTGACAAAATTGTCATTTATTCCATTTATTCCAATATTTATTCCATTTATTCCCATTTATTCCATTAACCGCAGAAGTGCGTCACCCCTCGCATTTCATAATATCTGAATCTATCGAAAGTAAAATTTTCAATGAGACTTTTCATACAAAATTGTACTTTCTTAGTTCGACAGATTTAGACATTTAGACATTAGTTGAAATGAAAATTGAAAGAGTGGCCCCAAAAAACATCGAAAAAATTCCGGTCTCAACACCCAAATCTAAAAATTTTTATTTTAACATCTTTTGGGCAACAACTATTCTGCCCATTTTACTTCTATATACTCAGTGAAGAGCATAACCTGAAGTGAATCCTTCATATCATCCTATTAAAATGATAAATTAAATTTTCGCTGTAACTGAATATTTCATTTTGATTTTAGTTTTAAGAGAAATTCTTTGAGTACTCATATTGCGCCTATAAGGGATTCCGTTTGGGAAATATGGAGCTTTTCACTCGAGCCAAGTTTCGTCGTATAAGGGTTATCTTCACTACAACTCTTCAGTCAACGGCAAGTAGTGAAGATAATTATCCCTATGCGTACCATCGAGACAGTCAGCTACACGCAAGTTGAAAAAATTGTCTGCATGTTGCAACAGAATTTGTGGATGTTTATCCGAAATGTCATAATTTTAGAATATAAGATCGAAAAAATGATCATACAAACACGTGCTTTTAAATTTACTTGTTATGCTGTTTTCAACATTATCGACATTATCTCTTTTTTCAATGTATTTTTTCTATGGCAGACCTTGAAAACAGCTGAAACTTGATAACAAGTAAATTTATAAGCACACGACAGTATAATTAACAGTTATTTGTCCATTTCTATAAATTGATTGATTAAAATATCATCAATTAATATTCTTAAACATAAGATATACTTCATCCATAAAAGGTCCTCAAACAATTCGCTTCCCTCACAATCGAGTAGGAAAATATGACACTAAGATCCTTTTACATTCAATGAACAACAGATGCTGAACTCACCTCATTAGCCGATTCCATATCGGAAAGCAGAATTTAAAGCCCACTAGTTTATATCTTGGGGAATGTATTAAAACCAGGGAAAAGATTTTAACTCATCTAAAAAACAAACAACATTAAGGATCCTCACAAAATCTTAATGAATTTATGAACTTACATCGTCCAGTATAGAAGCTTTGAGAAATTTGTTTGGCGAATACCTCCTAAAGCCCACGTAAACGTCCTAAGTCTTATAATTTTCTTTTACTCATATATGAACAAACAGGACTAACAAAACTTCAAACTTATTTCAAAGCCTTCTTTCAAACCTTCTATCAAAATTTTATTAGCTTATTTTAAGTTACTCTAATCTGACATAATTTAATAAATCAACTTGACCTATGGAGTAGACTGCTCCCTGCACTCTCAACACCCCGGGTATCTGTACAGATTCAACCAAAGCCCACTATAAAGGAACATAAAATCTACCGGAAAATAAGAACTCAATTCACAAAGAGCCATGCGCAATAGAGACCAATTTGATAAGAGTTGCTAGCAGAGAGTCAGAACTAAAACACTATTTACAAAAAACTGCCAAAATATCGAAATAGAAAAAACAATTATTGAATTAGAACTCAACTAAAAGCAGCAATGCTATTATCCCACTGTCAATAGTAAATAACAAGATACTTCCTTCACTCTTAGTATCCCGGACATCTGCACAGGTAAAATCTTTTCCGATTTTGATAAATCTCTTTTTAGTCAATAGGTCTATGAATACCCAACAATTTTTTAAAGAAAATTTTTCAGTTTGGACCCTTGGACTTTCTTAATTCTTTATCTATTTGAGAGGTGAAGGCCTAACAGCATTAAAAAAATTGGGACAGATGCTTCTACTTAGGGTCCATAATTGTCCATAAGGTCAGCCCTCTAGTCCAAAAAAATATTTTTTGCTTTGTTGTTGAGAAAATTAGGTGAAACATTTTTGTCCATGAACGTATGGGTCCTAGGCTTCGAATATGGATTCGACTGATTTAATGGGGATTCGTACGGGTTTTTAGAATCGATTAAAAATTAATTTCGCTGGCAGCCCATAACCTGTTAGCAGAGTAGGAGTAAAACGACCAATCTTAATGCTGGTAATGTACAAACTGAATATTTATTGATAATGGATAATGTATTATTATTAATGTATTATGTAGTCCAGTAATATTACAACAAAGCCCAACAATTTGGGAAGAAACTTTTTTGAGATTGGGCCCTATAGCTATAGCACTAAAAACGAGTTTCTGTTAGCGCTCTACGTGTTTAGGAAAAAAAGAGTTTTCGAAAATCGGTCAAGATTTACTCATGTTATCGTGTTGATGAACAGACAGATCGACAGACGGACGTTTTTTTTTCGCTGATTTGTCATCTGGAGGCAACAAAAAAAGTTTTCCCCTTACTCCCGGGTTCGAATTCGCAATGTAACAAACGTGGTAGTAAACGCATCAGACCTTCGTACTTCGTACGGGTGTTAAAACTACCTCGCTGGGCCTATATTCAATGTACGAGAGATCAATGTTCCTGGAATATGACGGCATTCCCCATACAAGTGAGACATAATATTCCAGCACCATTCACCACTCGTCCGAACACTTCACTGGGGTTTTGATTGTGACTTTTTAACTCGGGTAGTACACAAGTGGAAATGACCTGGTACAAACTCTTTACAAACTCTAATTTAAGGAACTAAAGATTGGTTTTGGAAATGCGTGCAAAGTCTCTCGATTTTACCATAAAACTGTTGCAGTCGGTTAAGTTAAATATGGGTCAATGGAAGTATGGGAAGATGTCGGTCCGATACGCTGAAATTCCCGAAAACGTTGAATTATATTTGAGATTTTTTTAAAATCTGTTCTGCTTGCCTCCAAAATAGAACGATATCACCTTTCTAGTGGCATTTCCAATTCATTGAAATTTTAATTTTATATGTCAATTTAAAACAGACACGCCGACGGCGCGCCGCCGCCGCCGATGTTTTGTAAACTTCGGCGCGCCGCCGCCGACTAAAAATTTATCACGCCGCCGCCGCCGATCAATTATATATCGGCGCACACCTCTAGTGACGAATTTAGGGGGAAAATTAATGTTTTTTAATTTTTTTTGTTGAAGATAGATGTTTCGTTTTTTCGCCGGAAATTTTTTTCGCCGGAATTTTTTTTTCTGCCGAAAACTTTTTTCGTTGAAAAATTTTTTTCGTCGAAAATTTTTTTTCGCTGGAAATTTTTTCTTCAATATTTTTTTCTTTTCTTCCAAAACTACTGGTAACACAACAAAACCTCTTTTTAATAAGGAAATGTAACCCAAGTCCTCGTCCTTTTTTCCAAAACAACTGATATCAATTTGCGTGACGCTTACAGCATCGGAACGCGAAAAATCTTTTTTTTTTCACTTTTGATTAAAAAAATGCGTCACAAATGCCAACGCCCAACGTAATAATTTTTCTGTGCTTTCAGATTTTATTCGCCAGAAATTTGGCTACCCGTACTCCACCCATCACGCAAAACTTAATTTTTTTTCGTGTCAAACCTGAAAGAACAGAAAAACTTTAACGTTGGGGGGTCTGACATTTGTGACGCATTTTTTTAATCGAAAGTGAAAAATAAGAGTTTTTTGTGTTCCGAAGCTGTAAGCGTCAAATCAGTTGTTTTGGAAGAAGGGACGAGGACTTGCGCCACATTTCCTTTTTAAAAAGGGTTTTTGTTGTGATGTATGGCTCCTCATCCTTGTCTCAATGGTTTTTGTACGGCGTTTTTTGAGTTTGTGGACTTCTTTTTTGGGGTGTGGGGACTGCGTCACACCCTCCGCTATCGCTGCTGATATGACCAGGTCATGACGTAGTCTGGTTTTCCTCCGAGGTCAGAACCAGGTCAGGACCCGAACTGGTTGACCTGATACTAAGCCTTATTTGGAAGTCAAGTCAAGCCAGTGGTCCAGATAACACTTGTTATTGGCTATAAAAAAACTGTGTAAAATACTCATTGAATCAATTAGGCCACAAAGTAGCAAAACTGATATCTTCACAGCTCATTTTTGCGGTGCAAGTAACGAAACACGAGCTTATAACTTTTTAAATTATTTCGTTTAATGTTTCACAAATATAGTTCCTTCGTCTGTGAAATATCAAATATATTACTTTCTACTTAATTGACACTAACAATATAAATTTTGTAATTTCTATCTAGACATAGACATTCAAAGAAATTATTTTGTTCTGAAATAAGAAGTGAAAAAAAAATATTTGTTTCAATACGATCAGGACGTACAGCACGGAATAAAATTAATAACTGCGTTGAACGATAAATTAATTACCTAACCGTTTTCTATAAAATATTTTAATATTTTTTAACCTAAAAATGTAAATGAAATTGGAATTTTATAACGAATAATGACCAATCCCGTCATCGTTTCAAACGAATCCCGGGAGCATTTTATCGTTCTAATAATTTATTGTTATAACTTAATTTCAATAATTTGTTCTCTTTATTTCGGTTATATTGTTATTTCATTAAAATCTACGGATTGGCTGCTCTCGTTCAAAGACTTTCACTCACATTTGCTTTTGACCGTTATCATTATTTGATTCGTTTGATGGATAAGATACAGCGCACTGACGAAAACGGCATTCGGCCTGAAATAAGAATTTGAAAAAAATTAGATTCGTTCGAAACAGCTCCGTTTTTTCATTCGATCTTCGACTATTACTTTTTTCGACAACATTGCCGCGCCGCCGACATAAAATCGATTAATTTTCATTAAAAATTTTCGCCGCCGAAAGTCGAATGAGGATTCTGACGATATGTGTCTGTAATGTAAGGGGCCATCTATAACGTACGTACATGAAAATTATTTCCCCTCGTTCGCAAAAATGTATAGAGAAAAATAATGAAATGTATGGAACGTATGCCTTCGTCCCTAATGATGTACGTACTTTACGGATGGCCCCTAATGTAAAAAAAAGACTTACTGAGCTTCCTTAAAATATTCTTTTAAAGTTGTGCTAAACTTTTTGGAATATTTCACGAATTCCTTCTTTCTTTGCTCAACCGCCTGCTTCCCAGAAGTTCCTGGAATGAATGGCGCAGCTTCATTCACAGCGTCCAACAGTCGTTTAATGGCACTGGCAATTTCCCTGGCAAATGTAGTTTAAGCAACCGAACGACAAATATATTTCATTCACTTACTTTATTGTCTCTAAGAACTTTTTTCGATCACTAATTTCATCAGGAATCCTACTCAATATTCGTTTCAATGATGCTGATTTCTTATTTAGTTCTTGGAAGGCTTCATCAGTTCGATTCAAACGATATTCTATTACTGCAAATGCAAAATGAAAATTGATGAGGAACAAATGATTGATAGTGCGATGAGACATGTACTTACAGTCCGTTTCGGAAGCACTACCTTGCAGTCTTAAAATACTTTCATTCATATTTACATTCAACTCTCCTTTTTTCAATATTCCCATAACAATTTCGTATGAAAGACCTGGATGAGCTTGCTCTGCTTTTGTAAGAGCTGTACGCAAGGTTTGCGATGCAGCGGCATCTCGTCGCTCCAACTTAATTGATAATAAGAAAAGACATTAATACGAAAGCTCAGTGCAAGAACGGTACATTAGCACATAGCCAACAGAGGTTTTGTGATGAAGAAAAGAATGATGTAGTCTGACGTATTTTGATTTGAAAACCAGGAAACCAGTTTTTTTCTGGCACCTTCCATTTCTTCTTTATGATTCGGCAACAAATGCTCAAATATTATCAAAGACTTCCCAAGCAAAAGCTTTTACTTAAGCCCATCCTTCGAAAGTGTGAGCACATGTTTTGGCTCCTCCTTAACTACCCACATAGAACATGGGTTCCAGAAGGAGCTTAAGACCGGCGTGATGTTCCTAGGCCTGTCGGCCGCGTACGACGCGGTGTTGAAACGAGGGCTCCTGCTTAAGCTAAGTAAGATAATCCCATGCCGTAAAACACTTCAACTTGTCTTGAATATGTCAACAGATCGGAGTTTCCAAGTAGAAATTAATGAAAACACCATCTGCAAGAGAGTTCTGAACGATGGACTCCTGCTTCCTCTATTGCGTATATACGATGGACCTCCCACCCACTAAATCCCGTAAGTTTATCTATGCCGACGATATCGCATTTCAGGCAAGAACGTTTGATGCTCTGACCTTGATATCTTGTCGACTTACTTTAAGCAGTGGCGACTAAAACTGAACCCAAAACTGCTTATTTCGTTTAAACAAACGTCACGCAAATACGTCCCCAATCCGACGTACTTGGGCATAGTATTGAATCGAAGCTTTACGTTTAGAATGAATGCAGAGCTCATCAAAATACTCATCAATACTTCCAAAATTAGCCAGAAACACATGGGGTTGCACAGTGAAAAC
>CM055403.1:125175627-125201794 GCA_029228625.1 Pseudolycoriella hygida
GGGAGGGGAGGGGAGGGGAGGGGGAGGGGAGGGGAGGGGGAGAGGGTCTAGTCCCGTAAATCGTGTTACGTAATTTAGGGACATCCTCTATTCTGATACCGCAAAATTTGACGTAAAAGGCTTTTCGCTTTAGCACAAGGAAAAAAAATCGGATGTTACAATAGTAATTTTTGTACCTGTTTTGGACGATTGTTTTTAGGCAATTTCACTTCGTTCGGTCTACAAGCTAAAATGCCTAAAAACAATCGTCCGAAACAGTGTACATACAACTTTACATGCAAAGGGCCGAAATCTCTAAAAAACTTTAAAAAATTCCCTCTCTTTCGGCCCCGTCGCATGTAAACTCTCACGTTTTGTTTACAGGAATTTCGGGGGCATAAAAAGTTTAAAGAGCGATGCGTAAAAGAAAACATAGAAGGGACCCGTCCGTACCAGAATAGATGCGGCAAACAGAGTTGATGTTACGAAAAGACTGGAATGTATTTAAGTAAATATTGCGTTCACATTAGACCGTATTAGAAATTGCCAGTTGGGCAATATTGAAAAACCCGTCCGAAGTAACGGTGTAAAAAGATTCTCCGAACGCACAAAATTGATCTCCAAATAGAGAAAAATGTTCTCCTCAATTTTGTCTACAACATAGCAAAAAACTATTTTCTGGGCTAGGGCCGACCTTAGTACTGACCTAGGACCTCAAATAGAGGCCTCGGATACATACTTCCATAGACAAAAATGTTTCCCTCAATTTGCTCTGCAACATAGCAAAAAACATTTTTTTATGTTAGGGCCGACCTTAGGACCGACATGAGGCCCACTTGAGCCCTAAGCACAGGCAAAAATTCTTTTATAAATTGTCGGCCGTGCCGAGATCTTTCAAACAAAAGAATATTTTTAAAAATCGGAAGAGATTTACTCGAGTTATGTAGAAAAAAAACACGTAGGGCACTAACAAAGGGATTGGGTAGTTAGATAGGGTAGTTAGATAGGGTAGCGCCTAATTGCATATGAGCGGAGTGTGGTAGTCCGTGTCATGTGCCAGACGTGCAACTGTCTAACTATCAAGTGCTCTTTTTACGTCCACGTCGTAGTCCCCGGGATCTCAATTCTCTTCGGAGTTTTGTGCTAAACTTAAGAGTGCTACCTGATGACTTGCCTACGGGTCAGAGGGGAATCGAATTAGTGGGTTGTGCGTGTGGCTAGCCACCATACCACACTCAAAAAAGCAATATGGTTATGAATTCAACAACAGAGCCCTAGCTAAGTCCAAAGATTCAAATCGAAAAATATTTCTTCCACATATTGTCGGTCATGCCCAGATCTTTCAAACAAAAAAAAATTTGAAAATCGGTAAAGATTTGCTCGAGTTATGTACAAAAAACACATAGAGCCCTAGCAGAGACTCGTTTTTAGTGCCCTAGCTAAGTCCAAGGACTCAAATTAAAAAAAGTTTCTTCCATAAATTGTCGGCCATGCTCAGATCTTTCAAACAAAAAATTTATGAAAATCAGATAAGATTTACCCGAGTTATGTGCAAAAGACCAAAAACCACTTAAACGGCCCTAACTCGGCGGCCCTTGGGCCGACAGTGCCCAGATTCAATCCCATAAAATATTTTTCGACTACATTACAGGAAAAAAAAGTTTTTTGAAAATCGGTCAAGATTTACTCAAGTTATCGTGTTGACAGACAGACAGGCCGACAGACGGACATTGTTTTTTTCGCTGATTTGTCATCTGGAGGCAACAAAAAAGTTTCCCCTTACTCCCGGGCTCGAATTCGCAATGTAACAAACGTGGTAGTAAACGCATCAGACCTACGTACTTCGTACGGGTCTGAACATTTTGTGAAACGTTCCTGACGAATTCTGCCGATAGAATTTGTCAGTAAAGTTCAGAATTTCTACGAAAACAGTTTTCTATACAAAATTCGTCACCCTGTGTTCCGACTTTGGTTGATTTCCTCTGGAGATTTCACTAAAATGGTTTGTAACAAGTAGTTTTCCTCTCCAGCTGGAACATTTCATCGAAATTAAAAAAAAAGTGCGCTTGATTCGTTGTCTCAAAACGAAGATATAGATTTTTGAATATGAAGACTTCAGAATCACCAATTATCAATATTCAATAAACTTTGAGAAAATGGAACATTTAAGTCAAGGAAATCTTTTATAGTCCGGGCCAAGATAACACCGGCGATCGGCGCCGGCGCACAGGTCTATTTTGAAGGTGTAATCCTCATATGATTTTTTAATATTTTAGCGTTTCGGTAGCGTAATCGGTATAAGCTCGCGCTCGGCACTTGGTCTTGACGATGTAAAAAATCCAGAAAGGTCGAACATTTTTCAGCAATATCTTTTTCAATTTTTCTAGTCTTCAGATTTTCGTCACACTTGCTTTTACTAACACAGGGTTGCAAAAGCTGACATCACTGGTTTTGTCTGAACTTTAGCAAGTATCGGTGGTCTTACAGAGCGGCATCACATAATTACCTAATAGAATGTTTTCTTTATATGATTTCTCTAAAGATGCAAAAGTTTGATAAAAGACGTGCAAACCACGTGATAGAAGAAGAACTCATAAAATTGAAGTTTAAGTTCTCTTGCAGTTTAATTATTACAGCTGCACTTTGCCATCGAATAACAATTGAGAAATCAAGTATATGGTAATTTTCCTCTTTTGATATCACGTGGAACATATCGTCAAATAACGTTTTCATTCATGAACTGAATTAAAAGTTTCTGGGCTATTATTTACTTGAAATCGATATCACTGAATTATTTATCTTACATAGAAAAAGAGCACAAGAATTATGTTTGAATTTGAATATCGCAAAGAATGAAATAGGTATAAAGTTCAGGAGTTGGTTAAAGTCTCGCAGTGAACAGAAATCCCATCTCTTCTTATTCTTGGTATTTTAAAGCTGCATATTTTACTGCTTGTCTATTGTATAATGTCGGTTTGGCATGAGATCTAATTCGTCGTTATGCTTTATAGACCTTTCATTACCTTTTAGTGTGAGTAGGCGCCGACTTCGGTATTGCCCTGAGGCTCGAGCAACACTATCACTAAATTTGTTGAGGCTAAGCAACACTATGAGCTGGTATAGACAAAAATAATTGGCCCAAATGCCGAATATCTTTTCGAAACAGCAAAAATTAGAAAATGTATTGTAATATACTGGGCCTTTCATAGGAAACTGGACACCTTATGAATAGGTCTTTCATATGAATAGGTCCTGTATATTTATGTACCTCTTGCTAAAATTGTTATTTTGACGCGTGGGCATGGTGGTTCGAGCCGAAGGCGAGATTCGTCATGCCCACAAGTCAAGATAACAATATTAGCAAGAAGTGCATACAATATTTTATCTACCGAGAACAGATATATCGAAATAAATGAAAATATCCTAGACGGATAAATGCGACATTACTGTTCAAGGTAGATAAAATACTAGTATTAGTATTAATTACTAGTAATTAGTACGCAAACTTTCCTGTCCATAGCGTCATTTATTCAGAATGCTTCATTGAGGCAGGCAACCTGATCATACGAAAGTTAACAGACTCTATGATCCTCTCATTCTTCGATGGTACATATGAAAGAGATAATTGGATGGACATGGACACTTTCATATGAAAGACCCAGTATAAGAGAGCAAAGTGTTCGTAGCAAAATAAACTTCCACTAAAGCTTTTGTGGTTTTACGAAAAAAAATTAGAAGATTTACGAGAAAAATTCTTTATTGAAACAACCCTCCATGTGTTACTTTTCTGAAAACTCGTTAGATTTGAAATAAAAAATTTCGTTGCGCGACAATTGTCAAACAATTCAGGTTACACTGAGATGGGTTGAAGGATTTTAGAGAGAGTTTGTAAATCGATAGTGTTGAAAATAATTCATTGAAATCTAAGGTCCGAGGTCACATTCAGGTCACAACTTTATTGCTCTGCAGCTTTTTTTGATTGAGAGCAAGACCTGTTGCAGAGGCTTCGGCAGACACGTCTCACAATATATAGCGTTCTTGGTTGATTTTCATACCTTCTTATCCGAAATAATCCGAAATAACTGCATTTGTCTGTGATGGCAGGGTAATGCGGGGAATGCCCGCTATAACTCCGCCCAGCGTTTTACTGAAAGTAGCTTGCGATCGATTAGTTGTCTTACGCCATCGATTAGTCGTTTCATGCTCTTGCTTTTGTTTTTTTGTCTTTATTGTTATTATTGTCGTTATTGGATGAGTGCACAAGCGGGATACAGTGTGATATAGACATTTTGACGTTAATGTGATTAGGAAAAGTCACTTGCTCTGCTTTATAAATTGAACGTAAATTAACTTATGTACTGTAGAAAATTTGTAGTTGTTCTTTGATTTATTGTACAATACGATACTTTTACCATGCCCAACACTTGTGTTGTATGAGGGAAACCTTGGCATGGAAATTGAGTAATAAATGAATGAATGAATGAAAATTGTCATTACTACATAATGCTAGAGGCCCAATGTCATGGTTCTGACCTGACTTTAATCACAAAATTTTGTGATTACATAAAAAAATAACAAATCTATTCAATACAAAAGTAAAGGAATGTGTACCGAGTTTACGATGGCATCTGAAATGGCTAGATCATCTTGAAGTCTGACCTGAATTAACTTTGATGGTCAAAAATTTATTTCTAGCTGTTATTTTTTATAGATGCAGAATATAATTATGAGTTAAAAATTGTTCTACAGCATGACTCGAAATTGATTCGCTTTTTTTATAAATCACATGGACTGCCCAGGCTTTAGATCCTCAAGGAGTCGTGTGAAATCAGGAATACATTTTTAATCGGTACTGTAGAACAATTTTTTTCTCAGAATAGACATATCTCTCGACTAAAAATGGTAATCCGTGAAATAGTAACAAAAAAGCCCTACATCGCACCTGGAATTTATCCGCTCTATGAGCTTTATAAAGAAAACGGTGCATTTTCGAGACATCTCGTAAAACAATTTTTTACTCAGAGTTGCAATTTGCATTGATAAAAAATATAAAAAAAATATCAGCATGATTAATTGACCTGTTCCAAGCCTTATTGAAATCCCACTCGGAAATACTGCTAAATGTAGACCGAGTGTGAACCAAGAGACTACCAAAAGTTTCTTCGGTGATGATTTCAAAAAGGTCCACAAAACTGATTTTTGAAGACTCAGGCCGGGGCATAGGGCAAAAGGCCCATCACTGTTCGCACCGATGCACCATTAGACCAGTCCGGGCCTGCAAAGAGGTACAAAAGAATTGCAGCCCAAAACAAAGAGTTACAAAAACGAATTTCAAAATAGTTACAAACTAGGTGGTTTCCCCCATTATGTTGACTGTCTGGCAGCAGCTACAGTCCGTAGAATTATGAAAAAATGTGTTATTGTCAAAAATGCTGAAATGAGTTCTTTTCTTTCGAATTGAAACTCGCTTCACTCACGATTTAATACACACTAAGCTTGGGAGAACCCCCATGCGTGTTTTTTGAGCAGCATTGAAAAAGGAGTTGTTGGTATTGTGAATTCCCGACTATTAAGGATTATTCATTCATTCATTCATTCATTTATTTTCATTTTAAGTCAACTTAATACAAGCGGACTGTTCATTTAACATATAAACTTCAGGACAGCGCAAATTATACAAGGCTACGAATTGAAGGAAATTAAAAAAGAACAAAAAGCATAACAAAATAAGGAAAAAGGAAAAAAGTAAAAGGTTAAGGAATAGTTGCAAAATCTTGTCTGGGCACAATAAATGGATGAGAATTATTTTGTTTAAGCTTTCTCTCCATTTTTAATGCACTTTTCGTGTACTTAAACAAAAGAAATTCTAAACAAAACATTCGTTTGGATTTTGACATTCAGTTAAGAGCATATTATCAATGCGGTGTACTTGAACTTGAATCAATGATTTATTTGGAAAGTGAACTTGTTTTGCTCATTGCTTTGTTTTTCCATATTTAGTCGAGAATGACTCAAAATGTTAAATCTATCTTCAACTACTTATGGCCCTGCCGCCCTGGGTCTTTTCTCCAACCTCGCACTATTTTGTCCATATGTAGTACGAGTTGCATTAATAACTATAGGAGACCGCAATGCAAAATAATAAAAGACAACAGCCCATTTCCGGTTTCATAATACAACTTATAAATATCACACGGCGCAAATATTTAATTCTTTAAATCTCAAATTTAGGTTACATATCATTCACAAAAGTTAAAAACTTATTTTGCAGTCTCTGAACTCTGTGAATAAATAAATATTTTAAGAAAACCCGTGAATCTAATTGATAAATTGTTCATCTTAAATCTAACCTTTAATGATTTAAATTTACTACAACTACAACTACTAGAATAAACTATTTTGAATGGAAAATCAGTATTTTTTCGATCAAAGATTGTAAATACAATATTATTAAATTTTCATATGCGATATGGTTTTATTTATTGATTTTAGGTTACGTCGATGCTCGATTTATGAGAGAAACACGACCTAAATATGTATATTTAAGGAAACTACTCTTTTGAACCTCACTTTTTTAAGGTTAACTGTAGCTTATGGAAATTACAAGGACTGCCACAATTAAATACTCGTTGGTGTAAAAGGGTTTTTTAAATCGAAATCAGATCGAAAATTTTAGACTTCGACGGCGACGCGACGTACAGATCTATCTAGAATAGACCGAACCTTAAGTGGTGACATCTATGTTTTTTTCATCATATCTGAATTAACGCCTCAACAGAGAACTACTCCCTTTTCTCAAGTGGCGTCATCCATGCAATACGGACAAACATACAACTGGTGACACAATCTATAGGAAACGTGTTTTTTCTTTATTCTGATCGAAAATTATTTGAAATACTATCTATATGAGCGGCTAGACATATGACTGGCTAGACATATGACTGGCTAGACATATGACTGGCTAGACATATGACTGGCTAGACATATGACTGGCTAGACATATGGCTGGCTAGACATATGACTGGTACAGCAGGGTTTAGGGGAAGTGTTATCTCTGACACTGGTTGAGGTGTCTATTGTGCTGTAACGCAGAGGCTGTGAGATTTAAAGTAGAGAGACTGCACCCGCACATTATTTCTAGATAATAATGCAGTAGAGAAATGATTGCGTCTCGGTTTTCACCTATAATTCAAGGGCCTACTCACTGAAATGTTCATAGATAGAGCGCCTAAGGGGTCGTATTGTTGAGACCAGGCACCTTTATTAATCTGCAATTATATCATGTATGGATGAGTATTTTACCAGGAGGACAGGTCCAGAAATGACAGAAAGGCAAAACTGTGACTGTAGCAGTTGACTTTTTTAGCTGCAAATCGAGATGTTTTAGACAACAAGTAACTATTTTACAGTAGCGATACCCATGAGCGTAGCTCAAAAATAATAGATTTCGTTCTATGCAGTGAAAATAATTCATTACATGAGGGATCAAATTTGTGATATGAGCGGAACTCACAAGTGTATTTTCGTGCAACAAGCTTTGGAAACGCCTTCGGCTCGGATATGGAAACTCTACCCTTGTCAAAAACAGTTTACGAAGCGATTTGCTCGAAAATTCACGAGTGAGTTCCCGAGATCACAAAATTGATATCAAATCAATGAATTATTTTCACAACATGGAACGTATGCTATTTTATTCGCTGTTCCATGTGGAAAGAAGTTGTCAATAAATGTATATTTCCCCACTATGAAGCAAAAAACCACAACAACACAATTAAAATGTAATTTTTTCTCGAATTTGTTTGAAAAATAGATTAAAACGAAAGTACAAATGTTGTCATATTTTCGAAAATCTGCTCATCATTCGATCATTCGACGGTTTCAACCGTTTCGCTATAATGTTGGTACTAAAACGGTGATAATGACATTAGTTGTATGTAATGAGTTTTGCGGATAGGACACATTGTTATTACATGTAGGCACAATGCTATTACATGTGGACAAAATGCTAATACATGTGGACACAAATATCGAAAGAACCCAACATGTAATAGATCGCATATAAGGTAAAATATACATGTATCGACATCTTTCCATATGGGACAGCGAATAAAAACTTTGACCTATCGACTAAATCCACTCTACAAGGGCCCAACAAACTGACGGTAATGAATTCCGAATCGATTCGGAATTAGAATTCAGTTCACTGGGCGACATGTGAAGAAGGCTAGACTCACTCTAAGGAAAATGAAAAATGATGAAATGAAACTGTTATTGTTTTCCATGTTATATCAACAATGTTTTGAATTAATCAGTTCACATTCTCGTTCATCTCATCGGAATATTAACTTTTTTGAGTGTGAATTTAAATTCTAAAAAATCCTGGAATGCATCGAATCTATAAAAAAATTGAGACTACAACTCTAAAGGACTCTATATAAGGCTCTAAGACAAATACAACAGTATGGATCAAAATCCGTATTTTTTGTGTCAAATCCTGTATAGCTCCAAAGTTGTCAGCATTGAACGAAAAATTATGAAGCTTCACGAAATAGATCACACACCGCCAGCTGTTTGTTTAAACATTTTATAGCTTGCAAACGATGAATTGGTGTATGGTTGATTGTGTTGATGGCATTATTTGTAAATATTTTAGAGCAATTTTGAATATGAATGTGAACACATTAAATATTGTAGTCGCTTTTATAACAGCGAGGATGAATATGCAATTGTCATATCGTTATCAATCAGCAGAGTCACTTTGTTTCATTTATCTATTCGTTTCGAGATGGAGAACACTGAAAAAAACCGTCGAAAAGCATCAGAGAAATAAAAGAGGTTTTTAGAGCGGAGCAATGTGTGTGTTTACGGGTTAGCTCAGTGGTAACGTACTGGCTTTCCCCCAGAAAACCCGGGTTCAATCCCGGCGGTGACAAAATCCTGTATAGGATTTTTCTTCAACTTGTAGCATGATAGTATCGTTCCTTTATTATTATTTCTTGATTTCTGTATCTTGTGTAACAAAAAAAAATTTATCTTAACCAGTATTCTTCGAATAACTTAATACTAAATTAATATACGGTCAAGAATTGTAAAACTGCGTAGCTCCAGTATGTGTACAATTCTAAGGAGCTGATGATTCAAAAAGAAAAAAAAAACTCATAGTTATAAAAGTCCATGGTCAGTAAAAACTGAAGCAAAAGAAAAGAAATGTAAGAAATAGAGGTAGAGCAACAAAAGTTCATATAAAAATTTCTACACAAGAACAAAGGAGAAATAGGGGTGGCAATGAGCAAGAAATCAAGCAGAAATATAGCAAACTCTTTTCCGATATCGGTGAAATTCAATTATTAACAATCTAACAGGGTATTAAATAGCGTAGGTCCAGAGAATAAGAAACTTCTTTTGCCGTAATTTGAGCAGATTTTAGGCTTTTTCAGTAGATATGAATATCGCGTAGAGTAACAGTGAATGTTGTCAGGAAATGTTAATGAATGATGATTGAGATCATTAATGCAGCAGACAGACAGATTTACAGACCGCCAGCCTATATAATTGAACCACAGTAAGTATGTTCGGAAATTAAGGGCATTTTTTTGTAAGGTCTGGATCTTATCGATAAGTCTCTTGTTGGCTGATACCCCTACACAATATGTTAAGTGACAATGAATAGTCGAGTAGTAAGTAAGTCTCAAAATATCCTTGGGGAGAAAACGCAGTCTCTCTATGATCCCAGTATTGCGGGATAATACATTACCAATATTGCTACTGTGTTCTGTTCACCCCAGTTAACGAATTCATCTAAAGTAAGGCCTAGACATTTGACAGAGGTACACATATCAATTGTAACACTATTGAAGGTCAAATCAGGAATATCAACGATCTTCGTGTGTGGTTTTCGGAAATGAACTAATTTCGTTTTTTTCAAGTTCAAAGTAAGCTTATTCAACCGAAAATACTCAGCAATTATGACCGGGTCACTGGAGATATTACTTATATTATCTGAGACTATGGCTGAAGACTGGAATATGTTTGTGTCGTCCGTAAATCTATTATTGGGATTTAATGTGAAGCGCATAGAAGTCATTGATAAATATTAGGAAAAGCAAAGGGGAAAGAACACCACCTTGTGGAACTCCCACATTTACCTCCAACAAAGAGCTACCAGTTTCATTACATTCCGTATACTGTTTCCTGTTACATAAATAGCCTCTCATCAAATCAAGGGCCACTCATCTGATGCCTGCATATTCCAACTTAATTAAAAGTAATCTGTGTATCACAGTGTGAAATGCCTTGCTTAAATCGATGAATAACCCGGACACTACTTTGCCTTTGTCTATTTCTCTATTAAATCATCTCAATTAATTCAAAGAGCGCTGTATATGTTCCGCTTCCCACCCAAAACCAATACTGTCTAGCATGGAAATAGCTGTTGACATTTAAGAAACCGTAAATCTTTTGATAGATTATGGTTTTTAATATTTTATTGACAGCGGGTAGAATAGATCGACAATTATTTACATCCCTTTTGTCCTCTTTCTTATAAATTGGAATTATCTTGGCAATCTTGAGCTTATCAGGGTAGATACCATAAAATAAGCAAAGATTGAATAAATCAAACAAAAACATTGAGATGTTAGGCGCACAACATTTAAGCGATCCCACTGTGATTCCATCAAATCCAGGGGACTTATCTACACCCATAGATGTGATGATAGCATTCACATCATCGACTGAAAATGGATTGACAATAAGAGTTCGAAATTTATTCAGGTCATCTCGGTCAGTCTCAGGGATGCTTTTAGCTAGGTTGCTACCAACATTAGCAAAAAAGTCATTAAAATGTTCACAGACGTCTTTTTCATCAATAACCGCATTCCTCCCGTTTAGCGAAATAGTTTGTTTATTATTTTTATGCTTACCCAAAATAAAATTGATGTACTTCCAAGTCCGCCTAGAGTCATTACAATTGTGGAATAGGTCTTCGTAGTAACAAGTCTTATAATCCGTCAAATATCTATCAAAATCTACTTTCATTACTACTAACTTACTGTCCAAATAAGAATGATCGAGATTAAGCTTACGCTTCCTCTTGATTTTTCTTTTTAGGTTGCTTATTTTACGAATCAAGTATTCCAAATTATTGTTCATGTATGAACAGTTCAAATGAGTCTGCTCTGCGATGAATTCTGTGTACATATACAGATATCTGAGCCTATCTTAAGACGTAGATATAATTAACACCAGATAAAAAATCCTTTATCCACTGGCAAGCGCGCTAAATACCCCCATGGGAAGGTCTGTACCCAGCAGTGGGTAAAATAAAGAGCTTATAAAGAAGAAAGAAGAAGAATGTGTGTGTTTGCTCTCTTTGTTTCAAAGTTCCGTTCGAATTAATCAAAATTTGGAACGAGAATTTGGAAAATGGGACAACCGACTATGATGCTCTAAGGACATATTTCGAAATTCACGAAACGACTGTCATGTGCGGACGTGTTGCCAAAGTTAGTACTTCACCATAATTTTCAAATTTGTTCATCTGTTTTGTAGTAACTACAGGCATCATTTTTGTCATCTAATCGAAACATTTATCGTACTTTGAGAAATTGGGATTGAAAATGGATCGTCTAGTGACCCCGAAGTAAGTTTTTCCTTTTGTTCATGTTTCTCTCTTTTAACACTCTATTTTCTATTTTCCGGTGAAAAGCTTTTTCGGTAACAGCTTTGAAATCACATCACTAAACTATGTTCGCACGATAAAGAAACAGCTTAGTACGTCGCGCGTCGCTTAGAATTTTAGGTAAATATATATAAATAAATAAATATAAAGATTTCTTAACTCTTTTTATAGTTCATTCATTAAAAAATGAAAATTCTCAGTGACGAAAAGGACAACTTTTGTTACATTTATTTTGTACTCGGCTTACACACACATCTAGTGCTTTAAAAGCACTTATCACTCAGTTGCGCTACGTAATTAAATCTTGTTAAACATAAAATAAAACAAAATCTGACTATCGACGTGAATTAAGGAAATGTTCTTTATGGAATTAGGAAGCCATGTAGACTTTACAATTTAAATAACTCAGCAAATATTTACATACGAAAAGAAACAGAAATGGGAAAGAATTGAAAATGAAACCTTTTGCGAATATTGCGATTTTTGCAACTTTTTTATTTTTAGACAAGATGAAAATAGTTAATTTCTTTAAAGTTAAATTTTGCTTTTAAGCGACTAAATTAATAAATGAAGTAAAGTCAAAAAATGTAAATATTTTTATGGAAAGTTTAGTTTTTAATTATTTTGATCGTAGAAGCTAACATTTCGTGTACTCACCTAAATTGTTCGAATGTATTCACAATTAAACTTGGAAGTAATCCTCTTTATTCATAACCTCAACAAAAAACTGTCTTGAACATCATCAAATATTTTCTCACAATAATTTAACTAAACAAAGAAACTTTTCATCACCGTAGAACTCTGTATTTTCAGACTGATAAATGATTTGATTTGATTTCAAAATATCAACCGTCTTCACCGAGACTTTGATGTGAATTAAAATGTGTTTTCATTCATTTAGAAGCAAATAAATGTATGTTGTTTTCGATGCGCAGGTTGCATATACAAATAGTAAAGTCACGTGCATTCTTAACGTGATTGTTTACCTCAGCGTAACTGATAGCAATGATTACGATTCTCTTCATATTAGGAGTTTTGTGTTATTGCTAAGCTTAGCTCAATCAGTACGATATGCTATTTAAAGTTTATTTTATGAAGTAACACCAGCGTTGAAGCGCAAACGAAATTATAGTGGGGACTCACATGATTTGTAATCCTCTAAATCCCACTAAACTTGGCTTCATTGCAGATTCCTTTGAAATTATATGCACACTGCACACACACGATTATTTTAGGCGTTAACCAAGTGCTGGGAACTAAACTTTGAGTTTATTAGGTCAATTGAGTACAATTGTTTGCATCTTAGCATTCGTTGAACATTGGTTGGTAACGGGTGAGAGGGGGTGAGAAATTGTTGACTTATGTAAAAGTTAATAGATTGACATACTATAGGTGGGTGCATAGTACTTTTAAAGCTTCCTGATTATCGTTTCTATAAAAAGCTTGTTGTATAAATAGAAATCGTTTAAGCTCTGTATATGGTAATATACGTGTAATAGAAAGCATGCATTAATGTCGTCATCTGTTTGACTTTTTTCACACTACCTTAAGATAATAATTGTCCGTTCAAAGTTATTTCCGCAGAACGGTAATTTTAAAAACAAAGTTACTCTGCGGTGGGTCATCTAACGAACAGGCTGTGAATGCTGTTCAACTACGGAGGCGAAAATTCTTTGTATTATTATTGATTTATTGTTTCCGTAAGTCGCTCACAATACGAGAGTCTTATTGGCGATTTGCAACGAAGGGTGCGACACGTGTCGGAAAAAAATCGAACATACTTATGTCCGACTTTACACGTAGAAAGTGGCGACATGAATGAGTAGTGAGCGGTATTTCAACATACTTATGTCCGATTTTCTACAAAGTAGTAGTGTCATCTGTTTAGTGTGAAAATCGCGAATATTTCTGAATTAATTCACAAAAACTCACAGAAAATTTTTTTTGCTGTTTAAATTATGTTGTCAAATAAATAACACTTGAAAATATAATTTATCAAATTGCAATAAAAGGATGTGAATTTTTAGCTCCAGGACGACTCGTCAAAACAAAAAATTTACAAGCAGCAACGTAATGTACTATTTTTATTCGTGGTAAGTATTAAAGCGAAACGTTAAACAATCTTGTGATTCCCTTCCTGTAATTAAAAGAGTTTTTAGTGAAATTTGGTGTACATACGTATTCAGCGATGAAAATAAGCCGATGTAATAAACTACCTATTAAATATTCGAAAGTACCTAATAGTTATTTGGATCACAAGGGATGAAAAGTAAAAATTTTAACCGTGTGCGAGAGTTGCTGCCCGCGCCGAAGGCAAGGGCTGCAATCGCACAGGTTGAAATTTTTACGCCGTCCCTTGTGATTCACGTAATTTTGCATTACAACTGTGGCAGATCCCAGCAACCAGGAATCAACATTCAAATATATAAAAATCTAGTTATCGTAGACATTAAATTTCTGTATATATATTCCGAACATTCTTAGAAATAATTCAGAATTTATTCTCATTTCATAGAAGAAACATCTTCTTAATGTAGAACCCTCTACACAAAAACTACGAATATTGTCATTCTCGCTTCCCAAACTAGAAAAACAAAAGCAAATTTAAATGTGAAAACATTTCAACCGTTATAAATATCAGTTTCTAATAGAGGTCTAAGTCAGCATCATAATCATCAAATTTTATAGACCATTAGTACCTTTCGGTGTGAGGTCTTTCTGTAGAAACCTCAGAATGGTGGGCTATCGTCCTCCATGCCCTTCCATCGTACGATGCAACTCATTACATATTGCTTTTACTATGAACGTTAAAGCTCATATTTGAATTATTTTGTCATTGACATGACGCTCAGACATTAACACGCCTAGAACAGTTATGTTATGGAGATAATTAGAAGAGATCAACATTTCGGCATCTAGTGCCAATATTCAGTCAGATCATGTAACTTCATATATGCTAATGGTTGTGATGGACAGAGTGTTGACGTATCTATTTGTCTCGGTTAGAGGTATTGATTGAACTAACGAACTGTCACCGAAGTGATTACTGCTGCCAAAATGTTTATCTCTTCTAATGAACTCCATAACGCAACTGTTATAGATGTGTTGCATCATGTCTATGACAAAATAATTCAAATAAGGGTTTATACGTTCATAGTATAAGTAATATGTAATGAATTGCATCAAACGATTGATTCCAAGTTTGTGGGCTTTAATCCGTAGAGATTTGCAAAGTATCGAATGACTTTCCACAGTTGGGTTTGCTCAACAAAAAATTCTCTGAATTGCCAAGGAGATGCTTTGTTCGCTCATCGAAAGTCCCCTAACTTCTACATCTAATTTAATTGAATCTATGAACCTTCTCCTTGGTCTACCACTTAGCCTAACACTCGGGACCTGTACTTCCAAATGCTTTTCGGTAGCCCATTATTACCCATTCTAAAAAATCATATCGTTTCTGAATTGTTGTTCTTATAAACAGAAATTTCTGCGATATGCCTTTAAGAATTATCATTTTGGAATAAATTCAATGGAAAGTCTGCTTTAATAATCTAAACAGCGGCGCATATGCTTCGATCAAAGTTAGCCTAAAATCAGTCGTCAAAAACAGACACACAAATAACTATTTCATGCAGAGGTCCAAAATCGAGAGAAATTTATAAAATTTCCTTCGATTTTGGCCCCGAGGCATGAAAAAGAAATTGGAATTACCAAAAAGTATTTACACTTTACCGAAACTTTAATCTGCATTTACCTAAAAAAAATTCAATTTATACCTTTAAAAAAAATAGTTCTACCTAAAGATAAGTCCATTTTACCTGATGACAATTGCCAAAAAAATATTCATTCTCACTTCTCACCTAAAAAAAGTTATTCTTATCAAAAACTAAATCACTAACTGCAAATGAAACATATGCAGGGGACCCGTACGGATCAGAATAGATGAGGCAAACAGAATAGATGAAGATTCGAACGTATCAAAGTAAAGGTTGCCTTAACTCTTAAGTGCATGAAATTACGTCGACATTAAATTGGATTGGAAATTGCCGAAAGCGCAATAATGAAAAACCCGTCCGAAGAAACGGTGTAAAAGTATCTCCAAATATTCAAACAACCGTCAAAATAAAAAAAGTTAAAACTTTTTTTTCAGACATATTTTCAAAAAATGTTATTTGTACTACCGCCGATATTAGAACCGACCTAGAGCACTAAGGAAAGGCCTCTGACCCATACTTCCATAGACAAAACAGCTTGCCACTGACACCGATCTTCTATCGCTTATAGTTCTCAAAATGTGTGAATTTTTCGAAAATATATTGTCTAGATTGATCCACCCTAACATTAGCGGCCATATTGGCAGGGATTGTGACATGCACCACACCGAAACCAACAACTTTGCTTTTGACACCGATCTTCTATCTCTTATTGTTTTCAAAATATTTGAATTTTTCCAAAATAAATTGCCTAGATCGATCCACCCTAACATTAGCGGCCACTCGATTTATGCATAAAAGTAGAGGCCTCGGACACACAATTCCATAGCCAAAAATGTTTTCCTCAATTTCCTCTGCAACATAGCAAAAAAATTTGTTTTTTGGTTAGGGCCGACAGGCAAAAGTTTCTTTAATGAACTGTCGGTCATGCCTAGATCTTTCAAACAAAAAAAAAATTATGAAAATCGGAAAAAATTTACACGAGTTATATACAAAAACACATAGAGCCCTAGCAGAGACTCGATTTTAGTGCCCTAGCTAAGTCCAAGAACTCAAATTCAAAAAAGTTTCTTTTCGGCTATGCTCAGGTCTTTCAAACAAAATTTTGAAAATCAGAAAAGATTTACTCGAGTTATGTACAAAAGACCAAAAATCACTTAAAAGGCCCTAGTTTGGTGGCCCTTGCGGCGACAGTTCCCAGATTCAATCTCATAAAAGATTTTTTGATTACCTTTCAGGGAAAAAAAGTTTTCAAAAATCGGTTGACTTTTGCTCGAGTTATCGTGTTGACAGACGGACGGACATTTTTTTATTGCTGATTCGTCATCTAAGGACCATGATCGGTGCTCCCTCCCCCACTCCCGGGTCGAAATTCGACTGGTTACAAACGTCTTGGTAAACGCATAAGACCCCTTTTCGAAGAACTTCGTTCTTCGTACGGGTCTAAAAATCAGTCAACTACCAATTATTTATTTGCTTTTTACTATGGATAAACAAATGTTTTCCTCATAAATATTCACTATTCCCAAAATGATAAAAGTACTTCGCGTCCGTCGTGTCATGTTCGTTAAAGTGCAAGCTCTCTAGTTTTATTTGCCACCGAGGTTTTTGTGACATTTTGTATAAGGAAATTCCCTAGTTTTGTTTGCCACCTATATTTTCCTGACATTTCGTTAAAGCGCAAATTCTCTAGTTTTATTTGCCACCGAGGTTTCTGTGACATTTCGTAAAAGGAAAAATTCCGTAACATTTCGTAACATTTCGTTAAAGCGCGAATTCTCTAGTTATATTTACCATTGAGGTTTTTGAGACATTTCGTAAAAAGAGAAATTCCCTAGTTTCCCTAGCAGATTTCTAGGTTCTCGTAACATTTCGTTAAAGCGCTAATTGGCTACTTCTGATTGCCACCTAGGTTTTCATGACATTTCGTTAAAGCGCAAATTCTTTAGTTTGCCTAGGTGGAAAACAAAACTAGCAACTTCTCCTTTTACGAGATGTCGCAAAAACCTCGGTGGCAAACAAAACTAGAGAATTAGCGCTTTGATGAACCTGACACGACGGATACGACGTACTTTGTCCCTTTTGGTAATAGTTAATATTTATGAGGAAAACATTTGTTTATGCATAGTAAAAAGCAAATAAATAATTGGTAATTGACTAATTTTTCATTTGCAGTTACAGATTTAGTTTTCGATAAGAATGCTTTTTTTAGGTAAGGAATTATTTTGGCAATTATCATTAGAGAAAATGGACTTATCTTTAGGTAAAACTATTTTTTTAAAGGTACAAATTGAACTTGTTTTAGGTAAATGCAGATTAAACTTTCGGTAAAGTGTAAATACTTTTTGGTAATTCCAATTTCTTTAAGGTACTTTTGAATTTATTGTGCGCATTTACCTATAATATTCCGAAAATAAACGGACGACGCGACGCCGGCAACCGGCAGCTACTATTGCTTGATGAAAAGTGATGCAAACCATGATCTATTGATGCACAAATTGAAGAAACCTATCCAGATAACACAGATCACACTTTTTAATGTGGTTGCCCACTGAATGTACATTAAATGTGTGAAATTCAATGTTGTTGAGAATATGTACGTTGTACATAAAATGTACAAGTTGTACAAGAAATGTGCCTGTAAAGTGCTATTCAAACTTGAAACTATTGCACTATGTGTACACTATTACTATCGCATTTAATGTACCAAAAATGTGCTTGTGATGTAATATATTTTTCGATGTAAATATAAGGCACATCAAAGGTACATTAGTTGTGTATTCAAAGTGTTTTAAATATATACATTAGATATACATGTAATTCACATTTAATGTACATTAAATGCACTTCACGTTCCAAAAAAAAGGTGTAATGGTAAGGGTGTTTTTTAATATACATTGAATGTCCTGGAACTGGAGCACATTAAATGGGATCAGGACATTTTACGATGGCACTTTATGTACATTTAGTGGGGCCAATTGTTATCTGGGCTATTACATGCAACGGGGCCGAAAATGAGGTCATTTTTATGGTATTTCGCCTCTTTGCATGTAAGGTTGGGCAATTGTTTTTAGGCAATTTCGCCAGTTGTAAACCGAACGAAGTGAGGTCTGTAAGCGAAAGTGCCTAAAAACAATCGTCCAACCTTACATGCAAGAGGCGAAATACCATAAAAATGACCTTATTTTCGGCCCCGTTGCATCAAATCAATCGTCCAAAACAGATGCTCAAATAACTAAAAAGAAGTGTAAAACCTGTCAATCTCGCGCACGTTAGGCTTATTATATACTGCAAAATACTACAGTCAGCTTAAAGCTAAATCAGACACTCACAGATAACATATCAAAAATAGAGGACGATATTTTAATTTTTGAATGTAAAGTAGGTACTCTGCCAATTGAATTTTTCCCAAAATCACTAAATTTTGGCGTCTTTGAATGCGTTATATTTTCTAATTTTACTAATATAGAAGAACTTAAAGAACTCAGAGGAGCAAATGATTTTGATTTTGAACGATTTTATAAAGGAGTGACAGGTGTTCCATATCCAAAATACAATTTTGATATGGAATTAGATGATTTCGAACGGTAAAATTTGAATTTTGTCGTTATAGACCCTGATAAAGCGTTCTATTAAATGTTTGGGAGAGGCCGGTACATGGCTCTCCGTCACAAACCCACTACGGACACTGCTTGTTAGACTGCAAGTGGGATATTCTCCTTCTTTACCTTCCTTTGTGGGGCAACCACCTTCGAGCCCCGTTTTTTATTTTTTCATTTATTTCACGGAATTTTATTCTACGTAATTCTTTTTTTCAAAAACTTTTCAAACAAGTTCCCTTATATTTGAGTAGCAGAACACAAAGAGCCAAATAAAAACATTTGCAAGGGACCCGTACGTATCAGAATAGATGTGGCACACAGAGTTGATATTACGAAAATACTCGAACGTGTTTAAGTAAATATTGCTTTACATCCACATTAAATTGTATTGGAAATTGCCGATAGGGCAAAATTGAAAACCCCGTCCAAAGCAATGGTTTAAAAAACCCTTCTGAAAGCACAAAATTTATTCCCAAATGTTCACCTCAATTTTCTCAACAACATAGGAAAAAACCATTTTTCCATAAAAAGTTTTAAATTGAAAGAAAAATGGGAAAATGAATTTTAAGAGTAAATTTCAGTAATGTTGCATAGTCTAGTGACTGAAACTCATGCAAATATTGCAGTTTTCTGATGTTTTTAACAAAACAAGAATCATTCGAAATAAATACATACATACATACCATGTTCTGGAGTAGGGCTGACCTTAGGACCGACCTAGGGCCATAAAGAAATGCCTCGGACACATAATTCCATAGACAAAAATGTTTCTCTCAATTTTCTCTGCAACATAGCAAAAAAATTTTTTTGGTTAGGGCCGACCTTAGGACCGATCGCGACCTGAGGCCCACTTGAGCCCTCAGTACAGGCACCGGGCCCAAATTTGTGTTTGAATATAATTCGGTACTCGGTTACCTCTCGAATAGAAAAAAATTAACAAAATTGGTTAGGATTTACCCGATTTATGAAAACAAACACGTTGGGGCCTAGTAGAAGATCAGTTTTAGGGTTCTGGTTGAGTCCTAGGGTTTCTAGTAAAAAAATTGTATTCCATAAAATTTGAGACATTCATAGACCTTTCGATTAAAAAAAAAGTTTTGAAAATCGGATGAGATTTACTCAAGTTATGTACAAAAAATGTAGGGCCCTAGCAGAGACTCGTTTTTAGTGCCCTTGCTAAGTCCAAGGGCTCAAAATCAAAAAAGTTTCTTCCATAAATTGTCGGCCATCCCCAGATCTTCCAAACAAAAAAATATTTATGAAAATCAGAAAATATTTATGTACTCGAGTTATGTACAGAGGACCAAAAACTACTTCAACGGCCCTAGTTCGACGGTCCTAACACCGGCAATGCCCAGATTCGATCCCATAAAAGATTTTTTGATTACCTTTCAGGGAAAAAAAAGTTTTGAAAATCGGTTGAGTTTTACTCGGACTGTCCGACGGACGGAGGGGCATTTTTTTATTGCTGATTCGTCATCTAAGGACCATTAACGATTTAGACTGGTTACAAACGTCGTGGTAAACGCAATAAACCCATTTTCGAAGAACTTCTTTGTACGGATCTAAAAAGTACTTTCCTTTTTCTTATGCAAAGGTGACTCATAGGGAGTGAGTGACGTTTAAATTCTTTCTGTACAATTCGGGAATTTTTCGTACAAAATTTCCAAAATGTGTACACATTTGTACAAAAAAGATATTTTTATTAACATGAGGTAGCGCCGCAGGCCGCGAAAAAAAGCGGGGTCGAGGGGTGGCATTGTGGGGTCAGAGGGGCAGAGCCCGCCGCCAATAATGTATTTAAATATCCACAAGTACGTTTAACGTACAGTTTAATCATATGACAAACGTTTTTTATTGAGTAAAAACACCAACTCGTTGCTTTTTTTGTGTACATTCCTTTTTGTGTACATTTTCTTCACTGCGATGTACATTTCAGATTTTTTTTTGTACGGACAGACGGACAGACAACGTATTCAAATAATATGGTGGGACAAATAACAAGGAATATACAGCATTATCACTGCGGTTGTTGGACCTGTTACAAGTAGCCTCCTAGCAATAATGCATCGTACTTATCGACAAAGGACTAAATATAATGTAATACGCTTAGGCATAAAATTGTAAAACTAACATTAAGTAAATAAGATATCAGATGTAAATGTAAACCATACGATCAATAATAATAGGGAGTATTGAAAGGTTAGGAAATGTGCTAGCTGCCACTTCCAATTTATCGTGATTATTGTAAAATAGGAACAAAAGATTTGATTTGTCCAAGGATTTTAAAATTGGTAAATATCGCGACGTTCGAAGCGTAAGGAAGGTAAAAAGAAAGCATTAAATTTCCATTAATAACTGAACAGTAAATCCATATTTTTGTCAAGTCAAAGCAAATGTCGATTTCCAAACAATACAACAATTATACAACCGACTGACTGTTACATAAAAACAAAGATTTATTTTTCTCGAAATTTTATTTTTACATTTATTTAAATGTTTTTATTTTTAGTTACTCAAATATAAATCTTACTTTTTATTCAGTAAATATGAATATAACTCGCGGGGGTGAATGTCATATATTTATTTATTTCATTCCACAATTGAAGTAAAATAAAAATGAAGATTACAGAACACGTGAGAAAGAAATCTTGGATTCGAATATTTTGTAAATGTAAGTTGCCTTATACAATGTGTGCGGCAGGTTAAAGTTCGAGATAAAAACAATTATTTATTATTTTTTGTTCGCACTGTCCTTTTGAAGTTCAAACAAAATTTTGTTTAATTTATTTTGTCATACTCATCGATGTGTGAGGTCCCTTGACTTACATGCATCGTTTCTAGGTCATTCATGACTCTAAAAGTAGATAAAAACTGTATGTCTGTTCGAGCTATAGTAATTTCATTTCAAGTTTAAAGTTTGTCCAAAAATTTAAAGCTGATCTTAGAAATATTGGCGTTAAAAATCGCATCAGACCCGCCGGATCGAGTGAGCGATAAACGAGAATCCCGTTCGAACTACAGCTTTTTATTAATCTACATTTAACACTGAAATTGTGACGTAACAATGCTTAAGTTACAATTTGGTTCAGAGAAATGCTAAGTTGCGGTGCCAACTTAGCACTTTCTCTGGTTTGGATGTATAACATCATAGGTGACACAGACCAACATTATAGAAAAGATAGATTTTTTTTACCTACAGTGTAGTGTTAGTTAGAATCGAATGTAAAAGCCTTTAGAATGGCAAGGTAAAATTCGAAAAACTTGTTGGCAAATTATTAATGTGTCGGCGGCGGGCGGCGACTGGAACTTGGAGGCTCTCATTTAATTTATTTGAATTTATAACAAGTTGAGGGGAGCTTGAATTAAGCTCTAGTTATATTAGACGCGAAGCGACACCATGGCTTCTCAAGCTGGTCCACCGGTGCCAGGGGACGACTTTTGCGTGGGTCCCTACCGAAGTGGTTTTGTTAAGAACTGGTCTGCGAGAGCCCACTCAGAGGGTAATGTTAGTACCGCGGGGTTGGGGCCTCTCGGTCTTGTTGGCTGTCTGATATGGCATGCATTCAGTCGCAATTGAGTTGCCTATTGGGGCTGCAACGCGGGGGCTAAGGTAGATAGTGAGCTAGGTCGAAGAAGTTCACGTGTTGAATTTGGGTGACTACCTTCATCCTTCCTGGGCAATCAGGTTGGAGAAAAGGTAGTAGAGATGATGGTATCTCGGTCCAGACCTGGCACTTGCCACATTTTTCCCTTAACATTTTTTAAACAAATCTTCAAATTATAGAAACAAAAAGTTACATAAAATAAAAGAATTCTTTTTATCCAAATATTATTTTTGTATTCAACATTTTATTTTTAGTTTCTCGAATATAAATTTTTCCTTCCCTTTACTTACCATATTTAACATACGCGCGGGTGAATGCTACACATTTATTTGTTTCCACAATTCCACAAGTTAAATAAAAATAAAGATTGCAGAAAACACGTGAGAAAAAGTCCTTGTATTTGAAGATGAAAGGTGTGCGCCGTGTTTGGGTACAGGTAAGTACAGTTTTGAAGTATAAGACGAACGGCCAAGAAGATGTTTTGGTCATTTAGTGAAAGGCCCCTAGCTTCCAATTTTTATTCAATGCAATTTACCCCGAACATCCGGAACCTGTGCACAAAAAACCTCTTTGACATCTTTATGTCATCCATCTTTTGAACGTGCCGAAAAACGTGCGCCTCTTCAACCGACAAAGCTCTTTAAATTTCCTAATATCACAGTTACTAATATGATTGTCCAGTTTCTTTCTGCTCCTTCGCTATGCTTCTAAGAAACCTACCTACAAGTGGTGAAACGAACCAGTCTAGACCAATCTTACTACTATAATATGAGATAGTTAGCCTTAAGATTGATCTGTGACTAGTGTCACTACCTAGTCTTTTCTGAACCCAATTGAGCACGTTTCATCTCAACTGAGTAGCCACCGAATTGCCCATTTTTCTCCTATTGTGTCACACAAGCGCTTTGTTCAATAACCGCTGGCAAGAGGGCAAAATTATTATGCTTGCGTGTAAAAACAATTTTGTTTTAAAAAAGGCGCTGTAATTTTTCAGGAAATTAAAACTTTGAACACAAACGTCTTATATCACCTTCGGCCAAGCGAGAAACATTCCAGACTTCAACATCCTGGTTTACGGCACTGTGATTCAGCGTGTCTACAAGATTAAGTATCTCGGATTGATGATTGACGATAAACTTACTTTCAACGAACATGTCAATCAAATCAAGAGGCAGATAACGCCGTTCATATCACTCATGTGGAGGAAAGGCAAATATATCCACGTGGGAAAAAGACGGCAACTATATGCGGCCTATGTGCAAAGCCATCTCCTTTATATGTTACCAATCTACGGAGAATGTGCAATGTACAAGCTGAAAGAGCTCCAGACGCTGCAGAACCGTTGCATCAAGGCCGTTTACCGCTTAGATAGGTACACTCCTACGACTTATCTGTATAGTAGCGGTATTTTACCGATCATAGAACTTGCGAAAGTCGAAAGAATCTGCTTGGTATACAAGCTTGCAAACTCCCTCACAAAACATAACTTTAAATTTTACACGAATTCTGAGGTTCACGGAAGGACAACAAGAAGAACCTCTAGGATTCATAATTTTAACATGTGCTCTTCAACAGCAACTAGCCACAACTCATCAAACGCCGCGGTAGCGCTAGCAATCGATGAATATAACAACATTGACAGTGATATTCGTCACGTAACTTCCCTCAAGGCCTTTAAGGCAAAAATTAAATTAAAAATAATGCAAGATAGTTTGGACTTCAGTGCAATTTCTCCGTTCTTCTATATAAACTGAACTGGCATTTGATATAAAACCTATCTATCGAACTGATCTTTCATTGGACTGTGACTCTTGTGATTTTTTTTATGTATTTCCTGCGTATATTAATTTATTATTATTTATTATTTATTATTTATTTTAAAATACAATTTAAGACACTATGTAACATTTGCACAAAAACTCCTAAGACAAATATTAATTCTATATGCTCCAGTCTTCTTTATTGACAAAGCCAAATATGTTTACGACAAGTTAGGACCAAACCAAAACTATTTAAGAATTGTATTCAATAATTGTTATACTATATTGTGCTCCACACAGAAATTTATTGGAGTGATAAATAAATAAATTAATTAAAAAAAAAAAATAAAACAAGGTTCTATTCAAACAAACTTCTGCGTATTATCAGCGATAGCGTCACCTCAAGCGATATCATTAATTTTGGAAGCTAACTTATAAGAGGTTTTTGTTGTCATATCAGCCGTTTTGGAAGTTTCAGTTGTTGAAAAAATTTCTATTTTTGAAAAAAATTTTCTCCGAAAAAAAATTTTCTCAGAAAAGAAAAGTTTCTTAAAATCTTTTTTAGAGAAAATTTTTTAAGAGAAAAATTTTTTTCGGAGAAATACTTTTTTGGAGAATTTTTTTTTTAACAGTTGGCAACCATTTTCATGAAATGCTAAAAAAATTCTCCTGAACAAACTCTATAACTTTCTAGAAGAAACCATCTCTTTAAGTAGTGTCATTCCGGAGCTAAAATTCGAAAACCGAAAAAGCAAAAAAGAAAATCCAAGATGGCGCCGCTATGACAACTGGCAGCCATTTTCTTAAGATACAAAAACATTCTACTGACCAAACTTTATAACTTTCCCGAAGAAACCAACTCTCTAGCTATTGTCACTCCGGAGATAAAATTCGAAAACTCCGAGCATTACCTAAAAAGCGGCATATGAAATATTTCTTTTTTTTTTTTATTTCGTCAATGGCTCAGGCCCCCTGACTACATTAAAAAAATTATAACATGACAATTCGGAATTCGAAAAATTAAAAATTTAAATATAAATAAAAACATAACCAAAGACCCGTACGTATCAGAATAGATGTGACAAACAGAATAGATGTGGTAAAGTGACACAAACGTACCTAAATATACAAATAAGCAAACAATCCAACGTTTTCTGTTCTTTTATAACTGTAAGAATTTCAAGGATCCATAGAAATTACCCAAGGTAATGTCAAAGGCCCTACCGAAGTACGTCTCAGACCATTCAAATCTAGAAAAGCTTTATATCCAAGGACTAAGTCGTTTTTCCCTAAAACCCAGAAACACGTGTTATCTAAAATTTTATTGTCTACAACTTTGTCTTTGGAAGCAACTTTCTACATCTCACAGTTCTGGAGATCCGGGTCATCCTGCCCAATTATGGAAGTGGCCGTATACCAGGATTGGGCCATATTTCACCAAAACCCTGAAACACGTGTTCGCTTAAATATAATTCTCAGCAACATGAAGAACAGTCTGAAGAGGAAAGTGTTGGATATGTGTGTGCTGCCAGTCCTGACATACGGAGCCGAAACTCTCACAATAACCAAAGCATCGGCGAACAAGTTGAGAGTTGCACAAAGGGCCATGGAAAGGGCAATGCTAGTAATCTCACTCAGAGACAAGATGACAAACGAGTGGATCCGACAGCAAACGAAAGTCACCGACGTCATGGCCCGAATAACGTCGCTAAAATGGAATTGGGCCGGGCATATTGCCAGAATGACCGACAATCGATGGACGAAAACAATTATGCAATGGCGGCCGCCAACGAAACGACCAATGGGACGTCCACCGGAAAGATGG
>CM055403.1:125202294-125224294 GCA_029228625.1 Pseudolycoriella hygida
ACATGGATACAGAGAAAACATGGAGAGGTTAACTTCCAATTGACACAGTTTCTGACTGGCCACGGATGCTTCAGGAAGTATTTGCACAGGTTTGGATTCAGGTGTTATCTGCCCCCGCTTCGAACAAGAACGAGGTGAGCTGATGACTGTGAGTAGGTCAGATGTAAGTGCCGAAAACATAATATCGAAGATGTGCCGCGATGAAGAGGTGTGGAAAGTGGTGGATAATGTAGTTGCGAAAATAATGACGAAGCTGTAAATTGCATGGAGAGACGATCAAAGAAGACTGCCAGTTGATCTGAGAGAGTTCCCGGGAGGTCATTGAAGAATGGAATCCAACACTACCTTGGTCCGGGAGGACCGGGTGTCTATGAAGATTTCCTCAGCCTTATAAAAAAAAGGTGTAGTGAGATGTAATAAGGTGTAGTGAGATGTACTAATGTGTACTGAGATGTAGTGTAGTGTAGTGAGATGTAGTAAGGTGCAGTAAGGCGTAGTGTAGTGAGGTGCAGTGATGTTGTGTTTTACATTATAGATTTCAATTGGAATCACTTACTTCGACTCGTTGAGAAGTGAATGTTTGGTTTTCACCTCTGCTATCATTAAATAGGTTTCACTCAGTAAGACTTTAAGTTGTTGAATGTCCGACGAGAGTGCGTCAGTACTTTCAGTGGCTTGATTGCTAATATCTTGCAGTTCCTTCAATTCCTTCAGTGTTGCTTGTGATTCCTCTTTCGTACCAATGGAAATGTCCACACTTTTGCAACGTTTTAGAAATGTTTTTGCTAAAGTCTCATACAGCTGAATTTCTTCACGAATCATTTTTCTGATGATGTCATCGTCAATGATTGTGTTTTCCTCGGTGGATTGTGGTCTAAAAATTTACTATTAACCAGCTGGAATTTTTTTTTAAATAAAGTGTTACCTCGTCTTCTCAATGGTCTTGACCTGCGACGGTTGAGAAAAAGATGGTGGCACAGTAATAAATGGTTTGTTATTCTCCGATCTGGGAACAGGTTCAACGGTCGTTGGCTGGACTATATTTGGTTTCGTGGAAATGGCAGCTAAAACAAAGTTTAATTTCATTCCGTATTTCAACTGTACATTGTGACTTACCAGCTGGAGTCTGAGCCTTCGGTAGTTGAGAAATACTGAAAGCACTTGCTTGCGATGGTTGGCTGGTAGGAGTTGGTGCGGTTGGCTCTGTCGATTTAGGAACAAACGAAAATGCACTTTGGGACGAAGAGATCGGTTGAATCGTTGTCTGACCGCCAAATAAATTGCCAAAACTTTTAGGTGGCTCTGCAGCTGTCGTTGGCTTTTCCATTTTTGCCTCATTCACGTTGGGTGCGGGAGCGGGATTCAATTTAGGCAACTGAAATGAAGCGATTGACTTTTAAAATCATTTTCGTTTATCAGTGGACATGATGTACCCGCGGTGTTGATGTTACAGCTGTGGGAAATCCGAAGCTTATGTCGCCTTTCGGTGGCGATACATGAGCAGGACCAGTTGCCGGTAACGACAAAATGAAATTGTTAAGGCCGCTAGAATCACCAACAATTTGTGGTGGAGAGCAAAGCGTTGGACAATTGGGAGTTGTATTGATAATGTTGAAGGAAATCAACAGCCCGTGTGTGGATAGTAAATGTAACATGGGCATGGGAGGCAATGGAGTTTCATTCACAACTATTTGGTGAGTCGTTCCAGTATCTACGTCTATTCCTAAAGGAAACATTTCTTCCTTGTTTGCTCCGAGTGGCAGCTCCGCTCTTGCTTCGTCCAACGTAGTGTACTGCTTCCACAAGGGATTGTCACCCGTGTCTTTAGTTCCCAACAAACCGACCTCGTTGCCATTGGCAGAAATAACTAACAATAGATTCCATGGAAGAATGTGGTTCAAAATGATTTGAGCTGATCGGGGTCCTGATTGACTGTAGCAAACATCGTGATAGTTTATGTACGTAGGAGTGCCATTCTTTGGTGCATAAACGATGAACAACGCTGCAATAAGTTGGAGTTAACACTTTTGAATGCTGATTGCCAGCACTGACTAACCTGGACACGCGTCTTCTTCTTGAGATAACATAACAGCTGCGAATTGATATGTCGATAGCCACTGTATTGCAATCACATCCCATGCAGTGTTGTACAAGCGTACGGTACAGGGAATCGTTCTAGCTATTTTTAAGTCTGGTTTGTACTGTGCAATTTTCCCGTTTGGAAATCCTGCAACAATTTGTTTGCCTTTCGGACTCCATGATGCACAACTGATGTAAGTAAATTGTTAAAATAATTCTTTTTTTGTCCATTCTATTGAAGCGAAATAGATCATTGAAATGGGTAGCGATAGAGTGAAGTCAAGGAAGTTACTGTGCAGCTAGGTGCAGTGAGGTGTCGAGCACGATTGTACGTACGCAGAAAAAAAAATTAATTTTATCGAATTCGAATTCACAAATCGTTCCGAAAGTGCGACCGAAACGTATCGCCGCTCTCCGAGCCAACGAACTGGCAATCATAGCTCGAGACGACGTAGAGGAAGCCGACTGGTTGAATATAGATGACGTGGAACATTTCAAGGAGTCGATTTCAGAAATTAAAAAGAAACAAAATCAAATGAAAAAAGTGCCTGTCATTTCTATAGAGAAACATATGACACAGGCATGGACGAACGAATAAAGGGATTCTACAAAATATATTCTTTTAATGACGGGGGGGAGGGGGTATGGAAAATCGTAGGTACACGACAGGGGGGGTCTCAAAATTAGTACGAAGCGTACGATGGGGGAGGGAGGGGGTCAAAAACATCAAAAAAACTGCGTACGTAATTTGTGCATGACCCCTTATTAATCATCCAATCCCAAAATGGCTTACGTCCAGCTGCGTTCGTGAATTCGGATGATAATGACTAATGACTAATTCGATTCCGATTGAACGTAAAACACGGATAATTGTTGTGGATGTGGAACCGGTCAGGAAGCAGATGCAGATCCTCGGTAAAGTTGGCGCCTTAAATGCGCCAATTGGATTTCGATTAACTAAATAAAATTCGAAAAATGGGCACCAAGACCTACAAATTTATTTTTCCCTCTCTTTCCACATCTACATGCGACCAAGAAGCCGAAATTGGTTACAGTCCACTACACATAACACACTATGATCCACTCAGGTAAAGTTTGTGGAATTTTCAAGGAGTTAACATTTTCTTTAAATTATTAACACGAAGAACGCTAACCGGACAGACATCTGCCGGCGCGACGCAATGGTTCTTTAACTACTAGAGGAGCACACGTTTCCCTCTGATCGACCAAAGAAAATATTCGTGCTTACCCAACTTGCTCGGCTTTATCAATTGAGTAAATATCGTATCCTTGCTCCTTGAAGCCAAACACCACCAAAGATTTATTACTCATACAAACAGCTAAGGTATTAGGAAGCACTGGATTCCACAGTAGTTGAGAAGCAGTTATACCATCATCAGTGGACAATCGAAGTCCCTGATATATAACTTTGATATTCTGCGAAAAAAAAATATTTTGAAAGCTGAAAGTGACACATGAAACAATGAAATGACTTACGCTGGATAGAAACGAAGGCACGGAAAAAATGACAACAAATGGTATTTCATTTTGTTTAATGTTGACAGCCAACATTGAGTGATCACAACTAAGTGCGATGGTGTGTGGCGGTGCCGGTAGAGGAATTATTCTTGATGGTATCACACCTTTGTCCTTGTCGGCAATGATCCGAGAGTGTTGTACAACTATTGACAAAAATGTTAGGACTATCTAAGACACTCAGTAATTCAGACGTTTACCTCTCAGATTTGATTCGGAACTTCCAATAATTACAAGTCCATAGACACTGGCAGCAGCCAACAAATTGCCTTTGTTTTTATTTTCTTCCTGCTTTATTAAGTTGTATTTGCTGTTGAGTTTGAATTGAATATCCTAGAATCAAGCGAATTTCATTTCGGTATTGTATACATAACCTCGTCGAAATAAATGGTCACAGAACTTACTGTCACTTCAACGCATGATGGAGCTTCAGAAGCCATTGTCTTCAGTAGCAGCTAACGCTTATTGGAAAGCTTCTTTCTTGTATTTAAATCGATTTCTTACTTAGTAATATAAACACAAATAAAAACGAATGAATCTTTCTTTTGATAGAGCGGCTCTCGCGAGGGAACTATCACTATAAGAGAGTGAAGTTGGTTCTTAGCAGAGCCAGTGCTGTCATGAAAAACAACCCGGGAAGTTGAGTTTTGTATCGTATGTACATACGTTTTGTTTAAAAAAATTTTTAACTTCGACAGATTAGGGGAAGATCGGAATGATAAGGATATTTCAACTAGTTAAAGAAAGAGAACGTAAATAAAATCTTTTTTACAGATTTTACAGAAAAATTACTATGTATAGCCAGGCCCGTAGCTAGAAGGGGCGGGCGAATGGGGCACTTGCTTCGCCCCTTCGCCTACGCCATCGGAATTTCGAAGTAGATAGAAATTGGACACTGAACAGTAAACAAGCAAAGGAATAGCTCTTGATCAAAAAGGGATTGTCTTAGCAATATAACTCACTTTCTTGCCAGACGAGAAAACGAAAATTTTTCTTTCGATCGTTTTCGAAATTCATGTTTTCCAATGACACTTAAGGGCCCCCCTGACCATTCACCCTGGCTACGGGCCTTTGCATAGCTGACCGTGCTACTGTATATCTGATCAGATAGATTGAAATTTCTTGAAATTTCGAAACCAGTTCCAATACTATGAATCGCAACGGATCACTCTTGGAAAACGGAGTTACTTTAGTTTGCTCCAAATCACGTGCAAATCGGTAACATGGAATTCGAATTGCGCATAATATTTTGACTAGAACCATAGTAGATGGCATGGACCGCGCAGGCGAAGCTCATGCAGCTTCACAACAAACGAACGACAAAAGTTAATCGATTGTATTCGTTTCGTCACGTGCAGTACACGAATGATAACCGTATTCCCAAGCAACTTCTGAACACCAAACTGAAAGGCAAAAAATGTGTAACAATTCTAAAATCCAGTATTACGATGCAGATTTTGCTAACTTAAGAACTGTGGAAGTAACCAGCTCGGAGACGTTAGCTGTAGAAGTCCCGTAGTGAATCTGTGAGACTCATGCGTATACAAGTCTAAAAGGAAGTTTCAGAGAGTAGATCAGATTTATTTTTATCATTCACGGTGACTGCTGTCAAACATTTATGAATGAAAATTTGGGAGAGGACGGAATAGTTCGAATTTCTCTTTGTCTCACTTTAGAATGACGTTTTCATTTCTCTCATTTTGGCAGCAGTACCAGAGACAAATTTAGTTAAAGTGGTCCGAAATCCTACCCTCTAAAACTACCTTGTGAAAAAACACAGAATCCGGCTTGTCAGACAAATTCAGACGGATCTGAGCCCTCAACAACTGTGGAGATCGGATTTAAATCTGAACCGTTACTTAATTTAAATCGGATTAATTTTGACTGGGACAAAAAGCAAAAGAGAGTTAAAGGAGTGCGTTTTTTGATCAGCTAATCCTAACTTATCTCGGGGTCAGGCGTCAAAATGAGAGAAATCGCATACAAGTTTATACTGAGCCTTACTTTCAATTCTCTTTTTTTTTGATAATTTTTTGACAGATTAGAGACAGTAGGCTGTGCTAGATGTGAAAATTTTTGCTCGTAGATTTTTTAATTTTGATTTTGGTTTTAAATTTGTTTTTCTGATGATTTTTCCGTCCTTTTCGGTTTAATCGTTTGATTGCGGCTGCGTTTCTGCGGGGCCATCTTGCAGATTTTGACTATAAAACAACTGAAGTTCGACGCCAATTCATTTGCTGTTCGTATGAGATGTGTCGTGTGAGGGAATCGGATTTGATATTATTGTTTCCTGCACGGTTCGAGAGAGTGCCCGTTGAATGAGCGTCTTGTTCAACCATTTCCTTGAGACTTGTTTTATTGCCTACGAACGAGATCTAAGACAGTGCGTTCATCTCCCTCATTGCTGGCAGTTGGTTCATCTCACCCACGAATACGAGTGTGACTTCGTGGGTCCACGTAGCGTGTATTACATTCATTCAACATTCTATTTTCTTTTAAATGTGAAACAAACGCTGGTTTGAATGTAGTGGCTTCAAGAATAAGATAAGAGGTAATTCATTATTTTGCAACATTTCGAACGACTTCATACGCATATAAATAGTAGTTAGTCCAACCACATGCTCGAACGACGGTGCTTCTTGTTAGTTATTGCTGTTTACAGTAATATATAAGAATTACAATTCAAGCAGCGGTCCAGCGCTTTTCCGAAAAGGATAAAAATTCACAAAACTTAACTACCTCAATGGAACTTGAGGATAAAAAGGAGGTCAAAACAATCCGGTATAAGAACCTACGCTCATGCCTTTTAGAAAGTGCTAATGCGCCAGCTAGAGCTTGTAAAGTCGAAGTCAGTAATTTTTTGACAGCTGACCCCGGAATAAGTTAAATGATCTCCTTTAACACTCAAAGTGCGACATCTGTTATCCTCACAACTTCGTTCCAAATGTCAAAATTCTCAAATAACTTAGTCTGCTTCAAATGTCAAGTGTATGAAAGTGTTGCCATCTATTTTCGTTAAGAACTGCAGACTAAATTATTTGAGAATTTTGACATTTAGAATTTTTGGCATTTGTGACGCATTTTTTTAATCAAAAGTGAAAATATTTCAAAAGAATTTTTTGCGTTCCGAAGCTGTAAGCGTCACCCAAATTGATATCAACTGTTTTGGAAGAAGGGACGAGGACTTGCGTCACGTTTCCCTTTTAAAAAGGATTTTTGTTGTGATTGACGTTATTTAATTTTTTGAAAAACTGGCATTCGGTCGAAAAAAGACTGATGACTTGTGATGAACAGCTCCATATAAGCGAATCCATTAGCGAGTAGCGAAAAATATTCGCTAATCGGATTTTAGCGAGCGCTAATCGCTACTAGTGAGCAGTCTTGAATTTAGCGACGCTAACCCAACCATGACCTTTAGTATTCTTGTTTCGCAATAGCGTTACTTAGAACTTCACTTCACCCACGTCATTGTAGTGTTTCTTGCTTACGTAGACAGCACTGACGACACAGACTCTTTGAATATGTTTTGATCGACAATCAATAGACATCATGACTATATGAGCCACGTAGTCTCTTTGAATATTTTGCCAAAACTGAACAAGAGTTAAACCACAACAAAGAAAGGATTATCTGTCAACATATAAATACGACATATCCAAGATTACCAGTCAGATTTCTACGTTAAGTGAAGTGCGCTACATAAATTTTGTTTTTGTTATTTCATAAACGGTAAATTTAAATTCTTTCCTTGACTCTCTTCTATAAACTAATTTCTGATGATATTATGGTCAAACTATGTAGGAAAAAATGAAATTTTCGAATGTATTTTCCTAAATGTTCGCATAAAGGCAAAGGTCAATTACTGTTTTCAATCTGCACAAAGATAAACACGTAAGAGGACGTTCATCATACGCATGTCAAGATATAAATATTTTTTTGAAACGATTTTTTTCATTGGTGACACACAAAAGTACAGATAATTCAGTTAGTTTCTGAACTGATCGCCGTCTTGTTGGTGGATGGTTTGTTAAAATTGCTTCAAGTGAAGGCCTGCATTTACCACCTCATCTAAAAAAATCTTAGTATGTAAATCATCGCGCTTAGTGCGTAGTATACAAGCTGAGACCATTTTTCGTCGCTTAAGATATTAACAATTTCGTCATGAAATTTCGTATATACGTTGACATAAGCTGACGCCTCACTAAAAGAATGGTTTCATAAACATCAACTGCGTTCTCGAATGTTCTGCTGCGGATTACTTTTTGTCTTGCTGCTGCCTTCTTTCTGACGTTCTGGAACTGTTTATACAGAGAGCGAGTACAGCCTAGTGTCAAGATATGAAGATACTTTGAGACACCCAGCTTCTTTCTGTGTTTCCAATTCTGGAACTCAATTAAGAGTTCCACAAAGCGTGACATCTTAAACGTTGCCGAGTTCCTCCGATCCTGGAACTTGCCGCTCAGCCAGATGGAACCGTTCATACACGCCGGATCTGTCTTTCGTGTCAAAGGCTACGACGGCAACGCACAAGTAGTAACGCGCAGAATCGTCAGATTCAACCAACACCGACCGATAATTGTAGAAATTGATCTGAAGCTGCCTCTCTTTCGAGCTGGCAAAACAGACCGCTGGAATTTCAGTTAAGCGGATTGAACGAAATTCTCTGAAATCATTGACCGGACTATCCTACGGATACCAGCACTAGTTTTTTTGTACGATCGTTTCTTCGGATTGATAATGTTGGCCAAAGTCAATTCCACGATGACACCGGTATCACCCCCGGATGGTCGGAAGATTGTAAGATCCTATTCGACGAATTTCAGACATCGAGACTGGCAAACAGCTCTCACAAAAGTTGGACTTTACTAAGTCCAGTAAAAAAGTATGGAACTAAGTCATCAAGTCCGAAACGCGCTTATCTTACAAAAACAATTTCCAAAACAGCGTTTTCTCATCAATTTTCGCCGCTTCTTTCACACCTGAAGAAATTGTTAAGGACACTTCGGTGATTAAATGCGGAAAAGCTTCTGGAGTTGACAACATTTTTCCCGATGTTTTGAAACATCTTGGTGCAAATGGTATCAAGTGGATCAGCAAGTTCTTCACAAATGATCAATTATTGAAGGCTTGGAAAAGAGCGAAAGTCATTGCGTTCCCGAAACTGAATAAACCGATCGCAGTCAGCTATCGACGGATTTCCTTTCTGAGCTGCAGCTTGAAGCTGTTCGAAAGATCAATTCTGGCTAGATTCAGAGTTCAGAGAGGCCATAGATACCAGAATCCCGAAGGACGAAGCAGGATTTCAGAAAAATCGGAGCTGCTGTGATCAAGTCCTCGCATTGACTAATTTTGTCGAATTGAGCGTATGATACAGTTTGGAGCAATGACCTTCCGGGCCGGGTGATCAAATGTAAGAAAGCGCTCGAGCATGCTGAGTAATAGACGCCTACAAGTCGAAATCAGCGACAAACTCAGCTGTAAACGCATACTCAATGATGGACTACCTCAAGGATCTGTATTGTATTGTCTGTTCACCAGCGATCTGCCAGATATCCAGTCGAAACGATTCATATACACAGACGATATAGCCGTTGCTGCACAAGCAAAAACGTTTGAAGACATCGAGATAGTTCTCCGATCCGATCTGCAGAAAATGTCATTTTACTTCACAAAATGGCGGCTGAAACCAAACGTCACTAAAACTGTTTCGATCACTTTCCATCTGAATAAGCGCTAAGCCAATCGAAAGTTGAAGCTGAAGCAGAATGGATCGAAAATTAAGCCCGACAAATTTACCAGATATCTTGGCGAAATTTTGGACCGCAGCTTTACTTATCGGCCACACAGAAGAAGATGAATTCAAGATTCGATATTGTCCAAAAACTCACTGCAACGACATGGGGCCAAAACATTGCGCATCACAACCCAGTCACTGATTATGTCCATGACAGACTTCACTGAGGAAAATATCTACAAGCGACGTAGGAATGGTGTTGATAATATACGCTGACAACGTATTTTGTCCACGGTGCACGTATTACGAACGCCGTGCATATATTTTGAATGCCGTGCACCTATTACGAACGCCGTTCACGTATTATGTGAGCTCATAACACGTTCGTTACGTATGGCAGACAAGATAAAACTTAAGTGAGGTTGATAATACATTCACCGCGTATATAATACGTGGGCTGCGTATATTATAATCACAATTTCTACGTCGCTTGTAGATATTTTCCTCAGTTGTCACACTAAGCTCGTCGACACTCAAATCAATGTGGCTCTGAGACTGATTTGCGGGGCAGTGCAACCGACGAAAGTAGAGTGGCTAAGCGTACCTTCTAACATAGCGCCAGCTAACTTATTGCTTGAACATTCTGCTTTACGCGAGTGCAGAAAAATATATTCGGACTTTGAGCTGCCCATTTACAACGACTTGCTATCGGTTCCATCGAACGTGAAACTGAAATCACAATCGCTATTTTAGAGTCTTCTTTCGAAATGCAGAGAATTTAGCTGACCTAAAATCTCGGTGGAAAGAGTGGTGGATCCCCGTGGCAGTGCACAACAAAGAGTTAGTAAGTGACCCAACAATGGAAGTCGATGGTTTCGATGGCTCCGTCTCAATCGAATTTCAGTGCAAACAATGCAGCACTTGGTGAGAGTGCTCGCTTCATCGTTTTCAAGGAAACATAGAACAGATACATTCTGATACACAAAGGCTGAAGCATTGGTTTGGTTAAACGGATTGAGAGTGGACATTCGAATTAATTGAAGTGATTGCATTCACTGACAGTAGAGATTACAAAGTTTATTTTGTGAGATTCTCTAATTTTTTCACATTTTTCTCAAAAATTTTTAAACATTTTCCATTCGAGTTTGGAAAAATATTTTCTCAAAAATAGTCTTTGTAAATTTCTTCCCTTCGACAAAAATGGTGGGGAGTATAAATCAGTTGATGACGTTTAATGCGATGACGTCGGCTTATTTCAAAGTATAGCAGGGCCGGACTGGGAGATCACGACATTCCCGATGGGCCTTTCGCCTCAATCCCGAATGGGCCTTTTAAGACCCCCACCGATAGTGACGACATACACATATGTACGGCTCCTATGAGATAACCCTGATCGATAGCCCTAACTGAATTGAGCCAGTACGGCCCTGAAGTATACTAAATTTTATGATAAAACGCATAAACTGTAAAGCAGTTCATATTTTTTATGGCGTTAGTTTAATCATGAAAATCACTACTTTCGTACATTTGTGCTACTAATTCCTTGGCAGACAGCTCAGCTCTGTTTTGTCCGTTGCTGACGGCTCAGCCTTCTCTGCCTACAACCTTTAATTGAACAAAAATATTATTTTTCTTCTATTCCTATTTGTTTTCACTCAGTGAGCGTCAGTGAGGTAAAACTTTTGTTTTCACTAATGCGTTAAAAAAGACCCTACATATTATGCATGGTTTTCTTATGTAATGCTCAACTTTGGTATGGATACGCAATAATCATTATACTGCTACATAATTCATTACTTCGTACACAATTTTTAGAACTTGTAAACTCACTCGGTTTACTTTGAGCAACACGCTTTGAAAACTGATATTTTGACTCGTCAAGTTGCATACCTCGACTTCGACTCGGATATGCAAACTCTACTTTCGTCAAAATCACAACAAAAACCTCTTAAAAGGTAGAGTGTGATACAGTCCGTAAGTCAGCTTCCAAAATTAATGATATCGCTTGAGGTGACGCTATCGCTGATAATACGCAAAAGTTTGTTTGAATAGAACCTTGTGTTCAAAGTTTAATTTTCTGAAAAAATTAGAGCGCTTTTTTTTAAAGCAAAATTTCGTTGTGTTAAAAAAAATGCGTCGCAATCTCCGAAAAAAAGTTTATCCAAAAAAAACTTTCTCCAAAAAAAATTTTCTCAAAAAAAAATTTTTCTGCGAAAAAAAAATTTTCTCCGGAAAAAACTGTTCTCCAACACCTTCGGCTACCATCGGAACACTTCGGATCACCTTCGGAATACTTTGTGGCACCTTCGCCTGCCTTCGGAACACTTAGTGTCACCTTCAGCGTTCTTGGGAACACTTCGTGTCACCTTCGGCTTCCTTGGAAACACTTCGTGTCAACTTCGGCTGCTTTCGGAACACTTTGTGTCACCTTTGGAACGCTTCGTGTAACTTTCGGCTATCGTCGGAACACTTCGTGTCATCTTCGGCTACCATCGGAACACCTCGTGTCACCTTCGGCTACCTTCGGAACACTTCGCTTCACCAATTATTCTCACTGATTCATATTACTTTCTGAAGAAACCAAGTGTCTAGGTATTCTTATTCAGAATATAGCAAAAAATTTAAGATGGTGTCACTTTGACAGTTGGCAGCCATTTTCTTAATATACAAAAAAAAATTCAATTGACCGAACTCTATAACTTTCTAGAAGAAACCAACTCTCTAAGTGTTATCATTTCGGAGCTAAAATTCGAAAAGCCAAAGAAGCATAATTTATACCTAACAAAAATCCAAGATGGCATTACTTTGGCACATTTCTGGAAACCCCAAAAAATTCTCCTGATCAAACTCTATAACTTTCCCGAAGAAACCAACTTTCTAAGTATTGTCATTCCGAAGCTAAAATTAGAAAACATAAAAAAACCTAGTTTATTGCTTGGGAAAATTCAAGATGGCGCCAGTTTGACTAGTGGCATCCATTTTCTTAAGATTCCAAAAAAATTCTCCTGACCAAAATCTATAACTTTCCCGAAGAAATCAACCCTCTAGCTATTGTCACTCCGAAGCTAAATTTCTAAAACTCCGAGCATTACCTAAAAAACCCTCAAAATTGACCACTTTTATACATGCCAAGGCATTTCCAGAATTTTCCCGTAAAAGCGGCATATGAAATTTTTCATTTGGGGTCGAGACTGACGTTCCCTGAAAATTTCAAGAAAATCGGCTGTCTAGGTCTCGAGATCGAAAATTATTAATAGATAGATACATAGAACATAGAAACCGACAGATCAGAAAAAAAGTTTTCATAATGATGAGAAGAATAGAAAAATTGATTCTCCATACAAAAATGTAATTTTGAAACCTCGATATCTCAGCCAATTTTCAACCGATTTTAATGAGTCTGGGCTCGTTGGAAAGCCCCTGCGACGTCGTTTTTTTAAATCATTTGAAGGGGAAGGGGGCGAGAAGGAAAAACCCAAAAGTTCGCGTATATATGGCTCCTTGTCCCAAAGGTTTTTGTATGAAGTTTTTTGGGTTTGTGGACGTTTTTTTTTGGGTGTGGGGACTGCTTCACGCCCTCCGCTACCGCTGCGGGCATTATAACGTTTTCAAAGCTTGTTCCTCAAAAAAACACTCGCAAGTTTGGCTCTTATCACAAAATTGTGTCCTCATGTAATGAATTACTTTCGCATGGTCCACTGTAGTATACTATTTCTTTCATTACAGCAGCAATGTTCGCTAATGTTAGACGCGCTCGATGTCACAATTTATGTCGGAGATACAAAACAGACTCTAAGCATTACGCCCAACAACCTCAATTGAATGCTAAAAATCAAGAGTCAAAAGTTGTCGAAGTTGATTTTGCTAAAGCCAAACATGGTACGTTTTTCCAACAGCCGCCTCAGTTTCGAAATCCATGGACCTCAGATACATTCGCTACTAAGTTAACCCAACTGTATCTACCCAAAGAGGTAAAATGTTTTGGAATTAACACTTCGACAATTATTTACTAATCTCCTGAAGGTTTTTCGGCCTGTAACTGTTGATTTAACTCGATTCGGTGATAGAATCGTCAGTGAAATTGATGCACTTGGAAACGAATGCGAAAATTATCCACCGACGCTCACACATTTTGATGCTTGGGGCAATAGAATCGATGAAATTAACACATGCTCCGCTTGGAAGCAGCAAAAGGCCATATCGGCTGAAGAAGGTGTCGTGGCCATAGCCTACGAAAATGCATACAGAGAATACAGTCGATTCTATCAGGTCCTGAAGCTCTATCTCTATGCGCCATCATCGGGACTGTATTCTTGTCCTATCGCAATGACAGACGGTGCAGCCAAATGCATTAAGTCGTTGGGATTGACCCAACAATCGGTCTATAAAAATGCTTTTGAAAGACTCACAACAAGAGATGCTTCGCAATTCTGGACATCTGGTCAGGTAAGTGAACGTAAAATTCGTCGATTGACAACAAAACAAAAATCGAAACCTAATCTTTTACCTATTTGTCACGTTTCTGCTCCTGTTCCTGCTTAGAAGCCTTGTTTCTTTAACACAAGAGTGTAAACGAAATAATTGAATTTTTGTTGTAGTCTTGGGCGCTACTATCATCTGAACGTAATGTTTTGTTGCGAACGCGTGTGGAAATTATGTTTTTTTCCCGGTATCCAAATTCGATTTTCCGATTTTTCCCGGTATCCGCTAAATTTCTGAGTTTCCCATTTTCGAAAGTAACATTTCCCGATTTTTGTAATCAGATTTCACGATTTCGAAGACAGTGTTATCTGGACGTACTTTTATTGCTTATATCCCGATTTTCAGTCATTTTCCGATTTTTGTTCATTTCCCGTTTTTCAGTCATTTCCCGACTTTCGTTCATTTCCCATTTTTCAGTCATTTCCCGATTTTTGTTCACTTCCCGATTTTTGTTATTTTGCCGTTTTTCAGTCATTTGTCGTTTTTCAGTCATTTACCCTTTTTACAGTCATTTTCCGATTTTTAGTCATTTCCCGATTTTTGTTCATTTCCCGTTTTTCAGTCGTTTCCCGATTTTTGTTCATTTCCCATTTTTCAATCTTTTTCCTATTTTTGTCCATCTGCCATTTTTCAGACATTCGCCGTTTTTCAGTAATTTCCCGATTTTTAGTCATTTTCCCGATTTCTGGTTATTTCCCTATTTTTGTTCATTTCCCGTTTTTCAGTATTTCCTGATTGTTAGTCATTTTCCGTTTACCAGTCGTTTCCCGTTTTGCAGTCATTTCCCGACTTTTGGTCATTTCCTTATTTTTGTTCATATCCCGTTTTTCAGTCATTTCCCGTTTTTTAGTCGTTTTTCAGTCGTTTGCCGTTTTTCAGTCATTTCCCGATTTTTCCTCATTTCACGTTTTTCTTCATTTCACGTTTTTCTGTCGTATCTCGATTTTTGTTCATTTCCCATTTTTCAGTAATTTCCCGATTTTAGTTCACTTTCCGTTTCTCAGTAATTTCCCGTTTTTCAGTTCATTTCCCGATTTGTGTTCATTTCTCGATTTTTGTTCATTTCCCGATTTTTGTTCATTTCCCATTTTTCAGTCATTTTCCGATTTTTGTTTACTTACCGATCTTTGTTCATTTCCCATTTATCAGTAATTTCCCGTTTTTCTCAGTTCCTTTGTGTTCATTTCCCGATTTTAAATCATTTCCTGTTTTTCAGTCTTTTGCCGTTTTTCAGTCATTTGTCGTTTTTCAGTCATTTGCCGTTTTTCAGTCATTTTCCGATTTTTGTTCATTTCAGGTTTTTTAATCATTTCGCGACTTTTGTTCATATCCCATTTTTCACTCATTTCCCGAGTTTTGTTCACTTCAGTCATTTGCCGTTTTCCAGTCATTTCCCGATTTTTAGTCATTCCCGGATGTCGCACCTCTTTTCTCTTCTAATTTCCCGGTACCCAGTTTTTCGGCTCCCAAATTTCCCGGTATTTAGTATACCAGGATACCGCATTTTTTCCACACGCGCGTATGAAGTGTGCCACATTCCAAGAATTGCTAATTTGAATCAAAATTGTGTTCTTAGTGGATGACTGAGAAAGGAGGTGGTTCAGATGTCGCAAACGGTACGGAAACACTTGCATTGCACGATGGTGACGACGAGTATAAACTTTACGGTTACAAGTGGTTTTCATCTGCCACTGATTCAGATATGACCTTAACTCTTGCGAGGATAGTCGACAATGATGGAAATAAAACTGCTGGAACAAAGGGCCTAACAATGTTTTATTTGGAAACAAGAAACGAAGACACCAAACAATTGAACAACATCAACGTGGTGAAACTGAAGAATAAATTGGGAACTCGACAATTACCTACGGCTGAACTTCTACTCGATGGTACTAGGGCGTTTAAGATGTCAAATGAAGGTAGAGGCGTTGCGTCTATTGCCGATATGCTGCAGATTACCCGTTTACACAATTCATTGAGTGCTGTTTCCGGAATGAGGTAGGATTTCATCTGCGGTCAAAAATTCATCGTATTGACTCTGTGGTTACTTTATTTCAGACGATCATTAGCAATGGCGACGGATTATGCGTCAAAACGAAAAGCATTCGGTAACACTCTGTCGAGATATCCTCTGCACAACAATACATTAGCGGAACTTGAGATCGAGACTCGAGCGGCTTTCGTATTGATCGCTGAAATGGCTCGTCTTTTGGGAGCGGACGAAAATAAGGTCGGCTCAGACAACGACAAAATGATTCTACGTTTACTTAATCCGGTTGTGAAATTATACACCGCAAAGCAGTCTATCGCAGTTGCTTCGGAATGTTTGGAGTCATTCGGAGGACAAGGATACATTGAAGATACCGGTTTACCGAAGCTCCTACGCGACGCCCAAGTCCTAAGTATTTGGGAAGGAACTTCAAATGTTTTGTCACTAGATGTGTTACGAGTGCTAAACAAATCGAATGGGGAAGCTCTAGTTTGTTTCAACAATGTGGTCAATCAGAAGCTACGCAAAGCTCTTACAACGAGCGGTGACTTAAAATCATCAGCTGAAACAATCGCTGATGGTTTGAACGAAATGGCGAAAATAATTGCGGAAAATCCAAGGTTGCTTGAGAGCGGGGCGAGATATTTTGCTTTTTCGTTAGCAAGGACTTATGCTGCGGCGGTTTTGATTGATTTGGCTACTAAGACTGGTGATCAGGATATCGTTGTCACCGCAACAAGATGGGCGTCACAGGACCTATTCCCATTTTTGACAAACAACAGAAAGGGAATGTTTTCTGCACAATACGCTAAAGAGAATCGTGACATGCTTTACTCATGAAAATGTGTTGGTGGGTTTCTTATTTGCGTTTATTAAACTTTTGCCTTAAAAAATATTCCAGTCATTACACAGAAATAGTTCTTGGAACTGACATTTATATACTAAAAGTTATGTGAATAATAAAATATTTTCTGAAAACTGCCCATAGTTTTATTGCAAAATTTGTTAGTGTAGAACGTTATTGAGCGTGTCAAAAGGTAGAAGCACAAAACAGGAATACCAGAGTTATCGCTTAGACGGTCCATCTCATCGTCACCTTCTGTAATAAAAAATTAATTTGAGACACGAACGTTAATTTCTCACAATGACTTTATCTTTCCCGAAATTGAGTTTCACAAACCTTCCTTCAACACCACTTTTTAGACCCATACAAAAAACAAAGCGGTCTTGGAGGTTTACTTCGGGATTTGAATTAGACTGACGACATCGGTGTATCGGTGTCACTGAGATCCACCGATTGTGGGTTATTGCAGCAAAAAATTAAGAAAAGTCCGTCAATGCGTTCGCCAAACTTTATCCGGATGACAGGCATTAACGCCCGGAGAAAATTTTAGGGAATTATTGCCCACAAAAATGTTTTACGTTGAGGTGAACATGTTTGCTCATTGCACCATCGGTTCCAGTGATCAGGTTATGGCTCTAGGTCGTTCTTAGTATTGGTTTAGGACGTCGAGGAGAATATTTTTGCTCAGGAAATCATGGATCTAGGAGCTAGGTATGTACTATTGGTAATTTTTGTGGAATGAGATTTAAATGTCAAGAATTATTGAGTTAGAAGGTGGCCCAAAAACTCGCCAAAAGTTTTTAGACCCGTACGAAGAACGAAGTTCTTCGAAAAGGGGTCTTATGCGTTTACCACGACGTTTGTAACCACCCCAATTTCGACCTAGGAGTAGGTGTGGAGCATCGATGCTGATGCTTAGATGACAAATCAACAATAAACATATGCAGGGGGACCCGTACGTATCAGAATAGATGCGGAAAACAGAATAGATGGTGCAAAAAGATTCCAACGTATCAAAGTAAATGTTGCCTTAACTCTTAAGTGTATGAAATTACGTCCACATTAAATTGGATTGGAAATTGCCGAAAGGGCAATATTGAAAAACCCGTCCGAAGAAACGGTGTAAAAAAACCTTTCAGAAAGCACAAAATTGACCCCCAAATATAGAAAAATGTTCTACTCAATTTTCTCTACAACATAGAAAAAACCATTTTTTGGGCTAGGGTCGACCTTAGTACCGACCTAGGGCCGTAAGTAAAGGCCTCGGACACACAATTTTATAGCCAAAAATGTTTCCCTCAATTTCCTTTGCAACATAGCAAAAAAAATTTGTTTTTTGGTTAGGGCCGACCTTAGGACCGACATGGCCCACTTGAGCCGTAAGCACAGACAAAAGTTTCTTTTATGAACTGTCGGTCATGCCTAAATCTTTCAAACAAAAAAAAATTGAAAATCGGAAAAAATTTACTCGAGTTATGTACAAAAAACACATAGAGCCCTAGCAAAGACTCGATTTTAGTGCCCTAGCTAAGTCCAAGGACTCAAATTCAAAAAAGTTTCTTCCATAAATTGTCGTCTATGCCCAGGTCTTTCTAACAAAAAAAATTGATAATCAGGTAGCACGACTTTCCTACGGGTCATCGGGGAAACGGAAGTAGGTTGGGCGTTTGGCTAACCTCCAAACACCATAAAAAATGGATACCGGCTATGAACTCAACACCACAGCCTTGGATCGGATGGATAAACGACAACGACTCAAGCAACGGAAAAAGGACAGCGATTTACAGCTGGGAACATGGAATGTAACATCTTTGTTGCGGCCAGGATGATTAAGATCTTTCACAAGTGCGCTAAGAGCAGCAAAAATTGACATTACAGCAGTGCAAGAAACGAGATGGCCTGGAAAGGACACCATGACCAGTAGCGACTATAAGTTCTACAACAGTGGGAAGAGTAACGACAGTCCAAGAGAGTAGGGAATAGGTTTCATGGTTTTCGGCACAGCTAGAAACGCGGTGATTGGTTTGTTGACGAGCGATTGTGCTCTCTACGGATAGGAGGAAAATTTTTCAACTAATTAACGCTTACGCACCCACGGACGAAAAGACAACGAAGCGAAGGAGCTATTTTACGAGAAACTGGTGGAGATAAATGATAGAGCGCCGAAACGTGACATTAAGATTATGCTTGGAGATCTGAATGCCAAGATAGGTCGCGAAGTCTTCTATCGTCCCACAATTGGTAAATACAGCCTCCATGAAAACTCTAAAAACAACGGTACGCGGGTAGTTCATTTCGCAGCATCAAGAAACATGGTTGTGAGCAGTACGTATTTCGAACATAAAAACATCCACAAAGCGACATGGGTATCATCTGATGGACAAACTAAAAACCAGATTGATCACGTTTTGATAGATGGACGGCACTGTTCAAATGTATTGGATGTCAGGAGCTGTAGAGAACCAAGTGTTGATTCTGACCACTACTTGGTTAAAGTGGTTGTTAGGTCTCGCATTATCGGTCCAACATAACCGACAACCGGCATTGAAAAATTGGGACGTTGAAAAACTGCAGAACGAAGACATTAAACAAAAATACGTGGATAGTTTGGAGATAAAAATTATTGAAGAAAAGGTCAGCGAACAACACACAGCATAGACGATGCGTGGAATCAAATTAGGCGGAATGTAGAGAACGCCGAAGTAGAGACTTTGGGAACGAGGACGGGAAATAAAAGAAATAACTGGTTCGACGATGAATGCCAGCGAGCTCTAGAGAACAAAAACGCAGCTCGACTAAAAACTCTGAGTCGGTATACTCGAGCAGGCCAAGCAGAGTACCGTTCGAAGAGTAATTTCGTTCGAAAACTGTTTCGAAACAAAAAACGGCTGCAGGATAGGAACATTTTGATCGAAATTGAAAAGTTTGGCAATAGGAAGGAAACTCGGAACTTCTATCGGAAAGTAAACGAATCCAAAAATAGTTACAGTCAACAACATTTGCTTTGTAAGGACAAGAATGGATTGTTCTTAGCAGATGAGGAAAGGTGCATTGCGAGATGGGCTGAGTACTTCAAAGAACTGCTTAATCCGAACACACCACCTTAACCGAAAGAACGAATTGCCGTTTCATACTGCGCAACCATACATAGAAGAACCAGTGGCGCAAGTAGTTGAAGCTGAAATTTCGAGGCTCAAAAATTTCAAAGCCCCGGGGACAGACAATCTACTCGGCGAACTTTTCAAGAACGGCGGCAACGCCTATGTATGGAGATGCACGAGCCCAGCACGCGTATATGGAATGTTGAGGAATTACCGGAAGAGTGGAAGACCAGCATACTTTGTCCCGTATACAAAAAAGGTGATAAAATGGAGTGCGGCAATTTTCGAGGAATTGCTCTGCTGAATATTGCTTACAAGAAATTTGCAAATATTCTTTACCAGCGCCTTCATCCATACATGGATAACTCTCTAGGTGAATTCCAAGGTGGTTTTCGTGTAGGTCGTTCAACATCGGACCAGCTGTTTAATATCAGACAGATCTTGGAGAAGTGCAAAGAGTACAACATTGAAACACACCATTTTTTCGTTGATTTTAAGGCCGCCTATGACAGTGTTAGAAGAAGTAAGCTATGGAGAGTAATGGAGCAGTTTGGAATCCCCAATAAACTGTTCTCGCTAACCAAGTCAACACTGAACGGAGCTAATAGCCGAGTAAGGATCCGTAACCAATTTTCAGAGATTTTCGACATTGAGGAACGCCTACGTCAGGGAGATCCTATCGCGACGCTGCTTTTTAACCTGACCCTTGAAGCAGCTGTGCGCACCATGGACATATATTCCAGCGGCACCATTTTCACCAAGTCCAGTCAGTTGCTAGGTTTCGAAGACGACCTGGACATACTTGGAAGAAATATGGATGTTGTTAAAGACAAGCATCTTCCCGCTTTCGAATCGACACCAAGGGGAAACCGTAACGATTGACACACACACATTGAAAATGGTCAACAAATTCGTATACCTTGGACTTGGATCGGAGCTGAACACTAATAACGATATCGCGGACGAAATTAAAAGACGAGTAATTCTGGGCAACCGGAGTTATTACGGCCTTCTGAAAATCTTAAAGTCCAAGCCAGCTTTATGGAGAGCCGGACATAGTCAGAAACACTAAAATAAAGCGATGACAAAATTCAAATATTTGAAATTGCGTCACAAATGCCAGAGCCAACGACGAAATAATTTTTCTGTGCTTTCAGTTGTTACATAGCAAAAATTTGACCTTATTGATGCCTGACTTTTGAGGATAACTTTTTTACTGAGTTCAAAATTAATTTTTCAAATTCTTCTAAAATGTACCCAACTAACTTCATTACCTTAGTTTTTAGCAAATTTTTCTGAAAACTGAAAGTGTGGAAAAATTATTACGCTGATGGCTCTGGCATTTGTGACGCAATTTCAAACATTTGAATTTTTTAAAAAGTTTTTTTTTGCATCGTCATTTCTTGCGTATCTTCAGCGTAAGCGTCACCTCCACTGATATCATTAATTTTGGAAGTGGACATTAGGGACTGCGCCACACTTCACCTTTTAAGAGGTTTTTGTTGCGATATCAGTAGTTTTAGAAGTTTTTTGTTTTGTTTTGGTTTCTTGACCATTTCATTTGAACACCTCCGATTTTGACCAACTTCTGCACCTCGGCGACCCCACTTTCTATTCATCAAAATGACGCCGAAGTCAATATCTATCGATTCCGGCGAAAAAAAAAATTTGGCAAAAACTTTCGCCTCAATTTTGACCAACTTCCGCGTCTCGGCGACCCCACTTTCTATTCATCAAAATGATGCCCAAGTCAATATCTATCGATTCCGACGAGAAAAAAATTTTTGGCGAAAATTTTCGCCTCGATTTTGACCAACTTCCGCGCCTCGGCGACCCCACTTTCTATTTGTCGTATCCCGTACCGTACGGGTACGCAAACCGTTCGATTGTTTTCCCTTCTGGAAAATAATCTAATTTCTACCGGCATGTGTTGTCGTATCCCGTACCGCACGGGTACACACACCGCAAACCTGAAACCTGACCTGAAAAACCTGAAACCTGAATTTACCTGAACCTGATTTTTCAAGCGCTGACCTGACCTGGTTCGACCTAAAACCTGTTTTGACCTGACCTGACCTGATGACCCGACCAAATTGCGACAATGGTCTTTATATAAATATCAAGTATTTTTGAATTTATTTTGCCATTCATATTGTTTATATATTGGCAAGCTTATCTATCTCTATCTACATTATGTACTATCTAGGGCAGGTTGAGGTAATGGCGATTTATAC
>CM055403.1:125224794-125290899 GCA_029228625.1 Pseudolycoriella hygida
ATTATGAAAATTTAAAACAAAACTGATTGAAATGCACATGAATGTTCATTTATTTGATGTTCTAGACGGATGTAAACATTAACGAAACAGAAGACGCTAAGTGGCATCTTCAGGATTATATAAACTTGGAAGGTGTAGAGATCCCAGATGAAACTTTTGCTATGAGCAACATTGTAATATCCGTTCAGACTTCTCTGCACTGTGAGTGGCGGAAGAATTCAAGCAAAAATTCGGGAATTTCGTGCATTTTTCGCCAAATTCGGACGTGCTTGAAGGGAGGGGATGGCTAAACGGGCAAAGCGAGAGGGGGGAGGGGGTCGGAAAAAGTCGCTAAAAATGCGGACGTCCTTTATGGATGTTCCCTTGCACCTGGACGCAGTATAGTTTTATTTTAAATAAAAATAAACCAGGTTATCAGCTCAGGTCAGGTCAACGACAAATCAGGTCAGGTCAACGACAAATCAGGTCAGGTCAGGTTCAGGTCATTGAAAAAAAAACCTGACCTGACCTGAAAATTTCAGGTCAAATAACTTCAGGTTCAAGTCAGGTCAAACCCGACCTGTTCCGAGCCTTAGATCTGGGGAACGTGCATTGTTGTATCGCACATGAACCGGGTACAATAAAACACGTAACACGACCGCATTCCAACGGCTTTTCGATATCAACAAACTATGGTTTGTGTGTCGATACAATATCTTGACCCCTTTACTAAAATTTCATACTTTGCAGTTCAGCATTTATGCAATTGCTGTTGCTAAATTGCATAAACTATGTCATCAGGTGACTGAATGATATTATGAAATTGCTTATCAATAACACTAGTCTACAGAGGTTTTGTGTCTTTCCTGTCTGTCATTGCCCAATGCTACGCTTAGTGTGCTGTTGCAGAATATGGCCTAGTTGAGTGTCCATCACCCCTCAAAGTAGAGTAATTGGGGTCCAAAGAAAAATGTAAGGACATTTTCATTTAGTCATTATTATATGTTACTCAAGTTATATGTAACGTTAGTATGTACGGGTAACTAGTGCATAGTCGGGCCTACAAACCTATACTAATATTGAGATAAATGTAACATATTATGATGGATTCTGTATGGATCAGAAAAGTGAACTTTTTCTGACGTTTTGGCCATGGTTTGAGAAGGGCGTAATGACTAAGTATGGTAATCGAAGTTTCCAATTACAAATATTTTCCGAAAGAGAGAGACCAAATCTCGTCAGAATTAGAAAATTTTTGATGAGGTGCTTGTTTTGTCAGAAGACGAGTATATGAAAAAAGTCGAAAATTATATAGTTTTTGCTATAATGTTTTCATGCACCGTCTTTCGACAAAACAAACACCTCATCAAAAATTTACTAATTCTGACAAGATTTGGTCTCTCTCTTTCGAAAAATATTTGAAATGGAAACTTCCAACCATAGCCAAAACGTCAGAAAAAGTTCACTTTTCTGATCCATACAGAATCCATCATAATATGTAAGATTTATCTCAATATTAGTATAGGTTTGTAGGCCCGACTATGCACTAGTAACCCGTACATACTAACGTTACATATAACTTGAGTAACATATAATAATGACTAAATGAAAATGTCCTTACATTTTTCTTTGGACCCCAATTACTCTACTTTGAGGGGTGATGGACACTCAACTAGGCCATATTCTGCAACAGCACACCTCTTGAAGGTGAGCATGGGAAAAAGGTCGGGCAAAGCCAGCCTGAGGTACTCGTCCGGGAAGGCGAGTACTGTCGTGTGGGAAAAATGGTGATCTGCGGTTGTGAGTTGTAAAGGAAATTATCTTGAAATTTAATAGTGTGAGTTGTAAAGAAGGTTATCTTGGATGTAATATTGTGAGTTATTAAGAGTCATATTGAATAAATTATTAAAAGTGAAAGAGTCTATGTCCACATAAGAACCCCTCAAGGGTTAAGGTGTTGTTGAACAATCCTTTAAAATTCAAATCAATTAATATTGTGGTCGCGCTGGGCGACAACATCAGCCCATACCTATCAAAAACCGAAGCGCGACAGCTGGCTGAAATTGAAGTACCTTGACAAATTTTCCCAATCATCTAACGAGTCGTCGTCGCAGCCACACTTCGACGCTATCTGCGACAGCACCTTAGAGAAGACTGATGGCCAAAAGTCAATATCTATCGATTCCGACGAAAAACATTTTTTGGCGAAAACTTTCGCCTCTACTTTGACCAACTTCCGCGCCTCGGCAAACCCACTTTCTATTCATCAAAAAAATTCTCCTCGCCAATCTCTATAACTTTCCCGAAGAAACCAACTCTCTAAGTATTGTCATTTCGAAGCTAAAATTCGAAAACCAAAAAAACCCTAATTTATTGCTTGGGAAAAAAATTCTCCTGACCAAACTCTATAACTTTCCCGAAGAAACCAACTCTCTAGCTATTGTCACTCCGGAGCTAAAATTCGAAAACTCCGAGCATTACCTAAAAAACCCTCAAAATTGACCACTTTTCCACATGCCCCGGCTTTTCCGGAAAAGCGGCGCGGCATATGAAATTTTTCATTTGGGACCGAGACTGACAATCCCTGAAAATTTCAGGAAGATCGGCTGTCTAGTTTTCGAGATCGAAAATTATTAATAGATAGATAGATAGACAGAACATAGAAACCGACAGATCAGAAAAAAAGTTTCCATAATGATGAGAACAATAGAAAAATGGAATATATTTTTTGGTTACAAAAAATAAAACTTTCGTTACAAAAAAAAAAACTTTTTGTTCCAAAAAAAATTGTTTTGTTCCAATGTTGATCACTGAATGTTCCAATAAATAATAGAAATATTCCAACAAATAATACAAATGTTCCAAAAGAAATTGATTTTGTTACACAAAAAATTGGAATTTCACCCTTTTACGAATTTTGGAACAAAACCATTTTTTTGTGGAACAAAATCAATTTCTTTTGGAACATTTGTATTATTCATTGGAAAATCCGGTGTTCAAGATTAGAACAAAAAGATTATTTTTTGGAACAAAACCTATAACTAACGTAACAAAAACATTTTATTTTGGAACATTTGAGTTTTTATTGGAACATTTAAATGATGGCATAGAAAAATTATTTCTCCACACAAAAGTGTCATTTTCAAACCTCGATATCTCAGCCAATTTTCAACCGATTTTGATGAGTGAGGGCTTGTTTGAAAGCTGCTGCGACGTAGTTTTTTTTAAAAACAATTTGGAGGGGGAAGGGGGCGAGGGGAAAAAACTCAAAAGTTCGCCTATATATGGCTCCTTGTCCCAAAGGTTTATGTACGAAGTTTTTTGGGTTTGTGGACGTTTTTTTTGGGGTGTGGGGACTGCGTCACGCCCTCCGCTACCGCTGCGGGCATGATTAAAAAAAAACATATGCAGAGGACCCGTACGTATCAGAATAGACGTGCCAAACAGAATTGATGTTGCAAAAAGATTCGAACGTATCTAAGTAAATGTCGCCATAACTCTTAAGTCTTAAGACATCAAATTGGATTGGAAATTGCCGAAAGGGAAATATTTAAAAACCCGTCCGAAGAAACGGATTAGAACCGAACTAGACGATTTAGCAGAGGCCTCTGATCCATAGTTCCACGAACAAAAAAGTTCGCCTCTTTTTTTCCCTGTAACACTGCAGAAAAAACCTCATCACTAAAGAAATATTCACAAAAAAACACCAAATATCGTGTAGGTTCGCGTAGCGTGAGTTGGGCCCAAAACCACTCAACAGATTTTGATTAATTTAATTTTCGTGATTTTCTGATATCCATATCTTTTATTTTAAATCTTCAAGAGTGATTTTCATTCTAATTTCGCAGAGATATAAGTGAAAAAGTTCCACCAACCTTCAAAAAACCACGTTTATTACCACTTTTCCGACCGTAACTTCGAAAGTCATCGACCAATTTCGCATGAATTCATTATTGTAATCAATTTTCAGATTATCTTTCAGGAAAAAAATGTTTTTTGAAAATCGGTTGAGTTTTACTCGAGTTATCGTATTGAAAGACGGACGGACATTCTTTTTATTGTTGATTCGTCATCTAAGGACCCCCCTACTCCCGGGTCGAAATTGGGGTGGTTACAAACATCGTGGTAAACGCATAAGACCCTTTTTCGAAGAACTTCGCTCTTCGTACGGGTCTAAAAAGTTAATTTGTTGTTTGAAGTTCAACTTAAAGCTACAATTTGCCAGACACTTGAGCCGACTTTTAGCCACTGCCAACTGTTCAGCTAGCCACCGCCGACATTCTGCAGAGAGATCCCATGTCTGATCCATTTCAACCATATAGTAAATAAGAAAACTAAAAACGAATTAACAAAATATTCCGCAAAAATTTGAAATTGTTTTCACATAATGCAAAGTGACATCTTTCCACTACCAACAGACAGTCAAAATAATATTTTCCATTAGCCAGCATTTTACACTTTCCAGTCTACTGTCAATCAGTTTGTTAAAAAAGCGTTGATATGGCTGACATATTTTGTTATTGTGACTTGAGATAAAAATGTGAAAAAGAAAAATGTTCATTGAATTTATCAAATTACAAATAGTAAGTGAACAAAATTCAATATTTGACTGTATACCGAAATCGGCAAGTGAATTTAATTACAAAATATCGTTAGCGATTCGTTCAATTTCACGGAATAGAAGCCGGCTAGATGTTAGGAAGAGTTCAAATAGGTTCAGAGGCGTAGCCTTTCGTATTTTTGATTAATTAATTTTATTGATAAAAGTATGTCGGACAGAAATTATTAATAAAAGTTAAATACATGAACTATTTTTGATAATTTAATTGCGTGTACCTAAGTAATTTTAAACATGTGAAATGAATGTGGAACATTGCGTTAATAATAAAATAATTACCTCTATATGTATGTATACATCAAGCGTAAAAAATATGAAATATATATTTTGATATTTTAAATATTAGCGTACGTAATTTTCTTATCATTTATTTAATTCAATAGTGTTATGTCACTTGAAACTTTTGTGTGTTGAAATGGTCTTTGTAAATTGTAACAGTATAAAAATTCAGTGAAACTCGTTTATTTGTTTATTAAATGGAATAATAATCAACAAAATATCCATAAAGATTGAACAGGTGTTCCAAGCACACAACCATACCAACCTGTGTAGCTAATTTTATTACTTTTTTATTAATCACTTTAAACATTTCGGATGATATTTTCCATCAAATTTCTCCTATTGCAATATTTTCGCCAATACTTTTTCATTCAAATGCCATCATTGGTAAATATTTGAATTGATCATTCACACAAAGGAGATCTAGACATTGATTTGACTATATTCGGAAAATACGATCAATAGAAAGGAATTTTTCATTGAGTAAATAAAATAAATGAATTCAATTCAATGAAACATTGCTTTTTTGTCTCATGACAATTGTGGTCGATTATAACCGGAAAACTATTTTGAGAGTACAATAAATTGATGACGTAATTAAAGCAATTTCGTGAATCGATATGATGAAATGGAAAATGATATGCAAGTTGCATTTGGGTGTAATCTACCTGTACTGTGATAATGTGATTACAAACGAGGCTCAGTGGACATCATTACATTTGACTTGGAATGTTGCCAATATTGTTGTGTTAAATTCGTTTTGAAATTTCTAGTTTATCTTAATTGCACCCAGCTTTGATCTCATGGGATAAGTAAAATTGATTAGTTTGAAAAAGACAACAAATGAATGTTTACATAAGAGTCGAAAATGGTTGGGTCCAATAAAGATAAAGATGAGCATTACATGGAAATCTTGCCCATCTTCCTTCTACTAAAATTTAAAAGTTTCCTAAATTTACACCTTACTAATTGACAATTATTCTGCCGTGCAAATCATAAAAACCTTGTGGTGAAAGAGAGAAAAGATTTCAAAATCTTTTCTCTCTTTCATCGCAAGGTTTTTATGATTTGCATGGCAGTATTGTTCGTACTTGTTGTGGACACAACCATACTCTTCTCATTGCGATATGCTCAATTAGCGAAGAATTGGTAGGCCTAATGCTTCTCATGTCACTCTACCTTTCTAAAGTCAGAGTGTAAATATATCTCCAATCTCGAACAATGCGTAAACATTTAGATCTGCGTTGGGAAACGTTTTGTTGGCTGTCCTGCCCGAACCTGTGCGGCTGTTTTGACCTGCAGTATGGGCTTTTAATAGTAACACTTCACTAATGTTAGGCCCGCGTAGGGAAAGGTTGGGTTGTTCGATACCTAATGGTCGTGCGGGAATTGACTTTTCAACTAGCGGTGGCTGATTCCATCGGTACCGTAAATTGGGAACGGTCTTTCATCTTTTTCATTCTTTCAAAGTGATTCATAATAAAATGAGACAAAAAATGCCGTTCCCAATTTACAGGTCATCTACTTTGTAAACTTTGTGAATTTGCTTGCGTTCACCATTGTTTTCCATACAAACTGGTAACTTTTTTATAAAAGTGAACGAAAATATATTTGTGTACACTCAGTTTTTACAGCATTTAAATTATTTACAACGGTAGAATGGTTCGTGGAATAAGTCCGGTACGCACCTAGGGTTCACCTTCTCAAGTCTGGTTGGTACATCTTTCATTCTTTTATATTCACCCATTCAACCAAATAAGTGACTGAAAATAATTTTTATTAAGTCTGCATTCGTACAAAATTTACAGATTTGTCAACAATTCGATTATCTTCACAATAAATAAAATATCTCTTCCATTTCACCCCCCAACCTAAATTAATGTCCCCATTACCGCAGCCGCATTACCTCTTTGTATAGCTAACCTCAGTCTTTGTTTAAAAATGTTTTCGATCTGCTCTCATTTGTTTTAATCGCAATTAATTTGCTAAGTTCGTTGAAAAAGTTCATCGCTTCCGTGCTCCAGGAACCCATGGTCTCCACCGCTAACGGGACGAATAAATAGTTGCTATTGATGAGAGACGAGTATTTTGATATTTTCCGTTTTGCTTTTTCATCCGTCGCCGCTCCTGATCGTCTAGTACTGAAGTTTAGATTACTCGGTGCAAACGTATCGGTGCAGGTTGCATCCCAAATCATTGAGCTTCCTTTGAACCAGGGAATCAGGGTCATGCCGTCCACTCTTTTGCCACCTTCTCTTGTCAATCCCACGGGCTCTAGCTTTGAGGGTATGTCTGCTGAACTTAATGCTTTTTTTATGATGGCTTCAGCGTGTCTCGCATGTCGATCCGCGCTCTTCTTACATTTGAGTCCATGTCTTCCTTTTCTATCCACCAGGGAGCTGCACTCGCATCTGTGTGGTGTACAGATATCCAAACCTAGTCGCAGACCAATGACCACGCGAAAAGCGTTATTGTTCAGTAGCGTTCCAATTGACATTGACGGCAAATCTGTTCTTTCAGCTTTCACAACGCAAAAATTTGTCTTTATGGGATGTATGGCGTTTTTTTACAGGAAATCAAATGTTTGAGTATGAAAGCTGAAAGCGTAGAAAAACTAAAATTTTTTTGCGTTTCAAAGCTGCAAGCGTCACCCCAACTGATATCAGTCGTTTTGGAAGAAGAAACAAGGAGACTTGCGTCACGTTTCCCTTTTAAAAGGGAAGTAGAGTCATTTCATCTTGAACCCTCATTCATAAAATTTTTTTGGCGCCACGGCACCTCACGCGGCTGCCATAACTTACATTTACGAAAATGATCAGAGACACTTCCTCTACAACCCTCATTCATAAAATGTTTTTGGCGCCACGGCACTTCGCGCGGCTGCTATAGCTGGCGGTGGCGGCCACCACTGACCGCCGCCACGATTTCTCCATCACCGCCACCTCAGGTTACATTCTAAAAATTTTGCTCATGTTTGACCCATACCTTGAATGAACACAAAAACAGATACAAAATATGCTTTTATATGGGATTTTTATGGGAGCTTCCATGAGCGCTGGCGCCCAAACGAGGCAGGTTAAAATCTCATATGGCGTAGAATGCCCAGCCAAAAATTTTCAAGAAAAGTTATCGGACCGTTTTCGAGCCGCAGCCAAAAAAGTGGTTTTTCACGGTTTTTTATACAAATGGCCCTGGAACTAACTAACGAACTAACTATGGAACTTCAATGGAAGGAACATTTTGTACCGGAAATTGCAATTTTCAAAAAGTCGATTTCAATCAAAACTTTACAAGGAATCCAATGAACTAGGGGGTACGACGCAAGGGAAACAAGTCAAAACTTAGCTGTATATATGGTTCCGAAGTCTACGAAAAAAATTTTTCTGAATTTTTTACTCGTATGGGGACTTGCGTCACGGGCGCATCGCTACCGCGCGCCCATTATGTTCACACTGTGAGTGGAGGTAGCAAAAATTGTTAAGAATTATTACAATAAGAAATTTATTTTATCAGCATTCGTACTAAAAACATAGGGCTGACGCTGGACCCGTACGATACCGTATAAAACCTCATCGTCTTAAATCATTAAACCGTCAATGTATGAAATGTTACATAACTTATCTCTAAAAACTTGATTAGCTAATTATTGTTTAATTACCTTGACTATTGCCTGAGAGGCAGTTACGAGAAACCCGTACAGAGTTAAAAAACATTTACACCAAACTTAGTCGTGCCGAGCCCCACTTCCAGGGCGAATCAATAAAGTTACTGCTTCCTCTGCAACATATCAAAAGCTTTTTTGAGCCGCCCCTACCGCCGAGCCCCACTTTAATGGAAAAGTATGATACCCGCAACTCACTTTACTTCCATGGGCAAAAATGCTCTCCTCAATTTTCACTACAACATAACAAAAAAAATGTTTTTGGATTTGGCTCCCCCTTTCTCCATCTGACCCCGTAGGAAAGGTATCGGACCCATACTTCCATGGGCAAAAATACTCCCCTCATTTTTCTATACAACACAGCAAAAAAAGTTTTTTTGGGTTGGGCATCACCCCTTCATCTGACCGCCTAGGATGGGTCTCTGACCCATACTTCCATGGGTAAAAATGCTCCTCTCAAATTTCCATGCAATTTGGCAAAAAACATTTTTTTGGGTTGACTTTAGGACCGACCTTAGACCTGTGGCCTAAGGAAGGACCCGGCCATAAATTTTTTTCTGAAATATTGTTGAGCCTTTCACTTCCTATCAAACACAAAAAGAATGAAGAAAATCGAATGGAATTTTCCTGAATTATATATAAACATTTATAGAGCCCTAGGCTCTAGCTAGGTCGTGGGACCTACTCTCAAAAATCTTTTAATTGTTAGCCGCGTCAAAACCTGTCGAACAAAAAAATATTTGAATCGGTTGAGATTTGATCGAATTATGTACAAAAGACTGAAAACCACTTAGACGGTCGAGCTCAGCGACCCTTCGTTCGAAAACGCCCATCTGCAATCCTAACCTCACATTTGGGATTAAAAATTTTGAAAATCAGATAGGATTTACTCGAGTTATCGTGTTTACAGACGGACGGATGGACAAAGAACCATGATCGATGCTCCCCTCCTACTCCCCCTCAAATCGACCGGTTACAAACGTCGGGTAAACGCATAGCCCCCGGTACTTCGTACGGATCCAAAAAGTCTGGGTGATGAATTTTTTTCTTCAAAATAATCATCAGAATCTGAAAAAGCAATTTAGTGCGAGTTTATTATAGACGCTTGGCGTTTGCCTTTGTTTCTAATATTTTTTATCGATCCAGAACATCATTCTAACGACTTGTGTTTTATGGTACAACCCAAAAAAATTAAAACTTTTTTATAAAACATTTTCTAGGTCGTAAATTACGCAAACATTTGAACCGAAATACAGCTGTACTATGGAGCATTGTACATATACATTTCTATTCGAATTTTTTTGTAATCAACCAACTAGAAGGTGCTTTTTAACCCCCAGGTTGACAGCTTTCCTCATCCAACCTGACTGATATTTACATTGAACTTAATGGGTCGATTTGAAAAATGTTACATGCCTCAACAATAGACTAGTTCAAGATGTGAGCGGCTCGACGTGTTCGAAGATCTAAGCCCTTTCAGCATTGACTTTTTTATAATTGAAGTGAAGGGATCGAGGTATTATTTATCGAGTTCGGGTAAACGGCGCGGCGCACCTCTCACCAGTACTTCGTTTGGTTCTAAGTAGCGAGTAATGACTCAAAAGCCAGTGATTCCATAGGGTTTCCATCCAATTCTCAGCGCTACTGCAGATAGTAGCCGCGTATGGAATTTATGTTTTTTTCCCAGTATCCGATTTAAATTTTCCGATTTTGATAACCAAATTACCTTCCTCTCTTAGTTGAAGATTGAATTATTCGGCGCAAATGACAACCCATGGATAAATTAACCGCTTAAGACATGATTAAAATTACGCGAGTATAGCGAGCGAAATCTTTTAAGCGTTTCTTCCAATTTCTTTGCTTTTCTCGATGCGTGCAAAAGCGATGCAAAGCAAATCTCAAATTTCTTTCATTTCTTTGATTTATTTCAACAATAGAACTGTTTCTAAAAATATATTTTGCAAAAGTGCTTGCTTTTAGGATGGATCGGTTCGAAATTTTTGTTTTTTTAATCAATTTCGACATAGTTTCTAGTGACCGTTACAGTGGCGCCGACTTCGGGGGAGGGGCAAGGGGGCGGCTGCCCCCCTGTAAAAAAACGCAGAGGGGCTTAGCCACCCCCCGTGATTTACTGATTGAAAAACAACAATCAGTCATTATTACACAAATATAAAATTAAATGTTATGAAAGTTCTGAAGCGAAATGTAAATTTCTTCTTCATGAGCGTTTTAAATTTTAAAATTTTCGCCTGCGGCGCAACAGTTTCATTCTAGCTACCAGGAAGGCAGTACCAAGTACATGGTCTCGATTTATGCTGCTAGGAAAGGTGATGTAGCCATTATAGCGGGAAATTTTTGAGTCTTTATTATATCTATCTTGAATAGCTGCAAAGTCGATTTTGGCCTTCTTCAGTTCATTTATCAGTTTTGGTAATCCTCCAATTCTGTAAGTCTGACACCTCACATTCCAATTCTCATTTCCGTTTCCCAGTCGTTGCTGGAGGCCTCCCAGCATCCGAATGAGACCGCATATTGTCTCTTTCTTCTCCTGCTTTCGTTGAAATAGGTTTTCCACAATCGCTCGCAGTCATGTGTCCCAGAGCCAGGTCTCCGGCCTCGAGTCCAACCCCCTATTCATCGGAGAACCAATTTTGTTTTGTGATGGTAGCCCAACTGACTAGGGCTGTGTATGCTGCCGTTGTCTCTTGGCGATGAAATCATCCGCCACCATACTAAGTCGCCACCCCATCTCGATAGCGCCTAGCTGCCTTCGGCCCTTCCTATACGTAACGTTAAGGTTATTATTAATCGTATGGTTACATTTGCGTAGCAAAAACTTGTAAACATTCTTCAGATATACGATAAGCACTCATAATGATCCCATTTTACCAACGTAGATACATCTTTCGGTTTTATCTGGCTGATGTTTGACTGAGACCAATGATGGACATCCGATTGCATTCCAAAACAGTAGTTGTCCAACCACGTCATTCAGGTTTCGAAGCGTCCACGGTTCGTATTTGCATGTGCTTGGAAACGTGTTCGCTGTGAGGCTCACAATGAGCATGTACAGCGCCGAGGCGATAGTATTTTGTTGTTCAAACAATTTTTTTTTTGTTCAAAAGTTGTTTGATACTTTATCAGTCAAGCAGTGGATCCGTTAAAAACTATTCACTGGTAGTGAGGTTATGTTAGTGGATGTGAATTATGTTTTGGCCAAATGTGGTAAAAATTCGGCATCAATTTCAATGCCTTCACAAAATTCACGCTTCTGGCATTCAAAATATCACCATTCACTTTTTAGTCACAATAAAAAGAAAAATCCCATCGAAAAACCAAAAGATTTGAAGATGAAACTACGAGCAACACTTTTCGTTTCGGCAGTTGACAGTTAAGATACTACCCGCAGACAGCCCCCCTCATCCTTATGCTACCCACACTACTACACCAGGGTTGGTTAATGGTTACCTGATCGTTCATGCGGGTTGCTCACTATAACAGGTGTCACCACGGGTAGGATAGAATGTAGGAGTAGGTGGACCTTGGCTAAGGTACATAAGGGGTATTATATTACGAATAACACAACATTTGACACCCCCAACCTTACTAGAAACTACGTCGAAATTGAATAAAAAAACTTAATTGTGAACATGAAAAGTAGCGTCGCAGGCGAGAATTTTATATTTATTTTTCATCAACAGGTGCACGAAAGTCTGATTTTTAAAGAAGTAAATCCGGGCCAGGGATAAAAAGATCTATCACAACAAAAACCCTTTTTAAGAGGGAAAAGTGACGCAAATTCTCGTCCCTTCTTCAATTTGGGTGACGCTTGCAGCTTCGGAACGCACAAAATTCTTTTGAAATATTTTCACTTCTGAGTAAAAAAATGCGTCACAAATGCCGGACCCGCCCATGTAATAATTTTTCTACGCTTTCAGCTTTCATACGCAAAAATTTGATTTTCTGTACAAAAATACGCCATACATCCCATAAAGTCAAATTTTTGCATTGTGAAAGCTGAAAGAACAGAAAAACTATAACACTGGGGGGTCCGGCATTTGTGACGCATTTTTTCGCAGCAGCTTTCGAACGAGCCCAGACTCATCAAAATCGGTTGAAAACGAGCCGAGATATCGACAATCAAAAATGACCAATTTCCATATAAAAATGGTAAAAATATGTTTGAAAATAATCAAAATTTTATTCCTGTGTTGTGTGTCCACGATGTATCTATACATGTCTCACAGTGGGGAAAACGGTTATCTTCGTCCTCATAAACCTAGTACTGTTGAAACATTCTTGACATAATTGTAATAAGTCATAACCTAAAATTTTTTTTTGGAAAAAATTTTTTTTCGGAGAAATTTTTTTTAAGGAACAATTTTTTTGGAGAAAAATTTTTTTTTTTTGAAGAAAAATTTTTTTGGAGAAGATTTTTTTCGGAGAAAATTTTTAAAGAAAAATTTGTTTGAGAGAAATTTTTTTCGAAGAAAAATTTTTTGAAGCAAAAATTTTTTTGAGAAAATGTTTTTTGGAGAAAACTTTTTTTTCTGAGAATTTTTTTTCGCAGACAATTTTTTTTCGAAGACAATTTTTTTTCGGACAAAGTTTTTTCCGAAGACAATTTTTGTCCGGAGAAATTTTTTTTCTAAGAAAATTTTCTTTTCTGAGAAAATTTTTTTTTCGGGAAAAATTTTTTCAAAAAATAGTAGTTTTTTCGACAACTGAAAACTTCCAAAACGACTGATATCACAACAAAAACCTCTTTAAAGGTAGAGTGTGACGCAGTCCGTAAGTCTGCTTCCAAAATTAATGATATCACTTGAGGTGACGCTATTGCTGATAATACGTTTGTTTGAATGGAAACTTGTTTTTAAAGTTTTAATTTCCTGAAAAATTACAGCGCTTTTTTTAAAACAAAATTACGTTGTGTTAAAAAAATTGTGTCACAAATGCCGGACCTAACGACGAAATTTTTCTGCACTTTCAGTTTTTGCAAAAATTTGACTTTTTTTTCTTATTGCGTAGATTGTTTAAAGTAAATTTAAATTTTTGCGTGTGAAAACTGAAAGCGTAGAAAAATTATTCCGCTGGTGGGTCCGGCATTTGTGACGCAATTTTTTTAACTCAACGTAATTTTGTTTCGAAAACAGCGCTGTAATTTTTGAGGATATTGAAACTTTGAACACAAAGTTCTATTCAAACAAACTTCTGTGTATTATCAGCGATAGCGTCACCTCAAGCGATATCATTAATTTTGGAAGCAGACTTACGGACTGCGTCACACTTTACCTTTAAAGAGGTTTTTGTTGTTATATTAGTTTTAAGCGCCGTAAGCGAAGTTTTTTAGTAGCCATGGGGTTCTTTGCATGTAAGGTCGTCAATAAAGTGACGGAACGTTTGTAGCATCATATGCGAAATTCGGTCGTGAAATATGGGCAAATAGATGTTATTAGCGAGCAAAACTGATTCAGTTTTGGAAAGCATTTGATAACAATTTTCTTTGCCATTTTTAGCCATTCACTAATTTTTAACTATTTCAGCCTTTTAGCTATTTTTGATAATTTACCGATTTTTAGACATTCCCCGATTTCTGGTTATTTCCCGTTTTTCAGTCATTTCCCGATTTTCAGTCATTTCCAGTTTTTCAGTCATTTCCAGATTTTCGTTCATTTCCCGTTTTTCAGTCATTTCCCGATTTACGGTCGTTCGACCTTTTTCAGTCATTTTTCGATTTTCGTTCATTTCCCGTTTTTCAGTCATTTCTCGATTTAGGTCGTTCGACCTTTTTCAGTCATTTTTCGATTTTCGTTGATTTCCCAATTTTCGCTCATGTCTCGTTTTTCAGCCATTTCCCGGTTTTCAGTCATTTCCGATTTTTAGTAATTTTTCTTTTTTCGGTTATTTCCCAATTTTTAGTAATTTTCGATATCCGGACATTTCCCGATTTTCGGTCATTTCCCGATTTTCGGACATTTTCCGATTTTCGGACATTTTCGGATTTTCGGACATTTCCCGATTTTCGTTCATATACCGATTTTTAGTCATTCCCCGACTTTCGACGCATCTTAGGAGTGTCGTAACGCTTTTCTCTTCCAATTTGCCGGTATCGGCTCTCTAATTTCCCGGTATGGAGTATATCAGGATATCGCACTTTTTCCATACGCGATAGTAGCACAATATCGCTATAAAGTAAGCGTCATTGAATCGGCGTTTCGATATTTTCAGCGACCCTGTTTAGATAAAAGCCGATTGTAACAATGTTCTTTATTTTTTAATTTTCTTGTTATACACCTCGATACACATACCGTTTCTGTAAATCGTTTTGTGTGCAACAATTTTTTTCCTAAATATTTGAATAGCGATAACACAATATTTCGGTAGGTAACGCGAATTTTTTTATCAATTTTTGTATCAAAATTTAACGTATGTATGGGTACACATTGCCGGCTTTTATCGATTGAATTCTTCAAAATAAATATTTCGTATGTTAATATTATTTAATCTTTGCGTATTATTTGTTGCTCAAATGGCTGAATACATTATCTCAATCATATTTGGTAACAAATTATCAGTAAGACAACAGTCGCAACAGAGTGCTTTAAATTTGAATAAGCAATGTTCGACGTAGTAATTCAAAATCCAATTTTCTGTACGGTTCATTTTGTTGGTCGGTGCATCAAAATATCATTTCGATTTCACACAGTAAGTTGTTTCCGAAAAAAGTGTAAATTCACAAACTTGCTTCACTTATCGAAGCATACATACACCTGATGGTATATTTTTATATTGTAAAAGTGTTCGCTTACAAGACTCATAACAATACGCACAAAAATTTTGCACATAAGCTTGGTTAAGGTGCGTCCAGTTTTATTCTCGTTTCCGCGAAAAAAGTGGGAAAACGGCATATTAGTGAAAAAACGGATGCCGAAGGTGAAAGTGTTTTTCGTTCAATCAATCCATCAACGAATTCGTTGCGAATTTTCGCATATATATGTGTTAGTGAGGTCCAAAGAGAAACTAAAGGTGTGGGGAGTCTTGTCACAAAGTTTCTAGTGAGCCAATTTGATCAGAAGTGATTTATAGGGTTCCCTAGTAATTCTAAAAATCAAAACAAACTCTGTGGCTGCACGCTTCATACTAGCAACCAAAATGATCGTGGGGATTTTATTTGAAAGCCGGAAGCATAACGTTTCCAAAGAAACCAGACTAAATTTTCGGAACTCAAAACTCGTGACCCCAACTTCAAAGTTTCGGGCAACCCGCTAATCTCTAGTTCCCAATTAACGCTATTACATCTGACAGTGTATTTTGGGTTTTCGATCAGAACTCAAACATTGATAGAGTAAATCCAATTATGCAATCGTATATGGCTGTTCGAAAGCTAAACGCGAGTTGATGAAATTATTGGACCCGTGCGAGGTACGAAGGTCCTATACGTTTACTACAAACAACTTTATTGTAACATGGGGTAGATCGAGGTGGGAGTTGGGGGGATGCATCTATTATCGTCTAAATATGACGAATCAGCACTAAAAAAAATGTCCGTCAAACGGCTCGACTGATTTTTTCCCTGAAAGATAGATGCCTCCCACGATTCGAGTTCGAAGATGAGCCAAATCGATCAAGTGGTTCCGGAGATATGGTCTAAGAAGTGACCGAAAACATGGTTTTTCGAGGGTCGGTGAAGCTTTTTCGCTAATATCTCAGCAAGTATAGCACGGAAATTGCTGTTGGTGTCAAATGAAAGGATTTGATGTCAGAAAATTGGAAAATAATTTTTGTGGAAATTGGGTCAGGAGTCAGGGCACAACGACCAATGGAATCGACGAAATTGAGTTTCTTGGCCATATACGAAAACAGTTTTTCGTGTTTATTTCCTTAACTATGGAATAAGGAGATTTACTATCAAAAGCAAAATTGTAGAGAGTGAAATTTTAGTGTACATGTGTTTCAGGGTTTTGGGTAAAAATGCCTCAATCAAGTGGTCATACCACTTCTAGAATTGGGAGGGATAATCGATATCTCTAGAACTATAAGAGGTAGAAAGTTGTTTCCAAAAGCAAAGTTGTAAAGAATAAAATTTTTGTCTCAGGATTTTGGGTAAAAATGCCACAATCCTGGGATATGACCACTTCTAGAATTGGGAGGGATGATCCATATCTATAGAACTATAAGAGGAAGAAAGTTGCTTCCAAAGGCAAAGTTGTAGAAAATAAAATTTTAGCGAACATGTGTCTCAGGGTTTTGGGTAAAAATGCCACAATCCTGGATATGACCACTTCTAGAATTGGGAGGGACGATCCATGTCTCTAGAACTATAAGAGGTAGAAAGTTGCTTCCAAAGGCAAAGTTGTAGAGAATAAATTTTAGAGAACACGTGTCTCAGGTTTTTGGGTAGAAATGCCCCAATCCTAGGATATGACCACTTGTAGAATTGGGAGGGATGATCCATATATCTAGAACTATAAGAGTTAGAAAGTTGCTTCCAAAGGCAAAGTTGTAGAAAATAAAATTTTAGAGAACACGTGTTTCAGGGGCTTTAGGGGAAAATGGCCACATCCTTGGAAATAACCATTTCTAGATTTGAATGGTCTTTTTTTTTTTTTTATTTATTAATCAATTTTCGGTTAAAAATGTTAAAATTGACAAAATAATGGATACTGTTGATATGCAATATAAACTAGACGCTTTTTAATTGAGCAGGATAAGTGATGGATATGGAGCTGTAGATTGAGGTGATGAACTAACAATACAAAAGATCAGCAAAAAATAACAAAAAGCATACAATGGGTTGATACTTGACAATACGTAAGACTAAATTACTAAAATAACAAAACAAAAACATAATGGTAGTGGGCTAGAGGTCGGTATTATAAACTAGAGTATGACTATCATGGTAGCCATGGTGGTAAAGCAAAAATTTGTCATCAGCAGTGAGGATATCGTTCTGGTTTTTTAGATGGTAAATAAAGGCGGGTGGCCAATATTTCTCATTGATATTAAAGGGTTCGACCAAACCTTTAATAAATTGTTCCTCTGAGTCATGACAGCGCTCAAAAATTTTGACATTTAACATAGAACAATGTAAATCAATCCTCTCAATTCCGGACTCGCTGTACAACGTTCGGTTAGGCAAATGCTTGAAACTACCCCTATTTCTGAAGAACCTCCCAGCTCGTCTTATTATTTTACGCTCAGCAATTCTGATTTTTTCTACTTGAGCTGAGGTGATGTTTTTCGGATTGAGCCAAATACAAGAAGCGTATTGTAAGATAGGTCTAACGTAACATTTGTAAATAAAAAATTTGAATGATCGCGCCAAGAAACGAGAGAATAAAATTTTTCCTATAGAATTAACGGATCTGTTGATTTTGGTAATTAAATTTTTGACATGAACATTAAATTTAAAATTTTTAGTAAAGGTGACTCCGAGATACTTAATTGATTTACGAGCCGTTAGCTTAATATTGTTAATTCTAATATTTTGTTTGGTTTTAAAGTCTCTAATAAGCGATCTGGGGCAGCAAGCAGATCCGGTGAAATTGATTAGTTTGGTTTTGCTTGTATTTAATCTCAATTTCCAGTCAGAATAATATTCCATCAGCTCTGTAAGGTAATTATTGAAAATTTTATTGGATAATGAAACACTGCTGTGTACGAGATAAAGTATTATGTCATCTGCGAATTGTAGGATTTCGACAAACCGATTGGTAGGTACGTCGGCTAGAAAAATATTGAACAGTTTTGGGCCTAGTACAGACCCTTGGGGTACACCGGATGCAATTGGTCTAGCCGAAGAAAAACGCTTACGACCTACAATTTGAATGGTCTGAGACGTACTTCGGTAGGGCCTTTGACATTAACTTGTATAATTTATATGGATATTTGAAATTCTTGTAGTTATAAAAGAACATAAAACGTTGGATTGTTTGTTTATTACTATATTAGGATACGTTCGAGTCTTTTTGCAACATCTATTCTGTAAGCCACATCTATTCTGTTTGTCACATCTATTCTGATACGTACGGGTCTTCGGTTATGTTTTTGTACGCTTTCGATTTCGTTTCTATCCAAGTAATTTCCTTCAAGCAAAATGCGTCAACCTCGGGGAACCTTTGGTCCAACATTCGAAATATACGTCAGACAAAAGTAACTAAAATTTTTCGAACGTTACGATACAGTGCACCATAGGAAGGCGTGACTCATGGTAGTAAATTGTGAAAAGATCACAAAGTCCAAAATTCGAGAAAAGATTTGTGTAGCCTCTGTAGTGTGTGAGAGCGTATAGGAGAACGTAAACGATGTATATGATGACCTTTGGAAGCCTGTGTATTTTGTTATGAAAATAAAAAATTCGTAAGAAAACTGATAAAACAGCAAATTTCCGATTAAAATGCGATCATCTGATTCAATGCAATCCAATGGGTGCAGAGACGTTATATACTCACATTAAAAATTTTCGATTTGGTTCGAATTGCTGCCTTTTTCGAAGGCATATGCGAAGGTGTTTTCTTAACTTTTGCGAGAAAATAAAAAAGAGACACCGTCCAAATATTACGTCAACAAAAATCAATCAACAATCATTAATAATTTCACCCACAGTATGTTAACGTCTTAAATTCTTAAAAATAATTGCATAAAATGTTCATTTTGTGGCCAAGCAGCTAAATTGACTCATCTCCTATGTGCGTAGATCGTATTTTTGTGAGCATTCGTAATGTTAAGATACAAGTGAAAAGGCTGGTAATGTTCTGCAAGTAAAATGAAAATATCGAAGTACCTTATGTGGGGAAAGACAGATCGACATGATCTCAAGATTTGGTCCGTGGCGGCGAGTTTACGGGGGCAACGGGACGACTGCCCCCCATACGAAATTTGCTGTAAAGAACGCACAAATGAAATATCCGTTTGAGGTTAACATGAAATGACTTAGAAAAGCAGTAAGGAAAAATAGCCGTAAAATTGTTTTCTCGTCAACTAAAAAAAAAGTACATATATAACGTTCGCAGCGTCTTCAAATACGTTCCACCAACGAAAAGCAAGGGTCGTAAATATTGTTTGAAAAAGAGTTCCTTTGAAAAAAAAACTTTGGTCTCAAGCGTCGTGCAAATAGCACAATAGCCGAACCGGTTTTTCGGTAACCTGCAGATTTTGGGCCTAATAAAACCGCGGTTTTTTGGTTATAAGAACCGGTTTTATCGGCTTACCGGTTCTTTTTTTTCTTAAAAGACAGTTACTACTGTTGAGTTGTATTAGATTCGTCACTTGTAGGGGAAGAATTAGGACGTATGCGGGGTTGGCAGACCAGTGACTGGCTCCCAGAATGTTGAACTGTCTTGATTCTTCATTACGTCAGTTCATGCGGTTTGGTTCTTTTTAGTCTCCTTACTTCGTTCGTAATGCCAATTAGGAGGATGGCTTCTATGTTGGAGTGATTTGAAAGTCTATTCTCGTGCTTAATGGCTGATTCTCGAAGTTTGTATGATTTCTCTGTTTGGTTTTTTGGCACATCCCCAAAGTTCGGCGCCATACATCCAGATTGGTGTAAATATCGATTTATATATCAATCTTTTGCAATACAGGTTTAAGTTGGACTTATATCCAATTAGTCAGTACATTTGTCTAGTTTTATTTTTCATTTGTTGAGCTTTTTGTTTTGGGTTTAATCTGTTGTCTAGATGAAGACCCAGATATAATGCTGACTCTGCCTGTGGAATGGGAACTCCATTAAGGAAGATACGGTAATTGCTGTTTATGTGACGCAATGCATAAGTGACGTGCTTGGATTTGGTCTCGTTGAGTTTAATTTTCCAAGCAGTGGTCCACTTGTTTATTTTATCAATTGCCTTTTGTAGATCTTTGGTGGCTTTTGATTGCGATTCATTAGATGTCATAATTGCTGTATCATCAGCAAATGTGCCAATAAATGACTTTTTTGTCACTGGTATGTCAGCAGTGTATAGGATGTATAAAAGCGGTGCTAAAACACTTCCTTGTGGTACTCCTGCTATTATTGGGTAGTATTTTGAGAAAGTTTCTTCGTCTTTCACTCTGAATTTCCTGTCAGTTATGTATGATTCAAGCAGTTTGCTGAAGTTGTCTGGTAAGTTTTTGCTCATTTTGTAGATGAGTCCTTGGTGCCACACTTTGTCGAAAGCTTATGATACATCTAAAAATACTGCCGGACAGTACTCTTGGTTTTCAAATGCTTGTTCGATCGTTGAAGCTAGTCTGTGAATTTGCTCTATTGTTGAATGTTTATTCCTAAATCCGAATTGGAAATCTGGAACTTTCACCAGCGGTCTTAGCTGTTTCATTAATAGTTTCTCAAGGATTTTTGAGATTGTCGGTAGTAGTGAGATTGGTCTATACGAAGTAACTTTTTCAGCTGGTTTGTCTGGTTTCCTCAGCATAATTACTTGAGCGATTTTGAAGCATTTCGGTATGTATCTCAATTTCAAGCACGCGTTGAAGAGATATGTCATCATAAGTAAAGCTTGTTTTGGCAGTTGCATCATAACACCAGCAGATAGCTCATCAACACCTGGTGGTTTTTTTGTTGAGTTTGTCAATTTCAGGTACAGCCTCATGGGGTGTGAATTTCTTGAATTCTTGCTCTTGGTTGTAGTTGTATCTATGTTTGATTAAATTTCGTCATTTGGTTGAATTACATTTGCCACATTTTCTGCGATGTATTCCGTCTTTTCACTGTCCTCTTTTAACCAAGTGCCTTCGGAGTCCTTGATTGGAGGGATTTGCTTAGTTGGTCGTTTGAACCGCCTTGTTGCTTTCCATAATGAGTGTTTGTCTTTACCAGGTCCTAGATTACTTAGGTAGTTGTCCAGACAATTTCGATTATACTGTTTTGTAAGTTTATTAACTTTGTTGCTAATGTTGTGGAAATAGGTTTTGTCGTTCGGATTTCTGGTTCTATGCCAGTATCTTCTAGCTTTTCTTCTTTCTTTGCTTAGGTCTCTAATTTCAGCTGGGTAGTTCACTTCATTGATGATTTTATCTTTCGATTGTGGAGTTGCTCTTCTTGCAGCGTCTTGCAATAGATCGATAAATTTTTCCAATTCCGAATCAAGTTTCGTTTTCCTTTTCAGGCTACTCTTTAGGTTGATTGATTCGTTTACTATTTTTCTGAAAGTTTCCCAATCAGTATTTTTCGTGGTGAGGTTTTGTTTCCTCTTTTTAAGTATGACTGAGTCATTTACGTTGAGTAATACGGGCGTGTGATCCATGATATTCATTGTCTCCATGTTGTTAGTTGAAATTCCTTTTGAGATGTAGAAATCAAGTAGGTCTGGAATTTTTTTGGTGTCCGTAGGCCAGTAAGTTGGCTTCCTCGCTGAGTGATAATTACAATTTTTATTTTTGATTGCATTTAGGAGACCGTTTCCTTTGCCCGGTGTTATTAGATTCGATTCCCATGCTGTATGTTTTGTATTGAAATCCCCTCCAATGATGAATCTTTGTCCCATTTTCTCATGTCCCATCGATCCATCAAGAGTATGTAGGAGTATGTCTCGGAGCACAATATGCTGCTGCTATATTTATATCCGGTTTATTGAAATGTATGCGTAGACTGGTCAATTGGATATGTTTTTGACGAATTTCTTAATGCACGTTGTATTTAATATTATTTTGAATTATTATAGCTGATCCACCTCTAGCTCTTCCATTGATGTGATTAGTTTCATGAACGTCGTATCCGTTTATTTTTATGTAACTTTTATCTGTAAAATGAGTCTCTGATATTAATGCAGAAAAATTTCTAGTTCACGGGTCCTTTCTGATAGTCCGTTTGCGTTCCAAGTTGATGCTCGTAGGAGTTTGTTATCCATTATTTTTATTTTTAACTTTTTGTTTCTTATTTGTTAATTGAGATTGCTCCAATTTCTCCAAACGTTTTGATAAAAGCCCGATGCTGTTATTAATATCGGTTTTCATTTCTATGCCGAAAATTTTAACTTTTTCTTAAAAAATTACTTTTCGTTATCATTTTTCATCACCTATGAGCAACACACTTCGATCATTAAACGTGACCCATTTATTCAATAATTCCATTTTGCACGCGATTGTCCTATAACTTTCAATTTTAACTTCATTGAAAGCTTTCGAGGAACGTCTGAAGTGAAAGCAGTCTTTGGAAATTCTTTTCGAAAATATCAAAATGAAAGAAAAAGAAAATGCTTCAAATGCATCCGAATTACAGGAAGAGAATCATAACCTGTTACACCTTTCTTATTTCTCTTTTATCTCTTTTTTCATGTATTCGCTTGCATTTTGTGCATGTAAAACTCGGTTTTTCGGTGAAACGAGTTAAAACGAAACGTTGCACAATCTTATGATTCTTCTCCTGTAGAAAAGCTCATAACAAAATTATAAAAAAACCTAAATCATCATCATCACCAAACTTTATAGACTGTTTCTTACCTTTCGGTGTGAGGTCTTTACGCCACAACCGGATGATCTAGGACCACCCTCCTCTATACCCTCCTGTCCCCTGCCAAGGATATGATTTGTTCAGTCAGTGAAATTCCCCTAACTTCTAAATCTGATTTAATTGAATCTATAAACCTTCTCCTTGGCCTACCCCTAGGGCGAACGCACGGGACCTGCGCATTCAATATTCTCTTTGGCAGCCTGATGTTACCCATCCTTTGAACGTGCCCGTACCATCCCAGGCGACTAAGCCTTGCCGCCTCTTCCACCGACGTAATTCCTAAATTTTCCCTGATGTCATCGTTTCTGATATGATTATCCCACTGCTCCCTTCTACTAATTCAAAAAAAAATTAAAATGTTTTCAGAACATTGCTGCAACAGCATTTTTCAAACTATTTTGTTTCCAATAATCATTTCGTCACAAAAATCTAAATTTTCAAAAAAGAATTTGGTTACATTACAAAAAGAGTTCGACAAAATGAACAAGCATATTGTGAAGATCTTGAACATGATAGAAAATAGTCCAAATGTGACGTAATATGGATACAGCGAATATTGAAAACCAATCAAAATTTCGCCTGAGGCGCACTTTCATATTAATTTCAAATCTGTACCATCTTCAACACATTAGGCTTGGGGCTCTGCCCTTTATGCCAATTTGTCCTGGCTACGGTCCTGAGAACGAGTTGGGCCTGGTAGCTGCTATGACCTACGCCTAGGTGCAGGACCCCTTGCTGACTCGACCCACTAATTCTATCTCATGATACCTAATTTGAATCATAGCCTTGCCCCCCATGGGAGAAGCACATGTCGGCGCCTCTGGACTCTCAGACCATTCAATAAACTAGACTAAAATCGTGTAATTGTAATTTATGCGCTACAAAATGACGCTGTTGGAAGCTCGTGCAAGGTCATTTATTAAATAATTTCAGCCCGTTTTTCTTATCAGTTAATTAAATTGCTTCGTATGCATCTGTATGAGTAACAAACAATGAAAAAAAGAACCAATGAGCATTGAGCAAATCGGTACAAACTTTCCGAAAGGTTTTTGCTAATATTTTCCTTCCATAAAAACTGAAAATCTTACGCTAAAAATCCAATGACTAACACACTAACATAAATTTAAGTTGTAAAGCCGATCAAAGGCTAAACTCTTAAGGCCCATAACTTGTGTGCTAAAATATAGTCTACATTTAGGCGCTCAAATATTATATTTTTGCTGATATCCGTGAACAAACATGCAGTTTCAAAAAAGTAAGTCAGCATTTCCCTTCCTAAATATGTTGCCTTTTAACAGCAACTGAAGTTATTTTTTGGGATTGAACCTTGTCTCAGAACGGCAAGTTTTTGTGCAAATTTTTACGATTTTTTTCGCCGTTCTCAGAGTTGGGAGGATCCCAAAAAATAAGTTTAATTGCTATTAAAAGACAACATATTTAGGAAACGAAATGCTGACTTACTTTTTTGAAACTGTGTCTTTGTCCACTGATATCAGCGAAAATATAATATTTGAGCGCCTAAAGGTAGACTATATTTTAGCATACAAGTTATGGGCCTTAAGCACAATAAATTATAGCAGCATTATTATACTATGAAACCAGAATGGCTTCAGATAATAAACGTGACAGACAGACTTTCCGATGGGGAAAATAAATTTCCGATGAAGGTCGTGTTGTAACATGCTAATCGACCAAAAAGGGTTAATAACTATATTTCGAATTTGAATTGAGGGCAATTTTTTAACTAAGGTCTTAAGTACAGAAGCGAGTGCGCAGGGAATCCGATAAAATATCGCCTGTACATAATAGGGTGTCCCGATTAATGAAGGAAAAGACGTTTAAAAAATCCACGGTGTGGCATCGAAAGTACATGATTGGGACTCCCCGGCTCAAATTTTTACTACATCAAAACCTTGGTTTTTGCACATTTTCAGTGGCTGAAACTTAAGTGAAATGACTGAAATCTGACTCTAATTGAAAGTTCAGATAAAAATAGTCCGACTAGACTAGATAGCTGACGGACTTGTGGATTTCCAGCGTTATTTATGGTAGTTCTAGTGAAAAGATGCCAATTTTCTCACTTTTTCTTCGACAAACATTTACAAATGTCTCTAAACACAATACAATTGACTCAAAACAATAGCTTACATTCAATACCTATGGACACCAACCTTCCCAATTTGGGTTGAATTTCCAATGTAAAATTACAAAAAAGTCCATTTTTCGACCATTCGACCATAAATAACGCTGGAAATCCACAAGTCCGTAAGCTATCTAGTCTAGTCGGACTATTTTTATCTGAGCTTTCAATTAGAGTCAGATTTTAGTCATTTCACTTAAGTTTCAGCCACTGAAAATGTGCAAAAACCAAGGTTTTGATGTAGTGAAAAATTGAGCCGGGGAGTCCTACGAAGCATTTTACAAAATACTGCTATAGCGAATATTTGTCACCCAATCATGTACTTTCGATGCCACACCGTGGATTTTTTAAACGTCTTTTCCTTCATCAATCGGGACACCCTAGTACATAATAGCCCCGACAAAATACCTGAAAAAAGCTAGAGCAAAATCCTGTCTCGTCGCACACGACGAACCTATGATTCATCATTCCCCAGGCATTCATTTTACGTGTTCGTCGCATTTTTGGCCGTTCATTTTACCCCTTCAACTGTTAATTTCAAGCGTTCATTCTACCCCTCATTCCGTTCATTGTACATGTACATTCTCTTCCGTTCTCTCTCCTATCGTTGTAAATTGGATTTTAACTTGTGTTGTATGTTACACCTAGCGTTGTAGATGGTGTGAATTCATCATTAAAGTCAATTACAATTAACAGAGCCCCTAGCGGAGTTTGGGTCAGAGCCCCATGAACGTAAGGCCGTCTGCAGCGCGTATTCTAGTCAGCCGCAAGCGTACTGAAGCTCGCCGCAGGCGCGGGGGTAGAGCCCGTTAACACTATACAATGTCCTCTCAATGCAATAATGACTTCAGCAGCGGACAAAATAACCCCGGGGGGGGTGTTATTATGTCCGGGTTATTTTGTTCGGGTATATTTTGTCCTAGAGCAGAGTAAGGGAAAAAAATTAGGAAACGTAAGTCCCGAAATCTCCGACAGCAGAGATGACATAAAGAAGAAAAGAAGGAGAATTTTTAAAAATCCAGATAAAATCCGAACGAAATGTTTTTAGCAGAAATGCTGCGCCGCATGACGTGAAAAAAAGCGGAGTCGAGGGGCGGCCGCCTCCGCAGAGGGCTCTAAATGTCCCCAGCAAGGTTTGGAACAGAGGCCTGTAGGGAGTAACCAAGCCCGCTGCAGGTGCGTGGGTGATAGGGCGGTCGTTAAGTTCCTCTAATTTTTAATTTTTTCCTGATTTCGGACATTTGTACAATTTGCTATGGTTTCTTAATTTATGTGCGTCCTTATCACAACAAAAACCGTTTTCAAAAAGGAAATGTGACGCAAGTCCCTTCTTCCAAAACAACTGATATCAATTTTGATGAAGCTTAAAGCTTCGAAACGCAAAAAATAATTTTGAAATATTTTCGATTAAAAAAATGCGTCACAAATGCCAAACCCTCCCAACTTAATAATTTTTCTGCACTTTAGGATTTCACACCCCAAAAATATACCTTTACGCGATGTATGGAGTAACGGGGAGCCATATTTTTTCGTATGAAATTTGAACGAGCAGAAAGTCTATAGCATTGGGGGTCCGGCATCTGTGACGCATTTTTTTGATCAAATGCGATAATTTTTCAAATTTTTCGCGTTCCGCGTCACCCAAATTGGTATAAGTTGTTTTGAAAGATGGGACGAGTACTTGCGTCACATTTCCCTTTTAAATAGGTTTTTGTTGTGATATCAGTTCTTTTGCAAGTAGTAAAATTGTTTTTGACAAATTATACTTTTATAGAAATTTTTTCGAGTCGCCGCCGCCCTCATCACTCAAGTAAAACTCAACCGATTTTCAAAAACTTTTTTTTCCTGAAACCTAATCGAAAAATCTTTCATGGGAATTAATCTGGGCACTGTCGGCCCAAGGGCCGTCGAGCTAGGGCCGTTTAAGTGGTTTGTGGTCTTTTGTACATAACTCGAGTAAATCTTTTCCGATTTTCATAAATTTTTTTTGTTTGAAAGATCTAGGCATGGCCGACAATTTATAGAAGAAACTATAGTTATGGCACTAAAAACGATTTCCTGCTAGGGCTATACGTGTTTTTTGTACATAGCTCGAGTAAATCTTTTCCGATTTTCATAATTGTTTTTTGTCTTTGAAAGCCGAACAATTTGTCGAAGAAAAATTTTTTTGAGATTGCGCCCTAGGATATAGCTAGGGTACTAAAAACTAGTTTCTGCTAGCGCTCATAATGTTTTTTGTAAATAACTCGAGGAAAACTCTTCCGATTTTCAATTTTTTTTATCGAAAGGTTTAGGACTGTCTCCCGTTTTATGGAAGAAATTTTTTTGAGTAGAAATCCTTTGACTCAGCTTACATAAGTTGGATAAATCCTAACTGATTTCGTTGATTCTTTTTCTATTTGACTCGGTGCCTGTTCTTAGGGCTGAAGCTGGCCTCAGTTCTGTCCTAAGGTCGGCCCTAACCAAAAAAATTGTTGTTGCTATGTTGCAGAGCAAATTGAGGGATTTTCTCATGGCTCTAGCTAGATCCTAAGGTCTCCCCTAGACCAAAAAATGGTTTTTAAGTATGTTGTAGAGAAAATGGAGGGAAACATTTTTGTCTATGTCAGTATTTGTCCGAGGCCTCTACTGAGGACCCTAGGTCAGGTGTAGACAAAGAAATGGTTTTTTGCTTAAAAAAAAATTGAGATGAACATTTTTGTCTGTTTGGGGTTCAATTGTGTACTTTCGGAAGGCTTTTTTTACATCGTTTCTTCGGACGGGTTTTTCAATATTGCCCTCTCGGCAATTTCCAATACAATTGAATGTAGACGTAATTTGATACACTTAAGAGTTAAGTCAATATTTACTTAAATACGTTCGAGTCTTTTCGTAATATCAACTCTGTTTGCCACATCTATTCTGATACGTGCGGGTCCCTTGCATATGTTTTCATTAACTTACACAACTTTACATAGGAAATGATCATTTTCTAAAAGTCATATCTCCGGATCCACTGGACCGATTTTAATGAGAGAAAGGACACTTCCACTTAGAATTTTCCGCAGAAGGAAGGGGAAGTCAAAACTTGTGTGTATACATGGTTCCGCAGTCTACGAAAAAAAAATTCTGAATTTTTTGTTCGTATGAGGTCTTGCGTCATGGGCGCATTGCTACCGCAAGCCCATGATTATTTTGTTGGTTTCTGACATAGATTTCCTGATCTAGGTTTTCATAATTTTTTCTCTGATCAATTCATACATCCGTTTTTGTAATGCTCGGAACGAGCATGACCTGAAATTTTTCCAAAATTGTGTCGGATCGACTTTATTATTCGACAGAGGCGACGAAGCATATTTAAAAATGTGTGACGATGCTTTTTCGACTTTCGAGCGCTTAGGATCCATTTGACAAATTGCATTCAATTACGGAATCGACATGTTCTCAGGAAAGCTCATTAGATTAAGGAAAAAATTCTTTGGCTTGACAGAGCAGAGTAATACATTAAAGTCGAATTAAAAGCAATTTATTTCTTTTCATTGCAGGTAAAATCGTAAGAAAAAATCGTCCACATTATACGAATCAACAAAAACAATGACCATGCAAAATATCATCGAGTATCGTCTCTGCGCAACGTTCTATTTATCATTCAACATTTGATAGAATGGCCATTGATCAAGTGCCAAAATTAATATTAAGCCCATTAGACTAGTCACATTGAGTCAAAGACAGTAAATAACTTAAACCAAGTTCATATCTTCAAAAACGAATTCAATTACACGATGGGAAATCAAAATTCTTGTTGCTCCTATTCAAGTCCGCCACCAACACGTAAAGTAAAAGAGTCCACTTCAGCTTTCGAAGTTCGTCTTCCTGAAGGAGAACAATCGACCAACAATTTGCAACATATATCCGAACGAGAGGCGGGTGACAATGATGCGGACCCGTCCTGTGATCCGTCAACGGGAACGCTGTTCTTAGAGCGCTCAAAGCAGTCAGCGGAAAATGGTATGACACGAAAAAAGTCTCAACATCAAATAGCTCCGCAATTGAAGAAAAGTAGCTCATGTTCGACGATTTATTTGGATGATAGTACGGTGTCGCAACCGAATTTGAAAAACACTGTCAAATGCGTGTCGTTAGCAATTTACTATCACATTAAAAACCGTCAATTCGAGCGACGTCTAGATATTTTTGATGAACGATTGCATCCACTTACTAGAGATCACGTACCGGAAGACTATGACCAAAGCAATCCGGAACATCGACAAATATACAAATTTGTACGGACATTGTTCAATGCGGCTCAATTGACGGCTGAGTGTGCAATCATTACATTAGTTTACTTAGAGCGTTTGCTAACGTATGCGGAATTGGACATAGCCGCTTGTAACTGGAAGCGAATCGTTTTAGGTGCCATTTTGCTTGCTAGTAAGGTGTGGGATGATCAAGCTGTTTGGAATGTCGATTATTGTCAAATACTAAAGGATATCACGGTTGAAGATATGAACGAAATGGAGAGACAATTTCTGGAATTGTTGCAATTTAATATTAACGTACCCTCATCAGTGTATGCGAAATATTATTTCGATCTGCGTTCGTTAGCCGAAGCTAATGAGTTATCCTTCCCCACTGAACCGTTGTCGAAGGAACGTGCCCAGAAATTGGAAGCAATGTCACGCGTTATGCAGGACAAAGTAACGGCTGAAGCACTTAAGAATGGTATAAAAAAATGGTCATCGATGGATAACATTAGCCAAGGCGGACCAAGACGTAGTGTTGCTATACTCTCGTGATTGAATTTAAATTTAAGTGTAGAGTTTTTAACATCGAAAATAGTAATTAGTTCTTGTGATTATTTTATTAAAAAGTCTTTTTTCGTATGGAGAATATTTGATCTTGTACTTACTGCGAACAGTAACATCTGATGGAATGATGAAATTTCGGAGAGAGTCAATCCGCAAATTTGCAAATAACGTTTGGCAGCAATTATCACATAATTCATTCAAGTTTTTAGTTTCTTCCAAATTCATTTACAGCTTTAAGTTAAATACCTGAAATTAGAGTGAACTCGATTGTTAAGACAACTATTTGAAACTCGATTCTTAACGCAATGCACGGAAATGGTGAGGAAAATTTGGTAGTTTTCTCGATTCGAAAATGAAAAGTTGAATAATTCAATTACATCGTACAGTACGAACGCTTTCTTGGGTAAGGGAATAAATTAAATCAGTTTGTTAGGGTAAAAAGCCGACGAAAAAATGAGGCAAATGAAAGAAAGTGAATGAAAAATAACTTCGATATGAATCGATAGTGACGTGACTTTTCGTCCCGGTTACAATCGTAGTAAAATTTTATTATGGGCGTTAGTAACACCCAGATGACACTCATAACGCCCAGAAGGCGCTCATAACACCTAGAGCATGCTAATGACTCCACAACGCTGTTCGTAACACCTGGAAGGTGTTCGATAGACCCAGAAGGTTTGTCAGTTTCTCTAAAATGATGAATTTTGTTGACAAAAGTGAGAATTTAGTTGAGTTGTTAGTTTTTGAAAAGAGTTGATTTCAGAAATGCAACAATTTCTCCTTTGGTTTTTTTTCGCATTATCTAGGAGTTCTAAGAACACATAGTGGGTATTTTTAGCGCCATCTAGGTATCATTTTGGTCCAGCTAGGGTCTATGTATTTCATTTTGGCTCTACACTGAGGAAAATATCTATAAGCGACGCGACGAGGGAATTGTGTTTATAATATAGGCCGCCGACGTATTTTATACACCGTGCACGTATTAGGAGCGCCGTGCACGTATTATTTGAGCTTATAACACGTTCATTACGTAAGGCAAGCGATACGATACTTCAATAACATTCACCGCGTATCATACGTCGGCGGTGTACATAATACGTCGGTGGTGTATATAATACGTCGGTGGCGTATATAATACGTCGGTGGCGTATATAATACGTTGGTGGCGTATATAGTACGTCGGTGGCGTATATAATACGTCGGTGGCGTATATAGTACGTCGGTGGCGTATATAGTACGTCGGTGGCGTATATAGTACGTCGGTGGCGTATATAGTACGTCGGTGGCGTATATAGTACGTCGGTGGCGTATATAGTACGTCGGTGGCGTATATAATACGTCGGTGGGGTATATAATACGTCGGTGGCGTATATAATACGTCAGTGTAAGGAATGTGATTTTGAAGATCTTGTGCTAATCCCTACTTGACTTCAGTTGCGGTATTTCATCCAATTACGGTTCTTTTGGCTGCAACTATTCTGACAAAACTCACACTCTCAATGTTACTTTTGCACTAAAAATCGAACGCAGTGCGCACTTCTTTCATGTGTTAGTTAGTTCAGATTTTGTTTTCCTAGAACATACGTTGGAGATATGGTTGAATCAACAATTTTAATTTCACAAAATGTGCTGAAAACCCATTGTATTGCAAAAATTGATGATGATCTTTTCTGTGCTCAATTCCAGAATCGTGTGACAATTTTGTACTGAAAATTCTGAATTATGGAGAAAAACTGTGTCGAGGAAACAAGTTCACATCAACTTTTCCACCATTTTCGTGCATATGCCTTTCAAATAGACTCTAACGTCAGGTTTTTTGTGCGGCTTTTTGTTTAGAAATTTGAATATTCGTAAGAAATAATAGCACCGAAATTTAGTGTAGCATTACATAGTCAACTCAACTATTATCGTAAAATATCAATAAAAATCGTTAGCAGTATTCTAGTATCTGGTAAAACATATGACTTCTCTCTACAATTTCAAATTCGTAACTAACGTCTTTAATATTTTTGTAATAAAGACAATCTACCAAAGTAATTCTAGTGTAAAATTGAACAGAATCAGTTTTCTTTTTTTTCAAATTCAAAATCACAAATAAATCGTTATCAGAAGTAATATCAGTTAGTGCAACCAGAGCGAGAAAATGAAGCGCGGAAAGCGAGGCTCACAATGACACATGAAGAATACCGTCAGCAAAGGTTTATATTCAGCTATCTTGGAGGTCGTTCTCTTATATACTGAGGAAAATATCTACAAGCGAATCAAGAAGTGTATTTATAATATACGCCGCTGACGTATTTTATTCACCGTGCACGTATTAGGAATGCCATGTGTGAGTTCATTATATGTTCGTTTCGTATAGCACCCATTACACAATACTAAAATAGTGTTCATAATACGTTCACACCGTATATAATACACCGGCGACGTATATTATAAACATAATTCATGCGTCGCTTGTGTATGAGAAACACATTTGTCACCAAACGTGATTTAGTTATTATTTTCCAATTTATCACCAAATTGGATGTTTAACAAAGAAAGTGGAAATTTTGGCTGCACTGAGTCGGGGATTAAAAAGGGCGACAATTTCGTGTAAATTGGAAGGATGCTGAAAATACAGGCCAAAAAGTTCGTTTTATTCGTAAAATATCGAATTTAGTATAATTGGAAGGCTAGTGAATCGTATCATCATGTAATTTTGGGGACTTGCGGTCAAATGAGTTCCTCCCAAAACGGCGGGAACTCCATTCTTTTTATGTTTTTAATAAGAAACAATTGTTTCATCTTCTTGCATCAAAACACAATTTACAATGTGATTGCGGAGTATTCGGGATGACAAGCCTCAAAAATATGATCTGGATCATCCATTACGAGTTGCACACACTACTTTTAGCACTACGAAACCAAACTTTCATTACCGTACTAGTACGGAAATAGCAAATTCCTTCACTAGTACGAAAACTCTTTCTCCAGTTTAACGTTTTTTTTTTGCAGTCTCTTCTGGACATTTCGCGCTTTTTTTGATTCATACAACACTTTGTTATTGTCTCACTGCTTGGATCTTCTTAATTGTAAACATAAAGTCAATGCTAAGGACATATATTTTTTAAATAAAAAACTGAAAATTATATAAAAATGAGTAATTTGAAATTTATATTGTTTAGTCATAAAATACTAACATTTTTATTATTTTATTTTCATTCTATTTTTTGTTTAATAATGTTTTTTGTACATAATTAGTTTCGCGAAACAGAAATAATTTTCAATTTACACTTTAGGCGTACGCTCGATAAAAGAGATAAAACTATAGAATAATATTATCCTTTTTGTAAAAAAAAAACAAAAATACAAAACTTTTCCATTAATTTGTTGTTTCGATATCTCACATTTGACCAAATGTCCTTCTGTAATTCTTCAGAAAAAAGTCTCATGTTTCGACTCCCCAGAATGACGTCAACAACTTATTTGTACTCCACTCGCTAAAATTGATCAATTCTCTTGTTTAAAATTGGTTTTGTTCATCATCAGACAATTAAGTACCTTTCGGTGTGAGGTCTTTAAGACACAATCCTAGAAAGGTGTACAACCCCCTCCATGCCCTCCTATCGGCCTCCAAGGAAATGGTTTGTTCGTCCAGAGGTTTCCTTACTTCTAAATTTTATTTGATTGATGAATCAATAAACCTTCTCCTTAGTCTACCCCTTGGCCTAACACCCGGGATCTGTGCATCCAAGATCCTTTTCGGTAGCCTGTTATTGCCCGCATCCTTTGAACGTGTCCAAACAGCGCAACCAGCCCTTACCGCCTCTTCCACTGACGAAGTCCCTAAATTTTTCCCAATGTCGTCATTCCTAATATGATTATCCCACTGCTTCCTCCGTTCGCTATGTTTCTAAGAACCATCATATCAGAAACCCCCATGTCATGCACGAGATACCCGCAGTCGACCCAACTTTCACTATACCATATAGAATCGTCGTTCCGAAAATTTACCTGTGGATAGCTAACTTTGTTTCGCTACTCAATGGGGTGTGCTTGTTTTGAGAAAAAAGGTTCGAAGGTGTTTGCAGCAAAAAATTGTTCTACAGTATGTGTAAATTCGGGACAGCTTTATTTATAAAAATAATTTTATAAAATATATCGGAATCCCGAGTGAATGCCTGGCACGTCTCAGCTAGGAAATTGGTGGTGTTACTCGGTTAAATATATAGAAGAATTGTTTAGTAGTTGAAAATTATTAGAGATGCCGTAAAATTGGTTTGAGTTTCTGCTAAACCAGTTGCACTTTAATTACAAATAATTTAATTAAAAATACAAACAACAATTTTTTTAAACAACCAATATCAGAAAAGTCATAAATTTCACTCAGCTTTCGATTAAAAATAGGTTGCAAAAATTAGCGTACCCCATTAATTAATTGAAGATAAATAAGTGGCAGCCTTCGTAGTCCTATCAGGTGTTGGCCAAAGATCAATTTTTAGCGTTTTTATGTTCCTGGCTAGGAAATACCCCCGCCCCTACGGGCAACACGGGCATAAGCATTCTTGTCCGCTAGGTCGGAGATTTGCGTCTTAAGTAACAAACTAAAATGTATGCAAGGGTGTGCAAAGTTTGATGTAGATGAATAAGAAGTGGACTTAGTAGTATTTTATTAGTTACCATAAGGTAAATGCAAATCTGGTTTTCCCCCGTACTACCATTTCCCCGTAATACCGTTTCCCTCGTACTACAGTTTCCCCCGCACTACTGTTTCCTCCGTACTACCGTTGCCCCCGTACTACCGTTTACCCTGTACTACCGTTTCCCCCGTACTACTGTTTCCCCCGTATTATCGTTTTTCAACGACTCCGACATGAACATCAGAGGTATCTCCTGCCTGAACTTCGCTGACGATAAAAAGACCGCATCAATAATCAAATCGACATCAAATCGGGTGTAATCAACACACAATCTGCAATCAGTCCTGATAAACACCAAAGTCAACATCAACTCACATTGCGAATACATCAGTAACAAATCTAAGTGTTATGAGACAAATACGGTTTCTAGATGACGACGCGATCAAAATTGTCTACAAAGCCCTGGTACAAGAGTTCTATAGTTGTTGTATGAAAATAATCGTAGAGTTGAACTCTTTTACATTGCACGTTCGAATCTAGAATTCGCTGCGTGTATCTGGTCTCCACACTGTTCGACTCATCGGAGCACGATCGATAGTAACCAAAAACAGTTTGTTATGTTCCTCAACGGCGATTATCTCAATCGATCAGGCAGCAACTACGTGCTCAGGCCATACAGCGAAAGATGCGCGACTTTCAAATTGGAATCTCTCATTCGACGTAGAACGAATGAGTGTATCCTGTTCATCCATTCTGTGCTAACTGGGGAGATCGATTCACCAGCACTTCGATCCCAGATAACATTCAACACGAGATCAACCCGACACAATGGATTTAATTTATCAAATCGAAAAAATTCCCCATTCCAAAGGATCAACAGATCTGTGTTTTAGGATTCAGAAAACGATCCGTTCCACCCACCCTGATAAGTCTAAAAGTAAATCTAGTTGAGGAATTTGAGAAAACGAGGAAAATATGAAACGCGGTGGCCAGCCATTTGAGGTCGTAAGTGTTCATTGATTTTATTTTAATTATAATCAATTAATTAATTTATTTAAAAAAAAAAAAAAATCATTTAACGTCATACTCCTTAGAAGGTGGAACTTAGGGCATTCACATACTACGTGGATGCCTTTTTCCTCCTCTAAGCCGCAGCTACATTCTGGATCGTCCAAAATGGTTATTTTGGTCAAATGCTTGTTCAACCCACAATGACCCGTAATAGCTACCTCTACCATCCTAATGCTATTGCGGTTCATTCTGAGAAACTCCTTGGCCCATTTCTCGTCGGGCGCCGGAGAGAAGAGCCTTGTGTCCTCTCACATAGCCTTTTCGCTCATGGAGTGTGGGGATCGGGATGTGGGTTTTGGGCCCTTGATCGCAGATACTTTACCAGCTTTACCAGTGAAGCTCACCAGTCCATCAGCCGGAAGGCAAGTCGGCCAGTTTCCAAGCCAATCACCTCTGTCCGGTATGACGATCTGGTATAGTCTCACAAAGTCGTCACGTGGGACCACACGATCTCTGAGCATATGGAAGATCCCGTCGTTTATCACCTTCAGGATCTTCCCATGTCCAGACTCGAAGTTACTCATTCAGAGACCATCTTGCCTTAGCCTTTCTGCCAAGGCAAAGGCTTTTGCTTTAACGATCGTATGGATAGGCGATAGCGCAATAAGCGCTTCCATTGCCATTGTGGCAGTAGTTTTAATAATTCCCGTGACGCAAATGTACACAAGCCTCTGAATATCGTTCAACTCCTTGCTTGCTCACTCCACCAAACTACGCAACCATGGCTCAACAAAAGAATAACCACCCTCTCATAGATCCACAAAATGGCTCAAAACGGTATTCCCCAGTCCATTCCAAAAGCCTTCCGACAGATCCGAGATACTGCTTTCTGTGCTTTGTCTTTGACATGCTCGATCCAGTTGAGCTTTTGGTCGAGGATGACTCCCAAATACTTTACTTTTAGGCTGTGATCAACAATCTTCCCGAAGAGCCTAAAGTTCCCCACTAAACTGTATCCTGTGCGCATTCCACCAAAAAGCACAATATCCGTTTTTTCGGGGTTAATTCTCAAGCCTCTCTCCAGGCACCATTCCCCCACTATTGCCCCTCTCCATGCACCATTCCCCCACTATTTTCAATGAACCCCTCAAGCCATCCCTAGGGTACTTTCGAACTTCCCTGTGACCAAGTTAGTCAAGTCGTCCGAATAGCCTTGGGCCACAAGGGCATGCAGAGCCAAGCCCGTCGATTTACCTGCTTGATATGCATGTTGCTTCTCATGAAGCGAATATCTCGACAGGATTTCGTCTCTGGTATAAAAGTCTAAGAGCTTCTCGAGAGTCTTCAATATGAAGGGGGTGAGACTTATGAGTCGGAAGTCTTTGCCTTTGCTTTCCTGGCTTTGGTATAAACGTCACGTTCACATTTTCCCATGCCTTTGGAACATGACCAAGCACTAGCGAGCTCTTAAGAACTCCACAAAGCGGCTCCAATAAGATCTCTCCACTCTCTTTAAGCATCGCAGGGAATAGGGAATTCCCTAACTAATCTGCCATCGTTTGAAAAAATGGTTTGCACGTACTTGAATTCAGAAACCTGGTTTTGTTATTGGCCATCCATCAAATACGTGCGCTTTATAGGGGGAGGGGGTTTCACGAAAGCCTACGCTCCATACATTTTAGTATTTTTTTCCACACATTTTTGCGTACGCAATGGGAGGGGGTCTAAAAATGGTCGTTTTTTGCGTACGTACTTTATGGATGACCCCTTAGCTCTATGAAAAGATCTCAAAAAGCATTTGATACGTTGTTGATGAGTTGATTTCAGCGTTTCATATGTTGGATAAGCTGCTCTTAACTTTACGTTCAGTAAGAGTGATTCAATAGTACTACTTTACATCACACTGTTGTGTTCGCGTGGTCACTGTAGACAGAATATCATCACATCAACTCCGAACTTGTTGTGAATCAATCTCCCGGCAAACTGCACTGACTAACAAATCTACATACTATAGAATGAGAATGTGTGTGAAATGAACCTAATATCTTAATATAGTAATATGAAAATCGAATAGAAGCCAAACCTGTCAATGATTGTAATAATATAAGTTTACATAAGAAAAATTGTAAAAATCAGTTGTTATCCATACGGTAAATAAATAAAAATAAGAAACGTGCATGTACAGAGGCCTTGACGGTGAGAAAATAAATTTTTATTTCATTCATCACGACAAATTCCATATTTAACTCGAACGCAGCGACCGTTTTTGTTCAGTCGGAAGTTTTGAAACTTCAATAAAAAATACGCTAGAATGAGCGCGATTTCATTTCGTTTTGCTATAGTTTTTATGACTATTGTTGCAGTCACAACAAAATGCACTGCTGGTAATTATCTCATTAAAATATTGTTGTTGAATTAAATGAAAACAATTGGCAGAAAACAATGATTCAAAAATTACCTGCAAATCAATTGGAGGAGAATGCATCGCCAACTGTCCATTAACAATACAACATCCCGAAGCTTGTGATTGCCCACCTAAAACTACTTGCTGTGTTTGGCTGACCTAAACGCTCCACGTAAATTAAAAAGGAAAATGTTTTTCACGTTCGGGTAATTGAATTTCAATAGCGAACGAAGTCTGCTAACGAATCTCCCCAAAACTTCTTCAATAAAGATTTGCTTTCCATTTTTTTTGTGTTTAAAGTTTGAAGTTTTTTCGATAAGATTCGACGAATTGGTTACGACAACTCAACGTGTTAGGAAAGCTCTCCTGGCGTCTAATTGTCTGAAAACAGAAGAAATAAGTGGAAGTTTTAGGAATTATTCTTCCATCAACACTGCTCTGTGACCTCGGCTTAAAGGTGTGATAGTAAGTTGTACAGAAAATATTTAACGGTTCGTAGTCAAACTTTCCACGCTCTAATCATTATGTGAAAGTCTTCATCTTAGTTTTGAGAGGGCGAGAGCTTTAACCAACATTTCTCGGCATTGGTATCCATGAGTTATATGACATCAAGCCAACGGCTAGTTGCTGCAACGATGTCGCAAGGTTGTCGAAGCGGTTGTGCAACACGTGTGTCGGTTGCAGTGGAGGACTAGGTTAACGAACCATTGTGCAACCACTGCAGCAGATAATGATAAGTTCCTTAGCCCTTGGTCATATTCCCGAAAAATGGGAAAAAGTAAAAGTCTCTTTTATACCCAAGCCGATGAAACCGTTGCACAACGGAGCAAAAGACTTCAGGCCAATCAGTCTCACATACTTCATTTCGAAGGCTCTGGAAAGAATGATAGACCTGTATATAAGGGAAGAAATCCTTACTTCATGTGAAACAACACGCCTATCAAACAGGCAACAGGCAAGTCTACAGACTCCGCTCTGCATAGCCTCGTCGCTTACATAGAAGGATCCTTTAGGGTCGGAGAAATATCCCTCGGATCCCTTTCGACAACACGGGTTTTGAATTGATCGGCAGCGCGCTGGCAGAGAGAGAAGTAGCGCCTGTTGTGATTAGATGGATTGATAGGACGCTCAGAGACAGGACCGTTGAAGCCGATATATGTGGCTCCAAGGCCAGTCTCTGGGTGGCCAAAAGATGCCCACAAGAAGGCATCCTTTCACCACTGCTGTGGTGTATAGTGGTGGACTCGCTCCTAAAAGAGCTGAACAACAAAGGTTTCCCTGCCCAGGGCTACTCGGATGACCTGACCGTTCTGATCAAAGGCAAATTCGAGAGCACCCTGGGAGACTGTATGATCATGACGCTGAGGATAGTGGAAAGATGGTGTCGTGAGAAAGGCCTGCGAGTGAATCCAGACAAGACGGGCCTGGTGCTTTTTAGCAAAAGGCTCACAGGCTCTGAGATTGTTGGAAAAGCGAGGCTTTTCGGAAAAGACATTGAGACGAGCGCCCAGGTGAAATATCTGGGGGTTACGTTGGACCGCAAACTAAATTGGATTGCTCACATGGAAGACAACGGCTTTCTGGATGTGCAGAAATGCAATCGGAAAGAGCTGGGGCCTATCCTCCAAAGCAACACTGTGAATATATGAGGCGGTAGTGAGGTCCGCGATGAACCATGGCTGCGTAGTCTGGTGGCCAAGGGTAAATGTAGCGGCGAAGGAGAGGCTGAAAGAAGTTTAGCGGCTGATATCTGTGTGTGCCACTGGTGCCATGAAGACGACGGCAACAGCGGCCTGGAAGTTCTACTAGCGGTGCCACCTGCAGATATAGTAATGAAGGCGAAAGCTTTCGCTATAGCGGACAGGTTGACGCAAAACGGATTGTGGACCGAGCATGGGAAGATCAAAAGTATGATTTCTGATCGCATTTTTGACATTCCACAAGATTACATGAAGCGAGAATTAAATTTCGAAAAGAACTTTGAAGCGATCTTCCCAGACAGAAATGAATAGGAAGATGGGTGGTCAACTACGTTACCTAATAGAGAATGGGTTGGTTTTACGGATGGGTCGAAGATGAGTGAAGGGACTGGAGCTGGTATATACCACCCAGGAACGGATACCGGACCTTGGATTCATCTAGGGAAACTTCAGCAGCACTTCTAAGTGCTCGTGAACTTCTGCCAGAAGGACTGGGAGACAAAGATATAGTAATATGCACGAATAGTGAGGCAGCGATAAAGGCGCTGATATCACCCAAGTTGGTGAAAGAATGCAAGGAATATCTAAATCAGATAGGGCTCAAGAATCGGGTCAAACTGGTTCGGGTGCCCGGACATTCGGGAGTGGATGGCAATGAGAAAGCTGACGAGAGACCAGAACCGGCTCGACGGCTATCACATTCGGACCGGAACCACACATCCCTGTCCCGAACTCACTTTATACGAAAGTGATAAAGTATTGGGTGAAGGCTGAACACGGTAAGAGCTGGACAGCGTATGAAGGAGGAGTGCACAGCACACCAAGTGCTTCCTCCCCGCTCCGAATGAGAGGTGGACAAAAGAGCTCCTGACGATGAGTCGGGACCGAGTGAGGAGGATCGTGAGAGCGGTAACCGGCCATTGCGGACTCAACAAGCACCTAACGAAAATGAAGATTCTAGGTGACCCGGAGTGCTCCTGTGGCTTGCAAGAGGAAACGGGTTTTCACCTTAAATGCGAATGCCCCAATGCCCCTTCAGCTGAGGCACAGGACACTCGGCGACTATGTCGTCCACCCTTCGAGAGTGGCTGAACTAGGACCTATCACATTAGAGAAGTTCCTGGTTGGCACGTGAATGTTCTCTTGATTTTTGCATAATGAACGGGATTGGGAACAAAGGGTCAAGAGATCTGTGTTCGAGATCGAGAAATCGATCGTCCCAAACTGATAAAATCTAAATTGTGCAATCGTTATTCAATTCGACAACTTTTGACACATGTTACAGCTCTCCATCGCAAAACGCACACAAGGTCGGGCAACAGTTTCCACAACCTTACAAAAACGTGAACCGCCTTCGTATCGAAATGCTACCCGATCGGGCAGTAAGTGGGACGTCCTTCAAGTGAAGTAACGTGATGAAAAAATAGACTTCAGAAACAGAAAAATATTTTCGCAAAAATTTAAAAAACAAAACTATCTTCGCACAACAAAACAAAAATTAATTTTTTGCAGCGTAAAAAATGAAAGTAGAGAAAAATTTTTTCGCCTTCGGTCTGGCATTTGTGACGCAATTTTTAGAACACAACGTAATTATATTTTAGAAAAAAGTGATGTAATTTTTTTCAAAGAATAAAACTTTGACCACAAACAAATTTCAGGTACATGTCGCTGTAGCCTCACCCCCTAAATTTTCTCCTCCTTAATTTTTTTTTGAGAGGAGTCAAGGGGCTGGCAAAGATTTTCAGCGAAAACGCAAAAAAGCATTGTATACTGAAATAACTGATAATTTCGACATGCTTTTTTTTGCTTTATCAATGAATATTTTTGCCAGGATTTCAGCCCTAAACTTAAGGTTGGTCTCAATCGTCAGCCCTTAATATTTGTTGACGCCAGAGTGCACCACCTGGTGAGAAAACTTGGTCTACTGATAAAATTTATGATTTCGACATGATTTTTTGCGTTTTCGCCGAATATCTTTGCCAGGAGATCAGTCCTAAACCCAAGGTTGGTCTCAATCGTCAGCCCTTAATATTTCCTAAGCGCCAAAGTGCACTGCTCGTTGAAAAAAATGTTTCTACTGACATAATGGATGTTTTGGACACGCTTTTTTGCGTTTTTGTTGAATATCTTTGGTCAGATATCAGCCCTAAACTCAAGATTGGTCTCGATCGTCAGCCCTTAATTAGCCCATTTGGAATCTCGAGAGCAGTCTAAAAATAATGACCAGACAGTAGAAAACACATTTGACATGGTTCGACCCATTCAACCATAAAATGCTCGAGTCCAATAACAGCCCTAAACTTGGAAGTTGCAGCCCCGTGCAGCCCTTAACCAGCCCCTTTGGTTTTGACCCCTCCCAAAAAAAAATTAAGGGGGTGAGGTTTCAGCGACATGTACCTACAAATTTCTGCGTATTATCAGCGATAGCGTCACCTCACACGACATCACTAATTTTGGAAGTGGACATTAGAGAATGCGTCACATTTTACCGTTTGAAAGGTTTTTGTTGTGATATCAGTAGTTTTGGAAGTAGGAACGAAATTTGGCGCTACGGTACTTCAAGCAGCTGCCATAGCTAGCGGTGGCGACTTCAAATTTCGTGATAAGATAAAATCAATTAGTGTCAATCCATTTTGGAAGAAAAAGGAAACAAATTTTGGAGAATAAAAATTTCCGGCGAAGAAAAATTTCCGGCGAAAATAATTTCCGTCGAAAAAAAATTTACGGCGAACAAAAATTTCTGACTTCAGGCTAAAAATTCCCCTCACCAATCTCTACAACTTTCCCGAAGAACCAACCGTGTAACTATTCTAATTCAGAAAATAGCAAAAAATCTAAGATGGCGACACTTTAACTTTTCCGAAGAAACAAACTGTCTCTTCAACAGATAGCAAAAAATCCAAGATGGCGTCACTTTGACAGCTGGAGGCCATTTTCGTAGGATCCCAAAAAGTCTCCTCATCAATCTCTATAGCTTTCGAGAAGAAACCAACTCTCTAAGCATTCTCATTCCGAAGCTGAAATTCAAAAACCAAAAAATCCTAATTTATTGCCTACGAAAACCCAAGATGGCGCCGCTATGACAGCTGGCAGACACTTCCTGAAGATCCCAAAAAATTTGCCTGACGAAACTCTATAACTTTGTAGAAGATATCAACTCTCTAAGTATTGTCATTCCGAAGCTAAAATTCGAAAACTCCGAGCAATACGTGAAAAACCCTCTGGGGCCGAGACTGACGTTCCCTGAAAATTTCATCAAAATTGACTATCTAATTCTCGAGATCGAAAATTATTAATAGATAGATAGATAGAAACCGACAGATCAGAAAAAAATTTAAAGAAATAATGAGAACAATAGAAAAATCGACTCTCCATCTCCATACAAAAACTTCATTTTTAAGCCTCGATATCTCATCCAATTTCCAACTGATTTTGATGAGTCTGGGCTCGTTGGAAATTTGCTGGGACTTAGTTTTTTTAAAAATAATTTGGAGGGGGGGAGGCGAGGGGAAAAACGCAAAAGTTCGCGTAATATGACTCCTTGTCCCAAAGGTTTTTGTATGGTGTTTTTTGAGTTTGTGGATTTCTTTTTTGGGGTGTGGGGACTGCGTCACGTCCTCCGCTACCGCTGCGGGCATGATCCACAAATACATCAACCCGTTGAAAACCGAAAATACCGGTATTGATACCAAATTCGAATCTCTACATGAAGCCGCCGCCGCGCCGGCCTTTTTTGGTCCAAACAAGCCATTAGCCGACAAGGTGCTGAAAAGACAGTTGAAATTGGATACTCTGGAAAATTTTTCGAAAAAAAAGCTGAAAATTTTTAAAATGTTTAGTGGTCGACGACGCTATTTTTGCACCCACCGCCATCTAGATTTTTGTGGCATTTCATGAAGGTCAAATTTTGTATGCTTATTGGTCACCTAGACTGTAAAGTTTCGTAATTTTGCCCATTGAATAATATTACTCATCTCCAGAAGGATGATATTGTCGTCCGGTGGATGTGATATATCGTCGAACAGAATAATTATTCACCCCCGGACGACAATACACTCCCACATTATAAGCGTGAACCTAAAATGTCATTGTATCAAGGGATTAATGTAAAACACACTTCCGGAAAACATTCGTACAATTAATTTATTTCGCATTCATTTACGCAAAATAAAACTTATTATTTACTCATAACATAATTTAATTAGCTAAACAATTTACTATCTACAACCACCTCGACGTTTCAGTGGCTTTGAGACCTTCACTTTGCAATCTCGACAACATTGGCAGATAAATATTTGGAGTAAATGGTAACAGAACACCGGGCTGCTGTATTTCACCATCCAATAACATTTTCGTAGCGATTGCAGCAGGAAAACCGACAGTCACAGCCATAGCTGAATGTCCACCCTCATTCGCCGGTTTACCGTAAACAACCAAATTGATACCTTTTTCTTCACGACGCCCATCATTCCATCGAACGATTATTTCGTGTCTCAAGATAACCAAATCTCTCTCGTCGCTATCTGCAAAACAATCATTTCTATTGAGTAAGTCATCGAAAGTTGACCATCGAATCTTACTGAATGCAAGTTTTTGGGATAGGTAATGACTGAGTGTGTCCAATGGCGTTCCCATTTTAATGATGGGAGTGTCTTCCAAAAGACCTAAACTTTCTAGTCCATCAGGACTAGACCCGATTTGGTCAGCGAGACGGTGTCTTAGATTTTCATAGAAAATATCTGTGTCTGTCATTCCCAGTAGATTTACCACAAGTTGTCTCTACTCGATGATACGGAATGCGCTTGAAATTGAAAATTGTTTAAGTGAAAAGCAGTTACCCAAGTCACTTCAGGTCCACTCGGATGTAACATTGGATGTGGTTCGGGATCAATGAGTCCTAGCAATTGCATTGCCTTAATACAGTCTGAGAAACCTTTGTAACGAATGGTTCCTCTGACCAAAGTTTGTACCTTCGTTCCCAATCCGTAAAGTTCTCCGTATTGTGTGGAATCGCGATTGGGAAAACCTTCAAGAGCAAATCCTGGCAAAAAGTCCAATTCACGAGGCGATGACATCAAATCACCACCACCGGATATTTCGACAATTTGTCCTTTGCTTAAGTACTTAGCACTTGCTAATGTATTGACCAGAGCACCACGTGGAGACCACGAAAATTTATAACGCAACGGATTGTTGGAATGTTCCGGAGCCGGAAGACCACCGCAAAAGCTCACAAATGACTCAATAACACCACCGCGTTCATGTACGTCTTTGAAACATTCCAAGGCAAGTAAATGATCTATGCCTGGGTCCAATCCAACTTCGTTTAAAAGAGTTACTCCTGCCTGTTTGGCACTGAAAAAATTAAATTATAGAAAAATGTAAGCGGAAGCGAAATTAATCGGCGGAAAGTGAATGGAAAAAGGAGTGTAAAAGGAATTACGTCAGTCTACTTTAAGTCGCAGAATTAAGAATGGACTCAAACTCATCCGGCAACCCATGATGGACAAAAACTGGCGAAAGGAAGAGTCGCACAGTTGTCGAAATTTTATATCACGGAAAACATTTTCGACGACGCTGATGTTCACAGTCAGGGTCTAGGCCTAGGAACAAGGGATCAAGAGATCGTGCTTGTTGTAATCGACCTTTCTAACCTGACAAATGTGAAAAGAAAGTCTGTGTACCATAGTCTTCCAATCTAAAGTACCGGCAAACGTCGAATGTTGCCTCTGCGGAGGAGAGGAAGTCACCTGCCTCAAGTAGAAATCTGCATCTGAAAATGACTGTTCACACGAGCTCAGTGAAAAAATCGAAGAACTAATTGAACGACTAAATCCTGAATCGTTCCTCCGCCTATCAAAAGCAGTGAGGAAGAAACTGGTATCCCAGTGGTTGAGGGAAGAAACACAAGACTCCTTCGTCCATCTATCTCCCATCGCTGGACTCGAAAACTCCTAAAAAACCACTGCACTGCAGCTTAATGATCGATTCATCCATTCGACGGGTTATTGTGGTTTATCACCCGAGACTAGAAAACACATCCTTGGGAGTTATCCTTTTTACACCAGCCTTTGGTTCAGCACCATTGGGTATTATAAACTCCAAGATGGGAATTGGACAGGAGTTGCGGACCGTAAAACCGTCCTATTATCTTAATCTACTAATTACCTTTCGTGCAGCTCTTTCACTTCGTTAGTTACGTAACTCGCTGTCACCATATGAGTCTTCGCTTCAATGCATTGTTTAGCCACGAGACCATGTAAAGCGTATGGCAGGAGCGAGATGACCTATGAAAGAGTGAGAACAATAATGAATCTTAAATCCCCATTCGCCACAATTAAATTGGTTACTTACAACGTCACTCTCCTCACAAAGTCCACGTAAATGAACGAGATTTTCAGTAACATTAAGGTAAGCACTTTCCACTCCTGGATATCTATGGGCTAATTTATCGGATTCATCCTTCAAATGGGAGCATGCGGTGATATGCAATTTTTCATCTCTGTGTAAATATTCAACCACTGGAGCTGATATCATTCCAGCGCCAAGAATTAGGACTCGTTTTTTTCCTTCATGTGAAACTTCGCTCTTATGACGAGATCTTCTTAAATTTGCAATACAACATTTTTAGCAGAGTTAAAGATTTAATAGATCGTTTTAGTCCGCTCATCATTTGAAATTCTTAGGGGCCATTCTTAAATGACGTCCCACACTTTTACGTCGTTTTTGGACCTCTTACCCCTCATCCGATTTATCTACGCCTCCTGTAAATGGCGTATACTTTGCTGACACTTTTACTCCCTCCCATGCTCGAAATGATCTGTCATTGCTTGTGCAGTTGTGCGAAGAGTATTTGCTGAACATCCCCAAGTCGACCCTACCAACTTTTGTATTAAGTTCACACGGGACTTCAATTTTGATTTAATTCGTTCTGCGTTCGCTCGGCGTGTGAGGCTACGGTCGAATACATTGCCGGAGTGGATTGGCCACGTACTCCACTATTATTTCGTTCATTGTCAAATCCAGTTTCCGGTTAGCTTGGTGATTATTGAGATGAAACAAAAAGTGTCCAAATCCAAAAGAACCCGTACACTCTTTGTTTTATCTCAATAATTACCAAGCTAACCGGAAACTGGATGTGACAATGAACGGAATAACAGTAGATTACGTGGCCAATCCACTTTATCTCGGCAACGTATTCGATCGTAGCCTAACATACCGAGCGAACGCAGAACGAATTAAATCAAAATTGAAGTCTCGAGCGAACTTAATACAAAAGTTGGCAGGGTCAACGTGGGGATGTTCAGCAAAGACTCTTCGCACAACTGGACAAGCAATGATTTTATCCGTCGCGGAATACTGTGCTCCGGTATGGTTGGAGGGCTGCCACGTGAATAAAATCGACACACAAATAAACTGCGCGCTGCGTATAGTTGCTGGAGTAGAAGCTCCAACAGAAGTTGAGTGGCTGCACATACTAAACAATAAGCACCACCCCATATTCGACGACAGGAAGCAGCCCTAAAGGAATGCAAGAAAATTGAAGTGGACACGGAGACGCCTTACATATAGACATTGAATCGGCACCAGCTACATTACGTTTACGATCAAGAAACCCTTTCTGGAGGCTTTATCAAGAAAGGCACAACTTGGCCGATTTACAAACCAAATGGAATGAATGAAGGCAACAGGCGACAGTGGCCAACAGACAATTGATTGAAGGCCCGACTAAAGAGATTAAAAGGTCTAGAGCTACCAAGACACACATAACTCAGAATGAACAGATTTAGAACTGGCCAAGGCTGCTGCGCTTTCTTGATGCACAGATGGGAGTTTGTTGAGTCTCCACTATGTGAATGTGGTGCAATACAAACCATGGACCACTTACTGACTCAGTGCCCCATCTATCGATTTTCCGGAAGATTGAACGACATTCATGAAGCGACTGACGAGGCGTTAGCATGGTTGAATGGTCTTGGTGTGAACGTATGATCGAATTGTGAAATACGAATTACGACATGTGATAAATTGTAATTAGAAATGAAATTGTAAACTATAAATCAACATTCAGAATTTCGAGCCTACTTTAAGGAAATCGAAATCATTTTCTACAACCCTTTCCGCATCTACGTAATTTTGCGAATGCGTACCGTTTTTTAAAAACCCCAAGCGTAGAACTTCTTTTTTGAATGGCCTGGTGGCACAAGATGGCACTACGGCTTGCTTATGAATTTTACGTACGTAAAATTCCCGAGAATTTCAAGACGGAAACACACTAAAAGCGTTTATTTAAAGTTTCTTACGTATTCTGTTCACGAAGGTCAGCTATATACTGGAAGTTTTCAGTCAGTTTGCCATTACTCGCTACGATACTCTAAAATACACATTTGTAATGATTACTAGAAAGAAAATACCAAGTAACTCTCATACATTACACAAACGAAACTGCAAACAGAACATTGGGTTGAAGCAATAGGCAACATCCATAAAGGACATTCGCAATTCATTGTTGGCATATAAATTTTAAATTATGAATAAATCGGCGAGTACGCACCTTACTTACTTTTTCGGCGCTACAGCCACTTGGGGGTCATGCACAAATAACGTACGCAGTTGTTTTTGGTGTTTTTGACCCCCTCCCCCCATCGTACGCTTCCGTACTAATTTTGAGACCTCCCCTGTCGTGTACGTACGATTTTCCATACCCCCCCCCCCCCCCCCCGTCATTAAAAGAATATATTTTGAAAAATCCCTTTATTCGCTCGTCCATGCCTGTGTCATATGTTTCTCTATAGAAATGACAGGCACTTTTTTCATTTCATTTTGTTTCTTTTTAATTTCTGAAATCGACTCCTTGGAATGTTCCACGTCATCTATATTCAACCAGTCGGCTTCCTCTACGTCGTCTCGAGCTGTGATTGCCAACAGTTCGTTGACTCGAAGAGCGGCGATACGTTTCGGTCGCACTTTCGGAACGATTTGTGAATTCGAATTCGATAAAACTAATCAAAATAATTTTTTTTCTGCGTACGAACAATCGTTCTCGACACCCCCCCCCCCCCCACCGTACGCTTTCGTACGAATTTTGAAACCCCCTCCCCCCCAAAGTGAGTACGTAATTTGTGTATGACCCCTTGTGGGCCTTGGCCTGCTCTAAGATTCCAATCTAACGCTGCCTGTCGTTTGCCGCGTATTTCCAATTTTTTTATTCCGAACGTCTGAAGATCTTGTTCGACGCCATCAATCCATCGAAGTTTTGGACGACCAACTCCTCTTCGCCCTTCTGGATCGTTTCGGAATAGCATTGAGGGGGCTCTGTTTTTATCCATGCGTGCTAAATGCCCCACCCACCTCAACCTTTAGACTTTCACCAACGCCACTATATCCTGCTCGCCAAAATCACGTTCCAGTGCACAGTTATATCGCCATCACCACCTCTCACCCTCGCGCATCGCTCTAAATATTGTGCGAAATACCTTGCGCTCGAACGTTAGGAGCAAATGTTCATCACTTTTTTCATCGCCCAAGATTCGCATCCGTTGATCAATACTGGACGGATAAGTGTTTTGTAAATATGACACTTCGTTTTCTTCGATATTAACTTTGAGCGTAGATGTATCTGACCGTATCAGCGCTCCAAGATAAATGAACTCATCCACTACCTCGAGGTTGAACTCTCCAATGCGTATTTTGTCTCCTTGTTGATTGGCTGCCGGATTTGGCTCGGTCTTTATATTCGTTTATCATCAAACCCATCCTCTCAGCTTGGATTTTCAGATTTGTGAAAATGTCAACTGCTGCTGCATGTGTGCGACTGGCGACACCGAAGTCATCTGCAAAGCCCAGAACTTGAACTGTTCCATTCACCGGCGTTTTGTTGGTTTGGATACCAGCACGCCTCATTGCGATTTCCAAAGCTAAGTTAAAGAGTAAGCAGGGTAGCGCGTTTCCCTGCTTCAACCCTTCTTTGACAGCAAACACATCTGACATGTCGTTTTGCACCTTGACACGACATCTGGTGCCATCCAATGTCGCTTTCACAAGACGAATATACTTTGTTTCAAAGCCCAGCTCCTTCATCGTAAGCTTGTTTGAAGTCTATGAAAAGATGGTACGCCCGGACTTGAAACTCTCTGCCCTTTTGCAGAATCAGACGAAGTGGGAATATTTGGTCGGTTATTGAGCGATCTCGTCTGAATCCGCCTTCAAAATCCCCAATGACACTCTCAGCCCGTGGACTTTGTCTTTCGAATAGCACTCGAGCAAAAACTTTGTAAGCCGTGTTCATTCAGCAAGGCAATTCCACGGTAGTTTTTGCATTCGGTTTTATCGCCTTTTTTGTGTAGATAAAATGACGCCCTCTAGCCACTCTTCCGTGTCCCATATTCGTTTTACTAAATCATACATTACTTTAGACAATTCCTCACCACCCGTCTTCAGCAGTTCTGCTGGTATATTATCCGGACCGGAAGCTTTGTTGATCGTAAGTGAGGTATTTGCCGCTGAGACTTCCTCTACTGTCGTCGTAGAAAGGAAACATCGCCATCATCAGTCACATCATCATCATCCCCGTTTTGCAGTAAGCAACGTTTCGTTTGCTGTCTTGCAAATAATTATTCTAGGGTTGAATCCTTTCCTTTGACTTTGACTGTTTATTCGTTTATAGAATTTTCGTGAGTCATTTGCGCTACACAATCTTTCTAGTTGAAGTAGCGTCCTATCTTCGATCTCTCTCTTATTGAGCCGTGCCTGTGCAAACGCTTTTCCTCCTTCCGCAGTTTTTTGTATCTCGCATCTGCCACCACTTTCTGTTCTCTCGTTGTTGCAGTTTCCTTTCTTAATCGCGCAGCGTTTTTACGTTCTGTAACATTAGCACACTCCGCATCAAACAAAGTATTGAAGTCATTAGGGCTCTGATATCCTAAAGTGTTGGTCGCTTCTTGTTTGATTACTTCACTCATCGATTGCCACTCGAGAGGAGTATCACCTGGTTGAGCTTGTTGAAGTTGTTGAAGCTTTGTGCTAATATTTTCAGCATATGTCGCCGCTATCTGTGAATCTCTTAGTTTGTCCACTGCAAAACGCCTCATAGATTCTCGTTGGCCATTATGAAATCGGGCAAGATGTGAACGCAGTGTTGACACCACAAGATAGTGATCAGAGTCGACATTTGCTCTCCAACATGTTTTGACGTCAATTACATTAGTGAGGTGTCTTCCGCTAATCATTAGGTGGTCGATTTGATTAGGTGACAAGTTGTCATTGGGGTGCTTCCAGTTGGCTAGATGTCTGCTTTTATGTTGGTGGAAGATACTTTTCACTACAAGGTTTCCTTCAGCCGCGAAATAAATCATACGCTGTCCGTTTTTATTCGTTTCATCATGCAGACTGTATCTTCCAATTGTTGGTCTGAACACTTTCTCTTTACCCACTTTGGCGTTGAAATCTCCCAAAACGATTTTGATGTCGTGTGCCGGTAGTTATTTGCGAGCAGTTCATAATATTCGTCCTTGACTATGTCAGATGATTCATTATGTGGAGCGTGTACATTAACTAGGGAGTAGTTCTTAAAACGACCTTTAATTCGTAGCACGCATAATCGCTCGTTGACCTTTCGGAAGTTTAGAATCAGGTGTTCAAATTTTCTAGCTACCAGGAAGACAGTATAAAGTACATGGCTTCGATTTTTGCTGCTATGAAAGGTGATGTAGCCATTATAGCAGGAAATTTGTGAGTCGTTATTATATCAGCTCACTTGAATAGCTGCGAAGTCGATTTTGGCCTTTTTCAGTATATTTGTCAGTTTTGTTAATCCTCCTGTTCTGAGAGGCTAACATCTCACATTCCATGTTCCAATTCTCATATCCTTTATCCGTTTCCGAGTCGTTGCCGAATGAAACGGCGTATTGTTTCTTCCTTCTCCAGCTTTCGTTTAGAGGTGTGCGGGCCCGCTCGATTTTTCAGCCCGTTCGCAAGCCCGCCCGCGCGGGCATCTTTATTTAAACAACGGGCGGGCACGGGCATCTTTTTTCGAAAACGGGCGGGCACGGGCTGCCCGTTTTCAAAATCTAACTGGTGGGGCGGGTACGGGCAGGCGAAAAGTGATGTCCGCACACCTTTACTAACTAGAAATGAAGAAGAGGTGTGCGGGCACGGGCTGCCCGTTTTCAAAATCGAACGGGTGCGGGCGGGCACGGGCAGGCGAAGAGTGATGCCCGCACACCTCTACTTTCGTTGCAATGATTTTTACACAATCGCTCGTAGTCATGTGTGCAACAGCCAGGTTGAAAGTACGCGTCTAACTCATATCAAATGTGTGACTGATCCCCGAATATGACCCTCTCAAGTATGCGATCAGTCACGCGAAAATCCGATCAAACATTTGTCATGCCAATAGAGTATTTCTGTCGAGTTATTCACAATTTGAAATTTGTATGGCAACACTGAATCGGAGATGTCCTTAATGTAGCTCAACATATAAGACATATTCTACAAACGTATTAAGTTTATTACACTATGCCTGAAGAGACTCTATTCCCTTATTATCAGAACTGCCATACAAAGCGTAAAAAACTCAGCGAGGAGAATTTGTGAGACAAAATATATGAAAGCTCTCATCTGACAACGTCGCTACGTTTTTTATGCATTGTAGGGCAGAGAACTACAAAAACCCCGACAACCGAAAATAGAGTATTTACAAAAAAAAGTCCCTTTCAGACGTGTTGGGGGTTTCCTTATGTGCTTAGCACTCTCCTCCAACTCGTCAATTGGACGGATATCCCCTTGAACAGAGGAAGAATTGAGATTATGATGTGAGACTTCCCCAGAAATTTTTTCCGCCCCCCTGAAAATTGAATTTTTTTTTTATTTTCCCATACAAAGTTTTTTTAAAAAACTTCCCGCCCCCAAGGAATTCCGGTCTTGCTACGGGCCTGCATGGAACGAGTAGTTCGTACTTTCGGTCGTCCTAATTTTGACATCTGCACATTGTTTCCTAACTATAAACTTACTGAATAAATGGGATAACTAAATTTGTGACTCTCCAACGGTTTCCTTGCATCGCTTTTTAGAATATCGTTCGTGTGTGGATAAAGCACTTCTGCAAATAAATCCGTACTTTCTCTGGGCAATTGTGTAGGCATGTTATCAATCGAGCAGACCTAGTTTTTCGAAATCGTGAATTGTTTTTTATCAACAAATTTCACTGTCAGTTAGTAGCTTACCAGTACACCAGGTCCTTTGAAACTTTTTGTGTCTTTATTCCGATCGGCATCGTACAAACAGAATGGTGTGTCGATGGTAGTGCACTCATTCATAAATTCAATGGAACCACCCGGATCCGCCGATATGTCACAAATTGCTAGCATGCGATGAGGAAGTGCCGGTGCTCCTTTGCTAGATGGCAGCCAGGGAGTATTAGCTGGTCGTAATAATGTTTTTGCATCAGGTAAAGTCATTAGCTTTGGACTACCAACTGCCCAATAGATACCGTTGATCACAACCGATGCATCTATGAAAAAAAATTTTTCTTTTAATTTTTTTTCAAATAAAATCGCTGGTAATTACATGGTGCGATTTTTGTGTTGAAAGTGGATATATACCGCTCAGGGTATTGATCGTACTCTTGAGCATCGAATCCTCCTCCCTCACGTCTTTCCAAGTGATCGGAACGACTAACCTCACACCCGTACAATTTGTTTTGATCTTGAAGAAAGTTGCTAATTTGAGACAACGACAAAAAAAAAAGATTTTCAAGTAACTTACTGCCGTGTTCGGACACCTTTCTCAACGTTTCCGGCGAAACATATTCGATTGGTAGTTCTTGGAACACCTCCTGTGCACCTTGCGACACATTTCCGGAACCAGTGAAAATAAATGTCAACGGTCCTATCGACTTCGGCATCATTCCAAGTGTAATTTCGTAACCACAATCACGAACCGCCTGTCTCGCCATTGAGGAATTTCGATAATTGTGTGGTGGACCTATGTGCTAATTTTCACATTTCAAAATTTTTGTCCCATTAAAATTGATAGACGGATAGATACCATGAATGGCGTGTGATGTCCAAGTGCAAGAAGACGTAAACCTAAACCGTGGAGGATATTCACCATGCCAGCAACACCTATACTTCAACATTAGTATCATAGCATTTTATTCACTTTCGTTCCTTGGGATGATCTTGCTATTACCTGCGTATTTACCGAATGCGACGAGGCGTTGCCCACTCTCATCCACAATTCTTTCGAAGTCAATTAAACGAATATTTTTTTCTAAAATGGCATCTAGAAGCGGCATGTTTGATTCTTGGGCTTTTATTGTATGGGAAAAGAAGCAGTACGTTTTGTCTGGAATCAGTGCATCTATCGGCACTTGCTTTACGCCGAAAATGACGGACGCTGAACTTATGTCTTCTTGAATTACGGCTCCAGCATTCAAATACATCTGCAGGAGGGAAAGTTCATTACATAGCTCGTGCATTCAGTGGTGATCTAATGTTAGGAAGCTATTTTTCTTCTCAGCTTCCCTGTTCTTAAAAAATTACGTGAGAATGAGTGAGGAAAATTTGTTATGAAGAAAGAATGGGTAATAAAAGGCGTGTTCAACGTAGAATGACGTCAAGAAGTTCTAGTTATTTGAGTTTTTTTCGGTTTTTCCTTGGTGGATGGCACTAATAAACTGGAACTTGTATTAAAATTAATTATTTATTATTATAATAATCTATTAATTAGTATCATTTCTTAGACAATTCTCGTGGACTTATTTGAGTAGATGTGATACAATCAATACGTACGGCCAGTTTGTATTTTTCTATGTCCCCTAGGACAAATACTGCGCCAAATCCTTCTCGCTGCGGCTCGGTATGCATATCTAATGTTGTTCTGAGGTCTGCACCTAAGGCATCGAATGAAAGAACAAAAAAACCTCTTACAGAGGAGGTGTGACGCAAGTCTTTATGTCTGCTTACAAAAGCTGTGAAATCAGAAAAGTGTGACGCATTAATCATCTAAGGTAAAACAATTTTCTTCCTTTAATTCTCTACAACTTCACCTTTGGAACCAACTTTCTAACTCTCATAGTTCAGGAGATCTGGGTCATCCTGCCAAAAATTGCCACAAACGAAGAAAGAAAGAAAGAAAGGTTTACCAAATTGACTAGTTAAAAATATTCGATTTGAGTCCATTTTAATACAAAATAGCAAAATTTTTTAATTCATATCTCCGGAACGACTGAACCGATTTTAATGAGTAAACATAACCAAAGATCCGTACGTATCAGAATAGATGTGACAAACAAAATAGATGTGGCGAAGTGACTCGAACGTACCTAAATATACAAATAAGCAAACAATCCAACGTTTTCTGTTCTTCTATAACTGTAAGAATTTCAAAGATCCATAGAAATTACCCAAGGTAAAGTCAAAGGCCCTACCGAAGTACGTCTCAGACCATTCAAATCTAGTCAAAAAGTTCCTGTATATATGTTCCTTAGTCTACGAAAAAATTTCTTGTGAATTTTTTGGCGTGTAAGACTTGCGTCAAGGCCCCTTACTACCGTGGGGCCATGATTACACTTCTGTCATGTGAATTAGGGGGGTCCAAAAAATAAAAGTGTCGACAAAGTTGAGGGACCTGGCTGAAAACAGACCTTTATGATGCCCTGAGAAAAAGTCAAAATGAGAGCGATGAGATCCGAGTCGATCTAGGGGTTGCTAATTGACGAAATGTGTGAAAAAACACGAAAGTCGGTGAAAATGTAGACTTTAGAAAAATTGATCAGATTGAAAATTGAACAGATGATAAATATTTTTGTTAAGGTAAAATCGTTGATTCCTCTTCAGAATACTTCAGAATAAAAGGATTTAGAGGTTTATTGGTGCATCTGAACGTTTGGAGTGCGCTGAGAGTCAGTCAATTTGGCAAATTGATAAGATCGGTCCAAGAGTCTTACCGTCACTTTTTCATATTTTAAATCATAACCCAAACGCTTTTAAGGTCAATTTCGAGTCAGAAGCAATGTTTTAGACTTTTACCAGCAGTCATAGAAGATCTGAATTGGAAAAATTTGGGAATTAGATGATTTGATGCACGATTAGCAGCCGTATAAAAAAACTAGAAGTTTTAGAGAAATACCGCAGAACAATTTTTTGCTTAGAGTTATGTAATTTATCGATAAAAAAAAAGAAAACGTCAATACGCAACATATTTTTGAAATCATTATTGAGTATGGAGAAAAGTCGTTTTAAGACATTTTCCCAAATTTTTCCCATTCGGATCTTCTATGACTGCTGGCTGCTACTGAAACTGTCTGAAAAGTTTGGCTTTTCGTTATCAACGGTGAATCTAATCAGCAGTTATCTCTCAGGGCGCTTACAATGCATGAGCATTGGTGGCCATGTATCTGAGCCGCTACTCAATGAGTTCTCGTTACCGACGAAATGTAAAACCTTGTCTGACAAAGACAGTCTGGTGCTGAAATTCTGACAACGCCTATCTTTAAGAAAGAGCGAGGTTATTAGTTAGTAACACTTTCGAAGTCGGCACCAGGCTACGTACTTGGGCCCTAAAGCTGTGAATAAAGATGGCGCCTGGTGCTGGAAATTGGTTTTCGCCAGATTGGAGGCAGTAATGAGTTCTATAAGTCACTTAAGTTTCAATTCGGCACTAGGCTCCTGCTGTCCTCTGCATTATAAATTCTTAACTCGAGGACGCAGCCTAGTGCCGAGTTGAAACTTATATGACGTATAGATATCACTAATGTGTACACTTTGACGAAGACATTTGCTTAGCACCAGGCTAACTTCTATATTCCCAAGTAAGGGACCAAAGTACGCAGCCAGCTGTCGAATTATAAACTAATGCGATGTAATCTACTCGCCACTTCATGAATTTTGGCATTTTCTAATTTTCGGCACCGAATGTAATGGCTGCAAGTGCAGACCTATCTTCTAAAGAGGAGTTTGTTGAAAAAACTAAGCAATCTTATAAAAGTGGCTCAACTACTAAATAGCTGTCGAGGTACTTTTTTGAAATTACCAATTTGTCTTAACAAAAGCTTCGCTGGAAAAACATCGTTTTTATCAGGCCTCCTCTTAAGTGGAACCGCACAGGGCATATTGCCAGAATGACAGACGAGCGTTGGATCAAAACCATCATGAACTGGAGACCACCGATAACACGGCCTGTGGGCAGACCACCAGAGAGATGGACCAATAGCATCAAGAGAGCAGCAGGCACGAATTGGCAACAAGTGGTAATGGACAGTTTGAAGTGGATATAAAAGGCTGAACAAGAAGGAGAAGCAGCTGATTCGGTCACGTGTAGTAAGTGCGCAAAAGAATTTTTTTTGCACCATATGATTTGTGACCTTTCAATCTTACAGAGAAAAGCCATTAACTAATTTTACCAGTAGGAAGTCTTTGTAAAACGAGGGGTAACCGACTTAAAAAAATCCCTAAAAAATTAAAAAAAATAAAAAAAAAATCAAAAATTCAAAAAAATTAAAAATAATCTCAAAAATCTCAAAAAATCAAGATCCTCAAGATCCTTTTCGGTAGTCTGTTATTACCCATCCTTTCAACGTGCCTAAATCAGCGTAGACGGCTAGCGCTTGCCGACTCTTCCATTGACGAAATCGCTAAATTTTCCCTAATGTCCTCGTTCCTGATATCATTATCCCACTGCTCCCTCCTATTAACTTTCGCTATATTCCTAAGAAACCTTATATCAGAAACCTCCAGGTCATGCACGAGATATCCGCAGTCAACCCAACTCTCACTACCATACAGAATCATCGGACGGAATATTGACCTGTGAATAGCCTACTTTGTTTCGCTACTTAATTCCTATTTGTTGAACACGTGCGACATCAACTGACTGGTCACCGCGTTTCCAATTTTCCTCAATTTCTCAACTAACTTGCCATCTCCTGAAAAAATGATTCCTCAGTACTTGGATTCAGAAACCTGCTCCAGCTCCTCCCCATTTAAACTGCAAGCTATCTCCTTTCGCGATTTGCCGACATTCATAACCTTAGTTTTTCCTACACTTAACTTCATCCCATGCTCCTCACATGCAGCATTCAGGCAGTCAATCCCACCCAAGTCATCCGCGTAGGCCAGGAATTTTCATTGTTACCTCACCCATCTCGACATTTCCCTGCAAGTTTGCCCGCTTGATGATTTTGTCCATGAAAATTATGTACAAAAGCGGAGAGAGACAACAACCCTGACGAACGCCCTCTTTAACCTTGAAAGGCTCGCTAATTTCGCCATCAATTCTTACCGCGGCCCTCGTCCATGAGTAAATACTCTTAATGGCACGCATTAAACCCCCATTGATACCGTACTCGCTAAGAACCCCGAACAGCTTCTGCCTTGGTAGTTGGTACCAGGTCGAATGCTTTCTTCAAGTCGATGAAGCATAGGTATAAGTCCCTATTCTTTTCATAAAGCTTTTCGATAGTCTGCCTGAGGCAGAAAATCTGATTCTGACACCTCCTCAGAGGTCTGAAACCACCCTGAATCTCATCCAGTACACCTTCCACTATGTTCCTTACCCGGTCAACAAGTACACCTTACCTACCACGCTCAAGAGCGATATCCCCCTGAAGTTACTGCAAACCTAACGATAATACAAATACAGCTGAGAACAAATAGAAATGAGCCAATGTAAGAAATATAAACTTGTCAATGTTCCTGACGTTCCCAGCGTTTAAACTGTAATATGTCACTAGTTTGTTTATCGGTTATCCCATTCCCACGCCCACGCGTGTGAGTAGGATAACCGATAAACAACCCAGTGACATATTACAATTTAAACACTGGCATTGGCTTATTTTTTTTTTGTTCTTAGCTGTATTTGTATTACGCCGGTAATTAATGGAGTAGTTCTGCGTTGAAGTTTCAAAGCATTGTATTCTAAATGATCTTTACAATTACGTGATAAGTAAAATGTAATTTTTTTTGTGTTGAAAAAGCACAATGTACAATTGGCCTTTTCGAGTAAAAACAAAACTTATTGTTCGGTGGAATAAAGGACAAGATTGAGCCTGTGGAAAAATCAGGAATTTACATGAGAACTTGTAGTTGCAATAAGAAATATTTACAAATAGTTTATTATATCAATAGGAGCAAAAGTTTTTAATTTCGACCCAGGTGGCGAAGCGTCAGAGGACGGAGCGCAGGGGATTAAAAGCATTTGCTCCGTGTGTTATGTACTATTTTATGTGGACGATGAAGAAAAGTGATGAACAGTTGCTCCTAGCGTTGCTCGAGCGGAAGGTACTTCGCACCATATTTGGAGCGATGCGCGAGGGTAAGAGGTGGCGACGACGATATAACTTTGAACTGGAACGTGATTTTGTCGAGCCGGATATAGTGGCAGTGATGAAAGTCCAAAGGTTGAGGTGGCTGGGGCATTTAGCACGCATGGGTTAAAACAGAGCCTCCTCAAAAATCTGTTGTATTGCCTGGATTAAGCCAAAAATTTGTTTTCATCAGAAAACTTTAAACAAATAAGCAAGTCTAACAATTGATGGAAGGGGCAGTTCATCAAAATGTACAACATTTTGAATAATCGAGCAAACGAGGTGTATCAAAAGCCAAGCACTGGTTGTGCCCATGCTGATATACACATAGCCTTGCAGCGTAGATTTCTCAACAACAACAAATAATTGCTTGTTTAAAGTTTTCTGATGAAAGCAAACTTTTGGCTCAATACTGCCAAGAGATCAAATCAATTAAAATTATGTGATCAAAAAGTTTGAAATTGTACGACAAAACAATACAACAAACAATTCATCATTTGAATTGTTATACAAAATTATGATTCTTTGAGCGTATAGAAAAGAAAATGTGCTGTTGCGTACCAAAAAATCTTCAAAATTTGTTACGAATGCTAGGGTTCGAAAAAAATTACTAGCAGCTGTTCAGACAGGCAAGGTCATTCTCTTCACGGCCAAATCACACATACAGTATTTGAGAAAGATTGTCGTTATGTTTTTGTAATTAGCGTGAATGATGTTGTAGGGATCTGTTAAGTGCTGTTTCCTTGTTAAATCAATCAATGAAGTTTTCAAATGAAAACACTGTTACATACAGATCAAAAATCAAATTTTTTCAATTCCAAAATAAAATCACAAAAAAATCCCAAAACATCCAAAGAAAATCCAAAAGAATCCCAAAAATCCAAAAAAATCCCCAAAAGCCAAAAAAATCCCCAAAATCCAAAAAAATCCCAAAAATCTTGCAGGAAAAAATAGTCGGTTACCACTCGCTCAAAATGGAGATTCAATTAAATATTCTAATCATGTGCCCATCCAAAAGCAAAAACAAAAAAAAGTAAATGTTTTAATCGAATGGGTTTTTTCCAAAGGTTTACTGTCATTTTGTCCAGTAATTGATAAAAAGTTGGTGACATAAATCTGAAGAGGTGAAGATAACGTTAAAATGATTCAAAATAAAAGGGACATGGCTTATGTCAAATTTAATAGAAGAATGCACTGTATCTTTCTTTGTTGCTAACAGACGCCTTGTTCTATGAACGGCCTGCATCATCCTTTCAAAAACAGCGTTATGGAGACAATTTCGATCAGTCATACACACAAAGAGTAAACCCTATACTGGTCTCACTTACTTTCAAACATATGCAAAAACAAATAGCGGGGTTTCCCTTTAACTGACACTTTCACATGTTAGAATAGAACATTACCCTCCTATGCTTTCAGCGGATGGAAAAATTGTAAAAAATAAATAAAAATCCCCGTGCCCATGACACAGGTAGATATAATCTTGATACAATATTTTGTTTGTTTGAGGGAATATTACGTTTTTACAGACGCAAAAAAGATATGAAAAAATCAAAACGCAAAATAATTTGCAACAACAAGTACAGCGTGACACAAGTTGAGATGAAGCTTTGATAAAAACATGCAAACGAAAAAGGTACTTCACCTCATTTCGACGCGTACACTAAAATCATCTCCACAACTATAAATTATTTCTACTTGTTTCTAGATTAGAGCATAAGATGTACAGGCCTTCAAGATAAGAAGCGTCAACAATCAACAAAAAGGTATTTTCTTATCATCTCTTGAGAACTCGTATTTCGCATTTGTGCGAATATTGAAGGTTTGAAAACATAAAAATGCCACCAACAAAGAAACAGATAACATTTTTGATTCGTGTAATCACTCAGTAATTGATGTTAAGATAAGTGGTGTCTTCTGATGGAAGTCAGTTGATGTATTTGATGATTATTGATGTTACTAAGCAGTTATCCTTTTTCGAACAATTATTTTTACATACCTGCATTGGATACGCTCGCCGATTCGATGGTTGCACTATAACTTTGATGCCATTGCTCACCAATTTCTTAACGAAATGAGGACTAAACGGTGCTCGTCTTTCCCAAACCGACTGGTCTTCACGACGAATTGCCAAAATTTTTCCTGTCTGCAGACATTAAATATAATTTTTAAAATAACGATAGCAACAGTTGCAAAGCGTGGAACTTCCGTTACGTAAAAATACTAATGGAATTTTTTCGTATCTTATAAACAATCCTCCTATCGACGAACGATCTACTTTTTTTTATTCGAACCAACAAACAAACACTGTTTTTTTCCACACGCATTCAGAGCAGCGATATGCTTTACTTACATGCCTGAATCGAATGTTTACACAATTCAAGCCATTCGATCGCCTATTCACTGTTCTTACGATTCTTAACATCTTCTTAATTTGAAAGTCTACATCAAACTGATAACGGCGTTTATTTTCCAATTTATTTAATGTTGTACACGACGAGGGGAAAAACGATTAATCATATCTTCCAACAATAAAGAGTCTAATCTTAAACTTTTCACTTCTCAATTAAAATAAGGCACATCGTCTCAGCGATGAATGTAAACACGTTTGTTTTCATGATATAATTTTGATTTTTTCTGCATACTAATTATCAGTTGTTCCTATTTTTGGAGCAAGCTTTCAGTGAAATGTTATCAATGAGACTTTGACTACTACTTTCGTGGTCGGTCGTAGGTAACTCAGTCACAAAGGAACGTTCATTTACGCACGAAATCATGATCATGAGATGAGCTAAGCTGTACAATGAATGAAGCGCACAGTACCTTACTAATTGACGCAAAATGCGCGCTCAAACTATTCGGCATGATAATGATGCCCGACTGGCCGTCTAGCAGGGCTTATTATTCGGAATTTTGTTTTCTCAAAATTCTTAAAATTCTTAAAAAATCCCTAAAACTCCTAAAAAATTCTGAAAATTCTTAAAAAATTCCTGAAATTCTGAAAATTCTTAGAATTTCTAAGAAAATTTCAAATCGTTCAGTTCAATTTGTTTTATTTCAAAAAGTAAAAATTAAGGAAAAAAATTCATTTATTTTCGTGATCGCTTGCTGTATTGTCTCAGTTGGACGGGCAACGATTTGCTTTGGTACACGAATTGTGTTTACTTTTTCGGTTTAAATGTCTGGTTGACTATGGGTTTCATCTTCTTCATTCAGAAGGTCAATAAGAAAGGTTGATTAACAGCTGTAGTTTGGGTTTCAGCGCTCAAGTTCTGACTTGTCGTCACTGGGTCACTTGTAAAATTAAACTCATTTGCTAAAGATGAATCATTCGTTGCTGTTTGATCATCGTTGCCGTTTGTATCAATTGTAGCTGCGGATGCACCGTCTGCACATTCTGCATTCCCTATAAATACCATTTAGGCGCGGCAAGTTCTTAAGGTTTTCCAGGGGTTTCCTTTAAAGAATAATACGTCGGATACGCTTTCCGGATTGTGCACAGCCTTCGACCGGACATTTCAAAAGAAACGAGGCGCTTCTGCCCCAATGAGTTTTAACGGAATCCATGTTCGCCTTGAATACCAAATTCTCTTCAAGAAGCTGTAGTGCTGTGTAAATTCACATAGCGCATGTCTAGCGTAATAAAATATATTTCCGTATATTGCAGGTGACTACAACAAGTTCAAGGATTGGGACCGAACTGCTTCATCCGCTTATTTTCTAGATTTCTCAGTTAGGGACCCTTTGTGCTACCCAGTCATCATAAAAATCCTTTAAGAAGTCCTGCTAAGGACCTCTCCTCCACACAAAAACCCTGTCCACATCGCCGGCCTTGTACAAGAGCCAGCAATCGATTGACACCTCTTGAACAGTTGCAAACCTGGCATATGACCCCAGCTCCTACTTCACGTTCATATACAATCAGATGCTACCCTATTCAAGTAACTAGTCGTCGCCACAATGCTGGTAGCGAGTCCAGTCCAGGTCTAACCTCACACCATATGCCGCTCGGGTCTCGAATTACACGGAACGAAGCCACGTGTCACCACTACTCTGTGGCCTGCTATCACTACTCTAACCGTCGATCTTAGCCACCCTGTAGCCCAAAGATGCGCGCACATGGGAATAGTGCCTACTAAGGTAAAGACTTCCGGTCCACAAGCTGGGCCTCACTCATTGGCATAGCTTCGCTAGCGAGCCATAACCGCGGCAAAAACCTTCGTTCCATAAACCGAGCTGAGGGATGACCCGGCGGGTGACATAAGGCAAACAAAGTACCAATACAACAGCATAGCCACTGAGCCGGACGACAACTAGGAAAAGTGCAACTGCTTACACGAATTCCGAAATCGATACAAATTCACCCGATTCACCATGTGCAAAACATAGTTCAGATCAAAAGCAAATTCGACTGATTTACTTCGGAGCATAGTTCACAGTAAAACACTGCTATTGTATGCATGCCCATTGAAAACAATCGACGAGCAACTTATTCATGCAAAGCTGAAATGATTTGATGTTCGTTTCCAAATTACTTCAGCGCTTCGAAACATACCATGAAGCGGTAGTTTGACTCCTGAACTTGAGTTACAGGCACAAAGAAAAGTGAAATGATTACCCGCGTTCACACGTTCACGGCAAACAATAGAACAATTGTTACAATATGTAACAAAAACAAATTGCATATTCCCCATGCGGTTATTGATGCGGTTCAACCATTTCACCTTAGGTTAACGAGAATAAATCACTATTTATAAAACAAAACAAAAATTTCGGCAATAGCACAAAACACTGCACACTTTGGCAATTACACAAAATTAAGTATTCCCGTCAAGCTCCAATTTATTCATCGTGAGGACAGCCGAGCCTAAGAACGATGCGTACTCGACCGCGGTCTAAACTCATCCGCTTATACTTTGTACAATTACTTGTTCACTTGAACATTTTGATCCCAGCCCGGCTATCAATCTTTGGATGTCGCAAAAAAGAACGAAGACCTAAATCTAGTTCAAAAGCGAAACAATACTCTTGGTATAAGGGAGTTTTCGAAGAAGCAACTGTAAAGAAGCCAACTAGTCATGACCGTGTAACTAAATTCTAGACAGCTGTTATCATACCGTTTCTGAATATATTTTCTTCTTAATTATCGAAATAGTCATTCCAGACACCCTTATCTGGTTTTAAAAATTTTTTCTTAAAAAGTTCTCAAAAAATTCATAAAAATCTTAAAAAATTCTGAAAATTCTTAAAAAGTTCCTAAAATTCTCAAAGTTCTTAAAAAATTCTTAAAAAAATCCAAAGAAATTACGAGTAATAAGCCCTGCCGTCTAGAGAGGGTTGTACGTGATTTCAAATCGTACTTCGTTATAGAAGCTAGTAAATTGCATCATCGATAAAATGCGATAGGATGCTCCACCACTTCACCCCCAGCCCCTTCCAAAGTTGTCGAAAGTTTTGAGTGTGTGAAATGATAATTTACATAATCTAGTGATCTGTGTTTTAACATATGTTCCATAAGTTTTGAGACTTTTTGAACGGCTTTTTATGCAATGAAACGAATCGAATCCGAAATCATCGCTATTCTGCATACTTTGCCCATCTCTGAATCTTCTATAAACTACCTTTGAAACGGAGCAAAAATGCATTCTTTACAGATTTTTTGCACCTCAACACAAACCGTGCCCGATACCCCTTGGCGGACAAAAGTCTTAGTTTTTATCAATTCAATTCCATATGTTTGTCAAATGATGACTCATTCTGGCTCTGGGTGGTTTATGGGTCTGCCGAGTCGAAATAGTCCGGAGGTAATTGATCGGAAGAGCTTAGGGCATATTTGAGTGGTGAAATTAACAAGTTTGCCTTTTGAAGAGTGTTTTGAACGTGAAATTTTCAAGTTTCTTCACAGGATTCTTAATTGTACCGTCATAAAAGTTTAGAAATACTGTATTCCTCTTGGAATAACCTAAGTATTGATCTTCCAAAGACATCCCAACCTCTAAAATAGTTCATACCTTCGGTAGTTACGATTTTTTGCCAATTTCATGGGTTCGCTGCAATTTTGCCTACGCTGTGATGTTTTGTTCAACTCGTTTCATTTATTCTCGATTGCTCACCCTCAGCACAACATCCCAAATCAAGGGAACTTTTCCACGAGGAGTCGTTTCGTCATTGAGATCATCAAAAGTTCGGTCTGAGACGGGTCCACCAAAATAAGTTGAAACGTGACTACGTAAGACCATCTCCTGGTGAACTCTGGATGATATTTTCAGAACATCTTATTTATGAAAGTGAAGCTGAGGAGTTCCCAAATAATCTATGAACATTGATTGGCATCTCAATTTCATTTATGTAGAGCTGCGAAAGTAGTCTCACAACTTATGGAACATATGTTATGAAAAGTGTGCCTCGACGAAATGTCTTTAGTGAGCTGAATTGTAATTTTCTATTGGAAAAGACGTATGTCAATAAAGTTATTTATATTTTGTATGCACCTGGTTTATTGATTACTACTCCCGGAACATGGAATTCTAACATTGAGAAGACTATCTAAAGATATAAAGGCAATATGTAAGTCAAGTGAAATCTAAAAGTCCACAGATATTCCCAAGTTAATTAAGACCATTTTTCGTGGGTTTACCACGACGTTTGTAACTAGTCGAATTTCGATCCGGGAGTAGGGGGAGCATCGATCATTGTCCAAAATCAGCAATAAAAACATATGAAGAGACCCGTACGTATTAGAATAGATGCGGCAAACAGAGTTGATGTTACGAAAAGACTCGAACGTATTTAAGTAAATATTGCCCTAACTCTTAAGTGTGTGAAATTGCGTCCACATTAAGTTTTATTGGAAATTGCCGATAGGGCAATATTGAAAAACCTGTCCGAAGAAACGGTGTAAAAAAACCTTTCCGAAAGCACAAAATTGACCCCCAAATATAGAAAAATGTTCTACTCAAATTTCTCTACAGCATAGAAAAAAACATTTTTTGGGCTAGGGTCGACCTTAGTACCGACCTAGGGCCCTAAGTGAGGCCTCGGATACACAATTCCATAGCCAATAATGTTTCCCTAAATTTCCTCTGCAACACAGCAAAAAAAATTTTTTTTGGTTAGGGCCGACCTTAGGACCGACATGGCCAACTT
>CM055403.1:125291399-125364282 GCA_029228625.1 Pseudolycoriella hygida
AGCACGGAAATTCCTCATTTTGGTGTCAAATGAAAGCATTTGATGTCACAAAACTGGGAAAAAATTTTTGTGGGAATGGGTACAGTGGTCTGGGCACTGGGACCAATGGAATGGACGAAATTGAGATTCTTGGCCATATACGAAGGCAATTTTCGTCTATATTTCCTTGACTATGCAATATGGAGATTTACTGTCAAAGGCAAAGTTGTAGAGAATTAAATTTAAGCGAACACATGTTTCAGTGTTTTGGGGAAATATGGCCCAATCCTGGTATATGACCACTTCCATAATTGGGCAGGATGCCCCAGATCTCCAGAACTATGAGAGTTAGAAAGTTGGTTCCAAAGGCGAAGTTGTAGAGAATTAAATATAAGCGAACACGTGTTTCAGGGTTTTGGGGAAATGTTACACAATCCTGGTATATGGGCACTTCCATAATTGGGCAGGATGACCCAGATCTCCAGATCTGTGAGAGTTAGAAAGTTGGTTCCAAAGGCGGAATTGTAGAGAATTATATTTAAGTGAACACATGTTTCAGGGTTTTGGCGAAATATGGCCCAATCCTGGTATATGGAAACTTTCATAATTGGGCAGAATGACCCCAATCTCCAGAACTATGAGAGGTAGAAAGTTGCTTAAAAAGGCAAAGTTGTAGAGAAAACTTTTTTAGATAACACGTGTTTCAGGGTTTCAGGGGAAAATGGCTTAGTCCTCGGATATAAGCTTTTCCAGATTTGAATGGTCCGAGACGTACTTCGGTAGGGCCTTTGACATTACCTTGGGTAATTTCTATTGATCTTTGAAATTCTTACAGTTATAAAAGAACAGAAAACGTTGGATTGTTTGCTTATTTATATATTTAGGTACGTTCGAGTCACTTTGCCATATCTATTCTGTTTGTCACATCTATTCTGATACGTACGGGTCTTTGGTTATGTTTACTATGGGTCGCTGCTAGCTAGAGCCCTAAAGAAGCGGACCCACTAGGACCCTACTTGTTTTTTATACATTAATCGAGTAAATTCCATCCGATTTTCGTGATTCTTTTTCTATTCGACAGATAATGAAAGCCTTAAGAGCGTCAAAGAAAAAATGTGGGCCCAGGCCGAGCCTAAGATGGTCGTTATTGTTAGGGTGGATCGATCTAGGCAATTTATTTTGGAAAAATTCAAATATTTTAAAAACTATAAGAGATAGAAGATTGGTGTCAAAGGAAAAATTGTTTGGTTTCGGTGACGCGCATGTCATGATGCCTCCCAATATGGCCATCAATATTAGCGTGGATCGATCTAGACAATATATTTTCGAAAGATTCTAACATTTTGAGAACTATAAGTGATAGAAGATCGGTATCAGTGGCAAATTTTTTTGTGTATGGGAGTATGGGTCAGAGGCCTTTCCTAAGTGTTCTATCTAGGTCGGTTCTAATATTGGCGGTAGTACAAATAACATTTTTTGAAAATATGTCTGAAAAATTTTTTTTTACATTTTTTTAAACTATTTTAACTTTTTTTATTTTGACGGTTGCTTGAATATTTGGAGAGACTTGTACACCGTTTCTTCGGACGGGTTTTTCAATATTGCCCTTTCGGCAATTTCCAATCCAATTTAATGTCGACGTAATTTCATACACTTAAGAGTTAAGGCAACATTTGCTTTGATACGTTCGAATCTTTTTGCAACATCTATTCTGTTTGCCACATCTATTCTGATACGTAAGAGTCCCCTGCATATGTTTTTGGTTAGGGCCGACCTTAGGACCAACCAGAGGCCCGTTTATGAATATAATTCGGTACACGGCTACCTCTCAAATAGAAAAAGAATCAACAAAATCTGTTAGTATTTGCCCGATTTATACTCGAGTTATGTACAAAAAAAATGTAGGGCCCTAGCATAGAATCGTTTTTAGTGCCCTAGCTAAGTCCAAGGACTCAAATCCAAAAAAGTTTCTTCTTGTCGGCCATGCGCAGGTCTTTCAAACAAAAAAAAATTTATGAAAATCGGTTGAGTTTTACTCGAGTTATCGGACGGACCTTAAAGGTAATTGAAATAGTAGATTTTGTAGATAGTATATAGATATGTATGTAGATAGTATATAGATTTTGAAATAGTAGATTTGCTAAGAAAACGAGTCATTACCTTGTTACGAATAGTTGCACGACGAGCCGCCAGGCGAGTCGATGCAATTCGTAACAAGGTAATGAACGAGTTTTCTTAGTAAGCATGAATGCTATTTTGTCATGTTGGAGACGGGTCGTTGAAACCACCAAATCGAACTGACAACATTTTGTAATAAATTTTACATTAAATATTTATATAAACAAAATCAATTTTGAATCTAAAAATCGTGAATATACACATGACACTAAAGTAACAATATTGTTATTGAAAAAACAATGAAGTTTATCGAAATAACAATATTGTTGGCTGAATTAACAATATCGTAACAATTGAATAATTTTATTTTCGTGACGTCATTCACACACACTCACACACTAAGCTAACTAACATGTTCTGCAAAGTTTTCATTACCGTGTCCTAAAAGCAACACAACAATGTGTTATTTTCCAGGCTGAAAACATCTTCAGCAAACTCAACGTACCCGTCTACAACATGACAAAATCTTTTAAGGGATTGAATCTGGGCACTGTGGGCCCAAGGGCCACCGAGCTAGGGCCGTTTAAGTGGTTTTTGGTCTTTTGTACATACAACGAAGGAATTTATATTTTCTACATTATACACATTCACATGTATCGTCGTTTTCAGATTTTTTCGATAAAACGATAAAACGAGTGAATGTGTAGAATGTAGAAAATATAAATTCCTTCGTTGTAACTCGAGCAAATCCTTTCCGATTTTCATATTTTTTTGTTTGAAAGAAATGAGCATATTTGATATTTTGTGGAGCTTTTTGAGTTTTTGGACTAAGCCACGACCATAAAACTGAAACTCTCCTATGGCAAAACGTGTTTTTTCTACATAAATCGGGTAAATCTTACCCGTTTTACAAAAATTTGATTGAATTTGGGCAAAATCGGTAAAAAACTTTCTAAGTAAATCACGAAAATAAAATTAGTGAAAATATGTTGAGTGGTTTGGGCTGTAGGGTGTAGCGACCCTACACGATATTTGGTGCTTTTTCGCGAATATTTCTTTAATGATGAGGTTTTTTGTACATTGTTGCAGAGTAAAAAAAGCAAACATTTTTGTCTATGGAAGTATGGATCAGAGACCTCTCCTAAGTGCTCTAGGGCGGTTCTAAGAACAGGCCTAGTGCAATTTTTTTCTCAAATTTTTTTGTTATAAGGGTTTGGGGAGGTTTTTAGCGCCGTCTGTCGCTTCGGACGGATTTTTCAATATTGTCCTTTCGGCAATTTCAAATCCAGTTTAATGTCGACATAATTTCATGCACTTAGAAACTTCGAATCTTTTTGCCACATCTATTCTGATGCGTACAGGTCCCTTGCATATGTTTTTGGATTCTGTTCATTGAAGCGTTTGCTTGACATCTTAGGCAAATAGAACACCTGATTCCGATGATCGTTCCTTAGGTTACAGTTGGTATAGTGATTTGATTACGTGTAGTGATTGTGACCGGCTTACGATAACATAAACGTTGCTTTAAGGATCTCGAGTCGATGTAGTTGTGTATATTTTTATTGAGTGTAATTTCATCATTTTCCAATCGCCTCGATTCCAAAGAATGCATTTTAAGTGATTGGAACCTTACATCATAATAGCGACGTGGATGCTCCAAATTGAATTTATAGTAAAACATTCTTGTGAATTTTCTTTTTTTGAATTCTTTGAATTCGATTAATCACGTTGTTATATTGAGGATTTCAGACGGGTGAACAGTATTCCAAGCGGTTTCGAACGAGTGCGTTGTATAGCAACAGTAGACTTGACTTACTTCGGAAGTATTTACCGCAACGGAAAATGAATCCAAGCGTTTGACAAGATTTTCTGCTAATCACCTCCACATGATCAGTGAATGATAACTTGTCATCAATAATAACTCCCAGATCCTTAATAGATGAAACTCTATCAATAGGAGTGCGGGCGTTAATAACACCACGGGCGTTATTAGCGCCCGTAGTGCGGGCGTTATTAACACCCCGGGCGTTATTAGCGCCCGGAGTGCGGGCATTATTAACACCCGGGCGGGCGTTAATAACGTCCCGGGTGTTATTAACGCCCCGGGCGTTATTTGCGGCGGAGAAATGTCGTGCCACCGTCTCGCGTATCTTATCGATTTCCAATAACTCGCGAAGGAGACGAATTTCCATCGTCAATCCAGCTTTGAAACGTTGCGATTGGGACTACAAGGCCCCTAACAGACGCATCACGGGCCATTCTATCTGCAGTCTCGTTTCCCATGAAGCCGCTATGGCTAGGAATCCAGATCAAGTTCACTTGATTTCGGGCTGCAATGAGCTGAAGGGAAACTCTACACTTCAGAGCTGATGGGATCCGCGGCTGTAACTCATGTTGATGACTGAATGGATCATAGATTGCTCGATTAACAACATTTACATTGCTCACATCATTATAAACTGTCTTAAAAAACTTAGCAAACAAATTACATATTGAAGACCGCCCACTACTCTGCCGTAATTTGCGTAAGAAACTTATTGATCACTTTTTGAGAGAGAATTACATATATTTTCTCTCTCAAAAAGTATTCACTAAGTTCCTTATGCAAATTACGGCAGAACTAACTTCACCAATTGCACAGAACCCTTCTACTAGGGTCCAACGTGTTTGTTTACATAAATCGGGTAAATCCTAACCGATTTTGTTGATTATTTTTCTATTTGAGAGGTAACCAAGTGCCGAATTATATTCAAAAACAAATTTGCGCCCAATGCTTGTGCTTAGGGCTCAAGTGGGCCTATGCGCGCCTGGTCCTAAGGTCGGTCGGCCCCAACCAAAAAAATTTTTTTTTATGTTGCAGAGCAAATTGAGGGAAACATTTTTGTCTATGGTATGTTAAGTAGAGAGCATTTGTCTCTATTTAGGGGTCAATTTTGTGCTTTCGGAAAGGTTTTTTACACCGTTTCCTCAGACGGGTTTTTCAATATTGCCCTCTCGGCAATTTCCAATACAATTTAATGTGGACGTAAGGCAATATTTACTTAAATACGTTCGAGTCTTTTCGTAACAGAAACTCTGTTTGCCGCATCTATTCTGATACGTACGAGTCCTTTCATATGTTCACATTTGCATTCGCCAAGAAAACAAGAAAAGACATTCTGATAAAGTCGCCCGAAATATTTTTAAAATTGCAAGATCAAAGAAACATTGACCGAATTGAAATTACCACCGCTGCAGATACAAACAGCATAACAAAATTTTGACCAGTACTTCCAAATGTTACCATAACAAAGGGTCTACTACGTCAAAGAGTTTCTCTTTGAATGATCGAATAAACGAGGTGTATATAAGGCCGCATATTCGAGATGATTACTCACTCAATACGTGACCACGCTGATATACACATGGTGTTGCGACAAAGGTGTATTGAAGAGGCGTAAACGTCCCAATCAACCAAACTTTTTGTCGTCTACGTGATTGTTAAAATATAAAGCGACGAATCTATGCCACATTTCTAAATTGACGCTAAATTTTGATCTGTTTCTGATAAAGTCGCCCGAATTATTAGGAAAAGACATTTCTCACACAAATTTGAATTTAATATTAATTTGAAAAAAATCGCGATGGGATTAATTAATTGTTGCATAATTGCATAATTGTTCCTTAAAAAAGCGCTGCCTCACTTGCATCGTTGTTTGGTATTTCGACCATATTTCCCGAATCCAGACGCCAAAGACGACTATAGTCCAACAAATCGTTTTCGCCTAGCAAATCTTTTCTGTATGCGTACCACAGAGATTCTGTTGAACTAGAAACGACAATGAATCATTAGAGTCGAATTCGTCCGGGAAACGTTGAAATTCGTTCTTACTTATCGGATTTTATCGTTTCATAATTTTGATCTGTTTTTGCTCTGTACGGCATCGTGGTCAACGTTAAGTCGAGAAAAACAAATATATTGTCGCCATCATCATCACTGTCATCATCATGACCGAACAAACCGACCAAAGTTCGGTTGATGGACGTTATGAATATGATTTTTTTCTTATCTGTTATCGGTTCTGAGAAATTGATTGGTTGAGAAATTGATTGAATTTTGAACACGCGCGCCTTAGGCCATATCATCGGTTTCTATGAGGTGCCCTGTTCGAACAAAATTTGGCGCGTCTGATTTTGAAATCAAAAATACTCACCCACTCGGAACGTCGTCGAAGCAAGCTCAAAATCGAGAACACAAATGCATCTATTGTTTGCGCATGTAATGAAGATGCCATAAATATTGCTACCGTATCGGCCAGTCGCAACCACTTCGGAAGAGAAAGGGATGTTTACTGTCAACAGTTTCACAGCGGTAGTGAAAGCTGTTTTCGAGTTGATGGTGGTGTTGGCACGATAATGTGCCGTCCAGCAGCACTTCCCTGAACGAATTTTCTTGTTCCTTGTGCCTACCAATGTTTCAATTGCGAAATTTGGTGGACAAAGCCTTTCTAACAGGGCTTTAATGTTTATGAAGTTTACCTCGCTCGAACATGAAATGGCTGTAATTGAACAAAAACGTTTTTGGAGTTGCTTGGATGAGCATTATTAAATGAAAAGGAAATTTTGAATTTACAGGAAAGCTGGATTATCATCTTCATATCAATGTTACAAGTGATCAGGGCACTCAAATAAAATTCAAAACAAGCAAATACAATAACACACGCGTACTCGTGCAGTAAGACACCCTAAACGCAGAGAAATGTTAAGTTTGTCGACACTGCTGACGAGATAGAAGAGGAGTCAGAGGAATGTGAAGTGACAGTTGGGCGTGTGTATATGTTTTGGCAAAGAGTGTTTCGAGACCCAACCGATATGGACCTGGAGCGCGTACAGCAATTAATAAATTCTTCGTTTAGTTAATCGTTAGTGAGAGCTGTCAACGTTCACTGAGAGTGTCGAATTTCTACCCATGTCGGTGATATGGGTATTTTTTTTTTTTATTAAAGATAGTTGTTTAGTCTCCTTTTCAGGTGACTAAACGCGCACGGAGGCCTCTTTTGGGCCTATTGTGCTACTATGTTTGCTCTAAGTTTGCTTGTTTTTAGGCATATTTATATGTCCATAAATTTACCTGACTCCATAATGTAGTTCAGAATATCTTTTGGATTCAAATGCCGGATCAGGCTGTACCTGATTATATAACTCCCTAAATGCTTACGTCTAATGTAGATGTAAGCCGGGGAGTTACATAAAAAATGTTCAGCTGTATCTAATTGGTCGTCGCATTGCACGCAGCTTGAGTCTGATCGTTTGCCGATAGTCGTAAGGTGTTTATTAAAGCTAAAGTGTCCCGTCATTACGCCTATAAAGATTTTTAGCCTGGTTCTGCTGATGTTTAACAGAAATTTTGAACGATTTTTATTTATGCCTATACAATGTTTAGACTGTCTGCAACCCGGTAACTTTTGCCAGTATTGTTTAAAATCGGTCTCTTTAATGGTGTTTATTAATTCCTTTAACTTCGACAGAGGAATCGCTATTATTGGTTCTGGTCCTACAGGTTTACTTTGTGCAGCTAATTTCGCTAGTGAGTCTGCTTTATCGTTCCCCTCAATGTTTGAGTGCGATGGTACCCATATTAGGTCAACCCGATTAACCGTAGCCAAATCGTTCAGAGTTTTGTGACAACTCAGGGTTAATGCTGAAGAAAATGTAACGGAGGATAGCGCTTTTAGAACATGTTCACTGTCCGAGCAAATGAATATAATTTCGTTTGTAGTGTTCCTACTTGTTATTTCGTGACAACATATTATAGCGTGCATTTGCGCCAAAAAAACAGATGAGTTTTGCCCCAACGGTACCGACAGTTCTATGTTCAGTGTATCGCAAAAGATGCCCGAACCTGCGGAGTAGTTTATGATAGAGCCGTCTGTGTATATTACTAGTCCATGCTCAGGCGGCAGAATGTTCTGTAGCCATTCCTCTCTATCGGGAATTCTAATATCATATCCCCTGTTGAAGCTTTGGGCGAGAATTATCCTGTCCGACGACATGCTTAGAAAGGGGTGCGTCTCTACTGTTTTGTACCAGACCTTAGAGTGTTCCGTCATCCTAGGTTCAATCGCTTTGTTACGGCTTAGTCTTTCTAGAGTTTTTAATGCATCCATTTCTATTTGAATATGCAGTGGAGGTAGGTTCAACATGACCTCTAGAGCTGCGGTAGGCGTAGATTTCCAAGCACCTGTGACAGCCGAGCATGCAAGTCTTTGCAGTTTATTCAACTTGTTTTGAACATATTTCAATCGACATATATGGTTCCAAAGGAACGATCCATACAAAAGGATAGGTCTAATTATTGTAGTGTAAATCCAGTAGAGAACTTTAGGCGTTAGACCCCATGAAGTTCCATAAGCTCTCCGACATTGCCAGAGGGCTATGATAGCTTCACTTAAGCGATATTTAAAGTTGAGAATCCATGAAAGTCTACTGTCCAGTATAATTCCTAGATACTTTACCCAGTTTGCCAATTTTATAGGAATTCCTTTTATGGTCGGAGTATACAGTTTCCTGGTAAAAAGTACCATTGTTGTCTTGTTAGGGTTCAGACTGAGTTCACACCATTTTGATATGGTTTTTAGGGTTTGCTGCAATACGTCACAGAGTACATTAACACAGATTTCTTTTGATAGGGTTGCAAGATCATGTGAGAAAGCTTCGATTTGAATACCACTTTGTGGTAATTCTCTTATCAATTCATCTAGAACTAGACACCAGAGTAGTGGTGGCAGTACTCCTCCTTGAGGGCAGCCTTTTACCGTAGTAACTCAAATAACAGACCTTCTGAAGTGGACTGAGACTATTCTGCTTATTAGCATGGCTTGAATCCAGCCAATTAGACCCGGGTCCACGCAAAATTTATGGCAAGCTCTTCTTATGGCTCTATACGTCAGGTGGTTGAAGGCCCCCGCTATGTCTATGAAGCAGCCCAAAGCAAATTGTCCTGTTTCTAAGGCGTGTTCAATGCTAGAAACCAGGCAGTGGAGAGCATTTTCTGTGGACTTGCCCCTTTGGTAGGCATGTTGATTTACCTGCAGTGCGCGAGTGGCTAGGGGGCCATCTCTTATGTGACGATCTATTAATTTCTCTAATGTTTTTAACAAGAAAGATGATAGACTTATGGGTCTGGGAGTTGCGGGAATTGTGAAAAGTTAACACAGCGCTGTGTCTGCAATCCGTACAATGGATCAATGCAGAAATATTACGAATAATCATGTCAACGATATTTAATATTATGAAACTGTATTATTCAGTGTCTAATACGCAACTCGTCGTATGTCCTGTAAATTCTTGAGCACATCTCGGCACATTTACTGTCAAAGTTTCCAGATTTGCATTGACCCATGGCAAATGTGCGACGGGAACGACAAATGTGCCGCTTGAAAAAAATAAAATTTCACATTTGCGAGGCAAATGTGACTCACATATGTGAAAACAAATGTGGAAATGTGAAAACACATGTCCACATTTCTTGACTCAGAACGAATTTTTCGATGAAAAAAGCAGACTGGCACAACAAATGTGGCAAATGTGCAAAAAATACAGCTCAGTACTTGAAAAAATAGAAAAAAAGTACGTATATTTGAAAAAAAAAACACAAAAAAATACGGATCACTTAATACGTCGACGAAATTCTTTTTAAGCCTAAACGGCAGTACGTAAAATTCACGAAACATAAATTTGGAAATGTATGTGAGAGGTTGGAATCGACATAGTGCTAAAATTTTCAAAATTTCGCAGATTGGTTGTGAAATAATGAGTTAAGGCAAACATACCCGCTGAAAAGAGAACGTTTCCACACATTTGTATTTTCAAAAACGTTTTCAAATATAGACGATATTACCGAACTGACAAAGTTCAGTAGTATTTTTCATTGAAAAGTAGCGTTTCCCGCAACTCCCTGTAGTTTTCTACTAACAAATAGTTGTTTTTTCCTGGCTTAGGAATAAAGATAATAATAACTCCTCTCCATCTTATATGCTTCAGTCTGAGGCTAGCCTTGAAAAGGGAGCAGAGAGCCCCTGTTATATGCGTTTTGGCCTGTTGTAACATGGCTGGGATGATTTATAGGGTGATTCTTCCAGCCTATTCTTTCGCGTCTCCTTAAGTTTTTGTTATAATCACGAAGCGCAGAGTAATAATTAGTCCAATTGCCCGTCTTTTTAAATACGTTGAAAATTTTTCTAACTACACAAGAGCTTGTCTTTGTATTTTTGCGTGTAGTAAGGCACGGAGGCACCTGCTTTATGTTTTCTAATTGGTCATGCAGTTTCAAAAGTTTCCACCAGAATAGATTGAAAAGAGTCTGTTAAGCTATCCAACTCTGCGGAACTTTGAATAATTTCAGGAAATTTAACATAGTTCATTTCATTTTTTATTATTTCAATGTAGTGTGGCCAGTTAGTTGAAGAAGGATTTCTAAATAATAAAGGCGGGATTGGGTCAAGATTAACCTTAAAGGATATACATTTGTGATCAGATGTCAGAATATAATTTGTTACATGCCAATCGAAGACTAGGTTGAATAAATCTTGGGTGCATAATGTGATGTCGAGTACTTCCCTTCTTAATTTGTTCTCGAACGTAGGTTTGTTACCAACATTCAGAAGCGCTAATTCTGTGGTCATTATGAATTCAAGGAGGTTGTCTCCTTTCGGGTTTATGTCTGTGCTGCCCCAGGCATAGTGGTGAGCGTTGGCATCTATGCTTGATAACAATGGTAAGTTTCGGCTTTTACAATATTCAACAAGGCTGACGTATTCTGGAGTAGGTGGGCTTGAATTAGTTTCCGAAGGGAAATAAGAAGAGCAAATAACAATATCTCTATCATTGCCATTGAGTTTGGCCGTTAAAATTGCTACAGCTTGGTCTACTGAACTTAGGTGATAAAGAGGGTAAATGTTTAAGTTTTTAGAGTGGAAAATCGCAGCTCTTGGTGACACATTGCCGCCTACATGTATAACATTTCCGTGTTTCCTACTTAGGCCTTTTATTGAACCCCGAGTGGCTACGGGCTCCTGTATCAGAGAAATAAATACAGTCATTTTACGAGTGACGTTATTCAATTCCGTAGAGGGAGTGTAGGCTTTGTGCAAATTAATTTGAAGAAAGTTGAGGCTCTTAGACATTATCGGGCTGCTTAGTGGTTGGTGCTATGGTGGGTATAGTTGTGAGAGCTGTCATGATTGTTAATTTTATTAATTTTTAATCAAAGTTATTGATGATCGCATAAAAACAGTTTTATAATTTATTCCAGTGATCAATATTTATGTTGTTAATTAGTAAAAAAGGGTTTATTTTAGGAAAAATTGTTGAAAAACACATAAAACCAATATAATTTTTTTTATAATTTCGTGTCAAAATTTTAAAAACGAAATCAGATTGCTGAGCGATATGGGGAAAGTTGTCATTTCTTATAACGATTCACCATTGAAACTTATCGGACAATTGCTATACGCGCCCCTGGTGGCGAGCTGTCATTAAGTGATCAATGAGGGTATGTAAAAAAAAATTGAAAATCGGAGGAGATGTACTCAAGTTATGAACAAAAAACATTACAGTACCCGTCATAATGGAACGTTTGTAAATTGTTATTTGTAAATTGGCCGACCGAATTTTGAGTTGTCCGAAATATTTTTTTGACTGCAATTGTCTAGGGATTTACATTTCTAGCCAAAAACTATCTCAAACATACCACAAATTCCTATACCACAGCCAGAATGTGACAAGGCTGTAAAGGAATGGGTGCGTTCAGAGGCAATAAAGCGTTAGCGTGGATATGGTGGGGCCAGGCGCACAAAGCAGTTCCTACCAATGCCCGACTGCAACTGGACAAATGCACTGCTGAAAATGGACCGGAGTCGCATAAGAAGAGTAGTGGGAGCGATTACCGGGCACTATGGGCTAAGCAGTCATTTGTCAAAGATGGGAATCGTTAGCGATCCCGAATGTACAATCTGGTCATTTGAAAGAGACCTGACTGGCAATACTGAGGTAGATTTACATACATTTACCTCAGTGCTGCTAGCCAGGTCTCTTTCAAATGACCAGATTGTACCTGTGGTCTCGAGAACGAAACAACATGTATCAGGAAATTTGTGAGTGTCCAAATGGTTTCTCAACTGAGACTCAGGGCTCTGGGTGGTCATGTGATCAGGCCTCTGGATGTACTAATTGTCCTCAACAAGTTCCTCGCTGGTACTGGTAGGTTCGAAGGATTTACTTGATGAACGGGAAAGGAACAAAGGATAAGCAGATCTGTGTTTCATGACCCAGTAGTGGGTCGTCCCAACCTGATAAATCTATACAAATCTCAAACATAAGTAAATTCATTGTGGCTACAAATGGCCTCAGCCAAATTTTTGGCGGCTTTCAAGTGCTAGTCAAGTGCTGGTCGTACTTCGTAAACAAAATTATATTTATAAAAATATCTGTGCATTTTAGAGGCATACTGTAGACAAATTTTTTGTGTGGAATAATGTTTTGCGTCAAAGTTGTCAAAATGCAAACGTTCCATTCCTTTATGACAAACGAAGCGTCTTTATAAGATTTAACATACTAAAGTGCTGATTCCGTCATTTACGACTCATAAGTACACCTTACCTACTAGACCATGTGTATATCGGCACACTCGGTCACAGAATGATGACTTCTATGAACAGCGCACTTTCTTATATATCACCTGAATCGAAACGAACGACTGGAATGAACGAGTGGAGATGAAGTAGTGTTTTGAACGCTTTGAACTACAGGAATTATGAATTCATTTGGTTATTTTGCATTTGGAATTATTTCTGCAAAGCAGATAAACGACGAAATCAGCACTTTAGTTTGTTAAATCTATGTTGATACAAGGTGGACTTTAAACCACAGTAAGTACCGCAGTTGTTGAAGAAAAATTTTCTTCAAGTGCCATAGCACCATAGCGCCATAGTACCTTTTGACCATTTAGAGCATCAAAATCATTGGTCTCAGACGTACTTCGGTAGGGTACTTTGGGTAATTTCTATGGATCATTGAAATTCATATAGTTATAAAAGAACATAAAAGGTTGTATTGTTTGCTTATTTCCATATTTAGATACGTTCGAGTCTTTTTCCAACATCTATTCTGTTTGCCACATCTATTCTGATACATACGGGTCCTACGTTTCTTAGAAATTTTGCAATGAATGGAAGAACTTTTGGACGTCTAGGGCGTCTGCTCGCGAGATTAATTACAGTTTCCGGTCAACGTGCGATGAAGCAAATGCCTAGCGATTAAGAAAATATCACTTTACCTCATGAAAGCATGAAAATATAGTAAAAACTATGGAAAACCGGTTTCAACATTTAGAAACCAATAACCGGCTATCGAAAACCGGCCCGGTTTACCATTCCCCAGCTGATGTCATTGATATATTTTGACGACTGAAAAAAATGAAATGTAAACTACAGTGCAGAACCGGTTAAGATTTTACATTCTCTGTACGATATTTATTGGTACAATAAGAGGCTGTTCACAAATGACGTACGGATTTTTTAACGATTTTTACCCCCCCCCCCTTCCGTACGAAACCGTACAATTCCAAAGACCCCTCTTAAAAGTACGTACGAATTTGAGGACCCCGCGGATTCTTGGAATTCTAATGAATTTTTGGACGAAGGTCCTATACGTTTACTACAAACAATTTTAATGTAACATGGGGTAGATCGAGGAGTGCACTTGGGGGGATGCATTTATTATCGTCTAAATATGACGTATCAACTTGGTCCGTCTCCACTTTTTTTTCCAAACGGCTCAACCGATCAGCCTAAACTTTTTTCCCTGAAAGGTACATGCCACCCATGATTCAAGTTCGAAGATGAGCAAAATCGGCCAAGTAGTTCCGGCGATATGGTCGAAGAAGTGTAGGTCGGACATGAAATTTTCGAGGGTCGATGAAACTTTTTCGCAACTATCTCAGCAAGTATAGCACGGAAATTCCTCATTTTGGTGTCAAATGAAAGCATTCGATGTCACAAAACTGGGAAAATTTTTTTGTGGGAATGGAGGCAGAAGTCTGGGCACTGGTACCAATAAAATTGGCGAAGTTGAGTTTCTTGGCCATATACGAAAACAGTTTTTCGTCTATATTTTCTTAACTATGCAATATGGAGATTTACTGTTAAAGGCAAAGTTGTAGAGAATTAAATTTAAGCGAACACGAGTTTCAGGGTTTTAGGAGAAAATAGCTCAGTCCTTGGATATAATCTTTTCTAGATTTCAATGGTCTGAGACTTACTTCGGTAGGGTCTTAAACATTACCTTGGGTAATTTCTATGGATCTTTGAAACTCTTACAGTTATAAAAGAACATAAAACGTTGGATTGTTTGCTCATTTGTATATTTAGATATGTTCGAGTCTTTTTGTAACATCTATTCTGTTTGCCATATCTATTTTGTTTGCCACATCTATTCTGATACGTACGGGTCTTTGCTTATGTTTTTTCTATAAATTTACGTTTATATGTTGATTTCAAATAGAACGAGAGCCCACGAGGAAATAATTTTTTGAAAATTCAAAATTATGACTTGTCTATGACTAGGCCTTTCAACAAAAAAGTTATTTCCAATTTGCAATCTTCATTACGCTCCAATACCTTCATTTTGGCACAAATTTAGATTTTTTACGATGTTTGACAGCTGAGATATACACTAGGGCTACCCACGCTAGACTCAACTACCGCTAAAAAAGGTCGTAAAACAAATGTCGAGTAAAGTACACTCAATAGTTTTACGTATTGGGTAATGGAGAGTTAGCGCAAATGACGTATAAGCGATAAGTCATCTTATAAATTGTAATTTTAAGTTATAATTCATATGGCCATAAGTTATAAGTCACAAGTTATAAGTTATACGTCATTTGCGCTAACTCTCCATTGTAACAAAATGGAATTGATGAGGGAATTAAGGCTCTCGGTATAAAATGACAAAAAGACCGAAAAAACGGAGGCAGTCAATTTTCTCTTAGTAAAATCGAAACTTAAAATCAATTTGTAAAAAAACTTTAAAAAAAACTTCAAACAATTTTCGTCTTAGAAAAACGAAATTTATCGAAAAAAATATAAGAAAATTAAGAAAAAATGTTTTGTCTTACAAGGTAAAAGACACAAATAAAAAATGAAATATAAGTGAAAAAATTGTATTGTATATACGACTGGGTTTTGACCCCCCTCCCCCACCGTACGTTATCGTACGAATTCTGGGACCCCCACCCCCTACAAACCCGTACTTCATTTGTGAACAACCCCTAACAGGTCTGTGGTAGGGTTTGGTAAGGATTCATTTGCATGTATGTTACAGAAGTGATCCTAAAATATTTATAATGAGTTGTAAATTTTATCCAGTCCAGACTGTCTATAAGTATTTTTTGAGATGACTGTAAGTCTCACATAGGTCCCATATCATACATTTATTTGCGGCCTAAGCAACTATATCGATGGTTTTCGGTAGAGATAGAAACGCGGTGATCGATTTCACTCCTGTCAACGAACGGATGTTATCGTCTACGCACCAGAGGAAAAAAATAACGAAGCGAAGAAGCTATTTTACGAAAAACTGGTGATAGTGTATGATGGAGCACCGAATCGAGACATCAAAATCATCTTGGGGACTTGAATGCCTCACTACCGTCCCACTATTGGTAAACATAGCCTTCACGAAAATTCGAACGAAAATGAAACGTTCGTAATTGATTTCGCAGCGTCAAGGAACATTCAGCAGTACCTGTTTCGAACATAAAAACATCCACAAAGCGACATGGGTATCACCTGATGGACAAACGAAAACCCAGATTGATCACGTTTTGATAGATGGGCGTCACTGTTCAACTGCATTGGATGTTAAAAGTTGTGGGGGACAGAATATCGATTCAGATCACTGCTTGGTGAAGGCAAAGATGCTTGTTAGGGCTCGAATTTTGATTTCACACTATCGACAGCTGGCATTGGAAAAGTGGGACGTCGAGAAACTGCAGGACGAAAATAAAAAAGACAATATGTGGATAGTTTGGAGAGGAATGGAAAGCGAACAAAAAAATGTAGACGATGCAGAGCAAGCTGCAGCAGAGACGGTAAGAACGAGAACGGGGAAAAAAGAAATGACTGTTTCGATGACGAATGCCGAAAAGAACTGGATGACAAAAATGCGGCTCGAGCGAAAAGTCTGAAAAGATGCACTCAAGGTTTGGTAATCGAAAAGAGACGCGAAATTCTAACCGGAAAGTAAACGAATCGAGAAAAGGTTACAGCCAACAACCTTTATTGTGCAACGACAACGATGGATTGGACTTAGCAGATGAGCATCAGACGATGGGCGGAGTACTTTAAGGAACTGCTGCACCCGAACAGAGCAGCGTACCGGAACGACACCAACGACGACTTGCCATTTCAGACCGCGCAGCCACATATTGCAAAACCAATGCTACATGAAGTGGAGTATGAAATTTTGTAGTTCAAAAATTTCAAAGCCCCAATAACCGACGATATACCTGGAGAACTTTCCAAGCACGGTGGTAAAGCATTATGCATGGAGATGCATGAGCTGGAATGTTGAGGAGTGGCCGAAAGAAAGGTGACAAATTGGAGTGTGGCAACCATCGAGGAATTTATCTGAATTATGAATATCACATACAAAATATTTGCAAATATTCTACACAAACGCCTTCTTCCATACACGGAATCCACTGTTGGTGAATATCGGGGTGATTTTCGTGTAGGTCGTTCAACAAAGCACCAGCAGAAAGCACAGATCTTGGAGAAGTATAAAGAGTACATACAACGTTGAAATACACCAATTGTTCGTCGATTTTAAGGCAGCATATGACAGTGCCAACAGGAGGAAGTTATGCGAAGTGATGGAGGAATTTGCGGTCCTCAAAAAAACTAATCTTGCTAACAAAGTTTACATTTGACGGAGCTATCAGCCGAGTAAGAATCTGAAGCAAATTGACAGACGCTTTCTACATTGGACTATGATAAGGAGATCCGCTCGCGACGCTGCTTTTCAATGTGATCCTAGAAGCATCAGTGAGAACTATGGACATCGACACTAGCAGCACCATTTTCACCAAATGATGACTTGGAAGCTGTTAAAGAAAACTTCATGGGCTTGGACAGAAAAGGTACCGACTTCGGGTTGAAAGTTAATGACGCAAAAACGGAATATATAAATGTCTCCCCATCATGACCAAAACGTAACAATTGCCACACCCACATTTAAGATTGTAAAAGATCTTATACCTTGAATTTAATTCTGACAACGACATCATTGACGAAATCAAAAGCTAACCGGAGTTATTACGGGGTGATAAAAATTTTAAAGTCCAAATTAATAAGCCGAAACTCAAAATGCGCACTGTATAAATCTGTGATAAGACCAATAGTTACATGTGAGTCGTGATGCGTGACTCAGAATCGCTGCTCACGTTCGAAAGAAAGGTACTGCGGACAATTTTTGTACCAGTACATGACGAAAATCAGAACAGATTACGCAGACGATTTTATTTAGCCATAAGCATATGAAGCTTTATCGAGAGCCGGACGTAGTTAAAACAACAAAAATAAACAGACTTCGATGGCTTGGTCATGTGAAGCGTATGGATGGCAACCGTGTTCCGAAAAAAACATCTCAAAACTAAAGCAGAAGGCAAAAGAAGTGCAGGGTGACCAAAGTCCAGATGGTGCGATACAGCTTTTGCCTACCTGAAAACTGTGGGAGTAACCATCTGGAAGACGTTAGCTGCGGATAGGTCCGGTTGGAGAAGCATGTTGAAGAAGGCCAACACCCTTAATGGGTTGTAGTGCCGGTTCAGTAAGTAAGTAAGATTTGTAACGCAAAGCCCGTTGACTATGAACTAGGTAGCAAAAAGAAGGAACCAAGTGGATTACTTCCACTATAAGTGTTTTAACGTTCGCGCTCTCCTGGGATAGTGCAAAGGCACCAGCTCTTGATATGCGAAGGTCGAAAGCATCATGTATGTTGTGTGAATAAAACGCAGGAAATTGCGAGAAATTAAGTTATTCATAACGAAGAGTTCACGGCGACAGTATCCTCTAACAAATGATTTTATTGTATACTTAGAATTGTTCAATTGCTGCACTTGGGAGCTGGAGTGACTGGTGATTGAAAGTAGAAGTTAGGACATTTAAGAATTTTATGTTTCTTTGTCAATACTCTCTTGTTAAATCAATCCGCTTCCTAAATTTTGAATATCTACTGATCGAACTTCAAGTGAACGCGTTCAGATATCGCAACAATATCGACTAAATTGCGCATGCTTCTATACAAAAACATTAATTTGAAATACTTGTCAAGTTTTTCTGGGGCAGCTAAAAATATTTGTTATTATTTTTTTAAACTTAACTAGCGCCATAAATTACTCATTTGTATTGAGTTCACTAAAACATTTTCTAAAGAGAATACAATTGCAAGTTTATGCTGACATCACTTACACATCGAATACTACCAGGTACTTGAGCAATTTAATTTTCCTTTTGCGATATTCGATAAAGACATTTTTGGCTTTTCTTTGGCCAAATTACGTTTTAAATTGCTAATATGATGTCATTGAAATTTTTAGCCAGACTAATCCTTACATCTTTATCACTGATTTTCAGTTGGTTAGCGATTTCTACTCTTCAATGACACTTTGGTATTACGTTTTTTAACGATTGCAATCTCACGTTTAAGATATAATTAAATTAAGTAAATAACACATTAGTTGTTGTACACTTCGTCTAAAACAACTCTCGTGAATCGTTCAAACATTCTCCCTAGACAATCCCATTTCTTAATTTACGGTTGTTTGTATAATTACGTTCTAATTGCTATTCCATTGTTGGAACTGAGACGACGACATATAACTGCTTTCTATACTTTCCAGGAAAAAAATTCCAATGCCATACATCTTAATTCGTGGTAATTTAGCTTCATATAGCCACAAATTTCCTTGGAGAGTGCTCGTTTCAGGACTAAGAGGTAACAGTTTTTTTCATAATATAATTTGGTGACAGGTGGGTTTTGTCTGTGACGTAGACTGTGGCGCGTAAGACGGATTTTATCATGCAATCAATAAATTATTCGTAACAATTTCTAGGGTTTCATACGCAAAAATAAGATTAGTTTTTCGTTTATTCTTGTTTTCCCATTTTCTTCGACGAAAATTTTGTCGTGTTTTATGTATAGATAACCTAACGTTAAAGTTATTTTTTTTTTCAAATGAAATGACTTGAGACGGTGCGGTGGTTTCCAAATTACACTCATCGATATAGTTGTTTACATAATGAGGGCCGCAAATAAATGTATGATATGGGACCTATGTGAAACTTACAGTCATCTCAAAATACGTATAGACAGTCTGGACTGGGAGCTGCGGGAAATGATTGCATTTTCTCACTGTTTCGTTTCCTATTTAGATAATTAAAGATTGCAAGCATTCCACCGAGTAATAACAAGTCGAATGAAATTTTAGGACAATTTTGGAGATTTACTGAAAATGTATCAACTTAATGACGTAACAGATGAGGTACTAGTGAATGCCAAGCAGTCACTGAGAGAAAAATGTCATTAATATTTAGATGTTATTTATTGACAACTTTCATTATGGGCGTATTGGACAGATATTATGTCTTTTGCAGTAAGGACGCAGCTACTTACCAATGAAAATTTCCCAAAATTTCTACGTTTAGCTAGATTTAGGTGAGACACTTCGAACGAGTCGCCGCCGTTATTTGATGGTTTCGAATGAAAAATCTCAAAATATCCTATTTTAGCGAATTTTTGACGTAAAAACCCTCAAAATTACACTTTTGAGCGCTAAAGGTGGCGCTAAATTTCCTCCATTTTCGTAGGGTTCGCTAGACCTTGAAAGAGGTCTTCTAGTAAACTCTCGCTGCCATTATATTGACATAATTTATATAAAAAATTTAGAAAAAAAAAATATCAAAAATTACTCTTTTTAGAGCTTTTTAGGAATTTCATATGGTTAGTTAGGTTTCAAGAAGATCTAAACGCTATAAGAAAATTCTCATCTACTTCTAGGTTTTTGAAATGAAGTTTTCAGCAAAAACCATCGAAAATTATACTTTGTATAGCTTTTTCGCGCTACAAAGTCACATGTAGCGCTCTACTTCATCGCATTTCGTAAAGTTACTTTAGTTTCAATGAGACTTAAGCAAACAGTGAGAAAATGCAATCATTTCCCGCAGCTCCCTGGTTAAAATTTACAACTCATAAATATTTTGGGATGACTTCTGTTACATACATGCAAGTGAATCCTTACCAAACCCTACCACAGACCTGTAAAATCTTAACCGGTTCTGCACTGTATTTTACATTTCATTTTTTTCAGTCGTCAAAATGTAAGAATTTTCCGAAATAGGTGACATGACACCAGCTGGGGAATGTAAAACCGGACCGGTTATCGGTTTTCAAATGTAGAAACCGGTTTTCCATAGTTTTTACTATTTTCATGTTTTCACGAGGAAAAGTGATATTTTCTTAATCGCTAGGCATTTTCTTCATCGCACGTTGACCGGAAACTGTAATTAATCTCGCGAGCAGACGCCCTACATGTCCAAAAGTTTTTCCATTCATTGCAAAATTTTTAAGAAACGTAGGACGCGTACGTATCAGAATAAATGTGGCAAACAGAATAGATGTTGCAGAAAGACTAGAACGTATCTAAATGTAGATATGAGCAAACAATGCAATGTTTTGTGCACTTTTATGACTATAAGAATTTCAAAGATCCATGAAATTACTCAAGGTAATGTCAAAGGTCCCACCGAAGTACGTCTGAGACCATTGATTTTGATGTCCTAAATGTTCTCCCTAATATCGAAAAGAGGAACAACGTAGTTTCTTCAAGAAATCCTGAAACTATTTTCACTAAAATGTAATTCTCACCAACTTTACCATATGAAGGAAATTTCAACTGCCGTAATTTTATAGAAATGTGTCATCCCTCGCAATTCTATATCCCGGGACTCGATAGTTTTCCCCTAAAACCCTGAAACACGTGTGTCGTAAAATTTTATTCTGTACAATTGAACGGTGTTCTGCAGTAACTGAGTGTTTTCATTGTGGTAACAATAGAATGACAAAGATGGTGCAGAACACCGTTCAATTTTGTCTTTGACAGTAAATTTCCATATTGCACAGCTGAGCAAATATAAACGAAAAACAATCTGCTTTCGTATATGGCCAAGAAACTCAATTTCGTCTATTCTATTGGTCACAGTGCCCAGACCACTGACCCAATTTCCACAAAAAAAAAAATACCAGTTTTGTGACATCAAATGCTTTCATTTGAAACCAAAATGAACAATTTCCGTGCTTTACTTGCTGAGGTATTTGCGAAAAAGCTCCACCGACCCTCGAAAATCCATTATTTTTTGTCACTTTTTCGACTATCTCCGGAACCACTTGACCGATTTTGCTCATATTTGATCTTGTATTTGATACTTGTATCATGGGACATATGTACCTTTCAGAGAAAAAATGGTGGATTATTGAAGCAGCCGTTTAGAAAAAAATGGCGGGACGAACATTTTTAGACCCGTATGAAGAACGAAGCTCTTCGAAAAGGAGTCTTATGCGTTTACCAAGACGTTTGTACCCACCCCAATTTCGACCGGGGAGTTAGTGGGGAGCATCGGTCATGGTCCTTAGATGACGAATCAGCAATAAATGTCCGTCCGTCCGTCACCGCTTAACTTGAGTAAAACTCAACCGATTTTCAAAAACTTTTTTTCCCTGGGCTAGGGCCGTTTAAGTTGTTTTTGATCTTTTGCACATAACTCGAATAAATCTTTTCCGATTTTCGTAATTGTTTTTTTTATCGACAGGTCTATGAAAGCCCTAATATTTGTAGAAGAAACTTTTTTGAGATTGCGCCCTAGGATATAGCTAGGGCACTAACAACGAGTCTGTGCTAGCGCTCTACATGTTTTTTGTACTTAACTCGAGTAAATCTCTTTCGATTTTCAAAACTCCCGTTTTATATGGAAGAAAATTTTTTGATTAGAAACCCTTGGACTCAGTCAGGATCCTAAAACTGAGTTTCTACTAGGGCCCAACGTATTTGCTTACATAAATTGGATAAATCCTAACTGATTTTGTTGATTCTTTTTCTATTTGAGAGGTAATCGAGTACCGAATTATATTCAAAAACAAATTTGGACCCGGTGCCTGTGCTTAAGGCTCATGTTATGTCGGTCCTAAGGTCGACCATAACCAAAAAAAAAAAATGTTTTTTGCTATGTTGCAGAATTAAGGGAAACATTTTTGTCTATGGAAGTATGTGTCTTAGGCCGCTACTTGAGGCCTTAGGTCGACCCTTAACAAAAAATTTTTTTTTGCTGTGTTGTAGAGAAAACTGAGGAATACATTTTCGTCTATGGAAGTACGCGTCCGAAGCATTTTCTTATGACCCTAGGTCGGTCCTAAGGTCGGCCCTAGCCAAAAAAAATAGTTTTTTGCTATGTTGTGGAGAAAATTTAGGAAAATATTTTTGTCTCTGAAAGTATTTGTCCGGAGCCTCTCCTGAGGGCCCTGGGCCCTAAGGTCGGACTTAGCCCAAAAAATGGTTCTTTGCTATGTTGTAGAGCAAAATGAGGTGAATTTTGTGCTTTCGGAAGGGTTTTTTTACACCGTTGCTTCGGACGGGTTTTTCAATATTGCCGTAATTTTACTTGCGAAATATGTTGGATCAGGCTGCCCTCCACTTTTGAGGCGCAGGGCAGGGTCAAAGATTCAAAAATTAGGCAAAAATCACAATTTTAGAGTCAAAAATGGGGCTGGGGTTACTTTTTCACCCCAATCAAATTTATTTTCGTAATTTACACGAAAAGTTAGCCTTACACTTCTATGCACTCGATTTGATCAGACGCCCTCGGGTACCTCAAAAATAGGTCTGAAAATCGATCAAATAAGGGTTTTCGGAGGGCAAAAAAGGGCAACGGGTCAATTTTGACCCACGATCGGATGCATTTTTAAACTCTACGCTTCAAACTACGCTCACAATATGACATGAACACTCCTCACCTCAACATTTCTGGAAAAAGCCACTTGATGGCGTTCTGAATGAGTTAAAATGGGAATTGTTGAAATCATCGTATTTCCAGCACCTATCGCTAAAAATCCGGAAGATCAAAATTCAAGATAGAGCTATGGTTTCATGGGCAAGGTTTCTTAGAATGACCCTAGCGAAGTCGAATTTTTTCGTTCCCTACAAATCGACCCACCCTGGACACCTTTTATTGACATAATCTATCCAGAATACTACGATACTACACGATACTTCCCCCTTACTCCCAGGTCGAAATTCGACTAGTTACAAACGTGGACGTAAACACATAAGACCCTTTTTCGAAGAACTTCGTTCTTCGTACGGGTCTAAGAAGTCTGCCAGGTTATTTGGCTGGCATATTACTAAATTTAACAAATCATGAGAAAGTTTGCCTTTTCCAACCGTTCCACCAAACTTTTATTTTCAAATGAAAGCGAATGACTCGAAAATAACAAAATATTGTAACTGATTTAGGTCAGTAGATAAGCGTTTATCAACGGAAGCAATCTACAACAGACTCGTGCATTTTACAACCAAATGTAACTAAATTCTGTGCATACAGCCATTGCAAAAACGATGTAATTCAATGGATATGGATGTATCGATGACTTAATAATAGCGCCGTCTCTTACTCTATCCACCTACCCCAGCCATCTGTAACGTGTAATTGAAATATCCCCTATATTTAGACACAGTTGAGAATTACAGGAAAATTTCAACACTCCCAAAATCCCAATCCCAACTGTAGAACACATCATTCATATGGTGATGCACACTGCAGTCAGCTGTCTGAATTAAAGTCCTCTGATGCACAAGTACTTCAAAGGACATCACCTAAATTTTCTCTCATAAGTTTCCTTGTGGTAATTAACGCGTTTAGTGAGACGACATTTTCTGTCAAACAGTCAAACTATACGAAATTCCTTAATGAACTACACAAGCTGCCAATCGAACAATTTTTCGTCATTTGACAATCGTGAATTTAGTCATTAAATTTCGTATACTCTTTTAATACGTGGTTTCCACAGTCTGTTTTTCAGAGCCCTTTATTGTCAGTACGACTTGGCTCTTGGAAACGATAATCTGTCTCTTAAGATTAATGGAATATTAACGAACAACTGCCACCACTTATTTCCAATAGTGGTATGTCCTCCTCAACCCATGGACTAATATTTGAGAAAACGTCGTGTAAAATAACTAAAAACTCGTATAAGAATGAAAAAGTATGAAGAGAATATTTTCAAAATTGTTTTCTTTGAATTTTTACGGGAAAATTTTCGGAAAACCTTTACACGGCTTTTCTACACAATTTATACACCGCCAGACCTGTTTTCCATTTGGAAAACCTTTGTGGTTATTTATTCCGTCTTTTAAAAGGAAAATCTTTGGATGAGCTTTGGACTTGCTTTGTACGGTGTTTTCATTGTGGTAACAATAGTCTGGTGCATAACGCCGTCCTTGTGTAAGTCCTCTACGAGCTTTACTTGCGAGACCCTTTTCTGACCATTCATTAAACCATAAGTTGAAAACTTCGGAGAACTTTTTGGGAAATCTGAGTTATCGTAACATAGCCCAACACTTCGTAAGGGTCTAAACGCTCTATTTAACCGAAAAAGCTTCAAACTTTCACGCACTGAATTGAAAATGACAATTATTATCATCCTCACTGTTTATTTGTCTTCAAAAAGTCTATAATTTAAAGCTTTTTGACTAAACATTTAATCAATGAGAAAAAGCTGGAAAAATTAGAGCTTCTCATGTCGGTATTCAGAAAGAGTCCTGATGCAATTGTTCTTAGTGACAGCTGGCTCAGGGAGGATGATGAAGATTTTTATAACCTGAATTCCTAAATCCCCTACCATGGCGTGAGAATACACAAGGAGGGAGGTGGGGTTAGTGTGTTCGTGAAGTCAACACTCCAATCGAATGGCAGATTATGAATGAATCCATCGGTGTTTAGGCGGATAGTGAAGACTTGTAAACGAAAGACGTCTGAACCGTTTATTGATAGCAAAGTACTGTACCTTGTTAAACGTCGTGACAAAATCTTTCGCTTGACCAAGCTGTTTCCCAATAATTTTGCTTATCGAGCATGGCTGTGTAATATTAGGAGGTTGGTTACTTATAGAATACGATTCAAGAAGGGGGATTACTTCACTGCTCAACTAGAAGGCGCTGAAGACCCTAAAAAGTTTTGGACAACTATCAAGAAAGTCCTTACGAATAAGGAACCTGATCCACTGCAGTGCCCTAAGATATTTGTCAATGGAATTGTAGCGAACGAATTTAATGAGTATTTTGTCAAGGTTTCCACCAACGTGAACGCATACACCTCCTCTTCGTGATCTGCGCGAGACTAACTATCTCAAAGGATTCAACTTTGAGTTAGTGAGCAATTCGGTAGTCTTCACTCATATTGATAACCTGCGGTCTGGCTCATCAGCAGGACATGATGGTATCGGCGCTCGATTCTTGAGGCAATACAAACAGCATTTGCTAGCGTGTATTTGCTCTATGGTAAACAGATGCATCAAAGAAGCCCATTTTGATGATGTCTTGAAATTTGCTAAAGTCATCGTCCTTCCGAAAGCAGCTGATCTAACCGAGATTGGCAATTATAGACCAATATCACTGCTGTCTACCCTCTCAAAGCTCCTAGAGAAGATTCTTTACGAACAGTTATATACCAGATTAGACGAAGAGAAGTTTTTTAAAATGAAACAATTTGGCTTCTTAAAGAAATCAAGCACACTTGCGTGTTGTTTGGATTTATCCTCAAATTTGAGGCGTGACTTAGACAAGCGCTTGTTTGTGGGATGCAAGGCTGCCGCGCTATAGCGAAATAGCGCAAAATTTCGCTATCGCTATCGCTTTCCGTTTGTCGAATAGCGACAGCGATAGCGACTTTTTCGTTAGTTTCACGCTATCGCTATCGCTATTTTTCATATGTTTGAATATTACAAATTTCTTCGTTCTGCTATTGAAAAATCATTAGGAAACTACCTGCGTGTTTATAAGCAAAGGTATATTGCTTATATCGAAATTAGAGCTTTCGAAGGTCCTCATCTGTCTCATTAATTGATTTCCACAGTGAGCATTCTCTATTTTAAGTGAACACTTAATCACCAAAGAACTTGAAATGAGACCATTCAACAGTCCTCTACGGTCTCAGTAATAGTTTTTTAAATTAAAATCTGAAAATATGAGAAGTAAAGAGGTGACCTCAAAAGTCTCAACACTTTCAATGCATCGAAATTATCTAAAATGAGAAGTCCTCAACGTGTACTTTAACTGAACTTAATTTTTTAATGGATCAAAATAAGGATTTTTTTAGACCAAGAAATACTTAAACTTGAGACAAATGCGAGGTCTCTTTTTAGTTTCATTTGAGACTTTTTTTTTACTTGGGTGGTAATAAGCTTAATTATTCTAAAATATGTAGTTGGTTTATACGAACCTCGACACGTTGTTTTTATTTCTATATTTCAATTTATTATATTATTTAAACCAAACATCCATCTTAACAAAGTGTAACATCGAGTCCTAAGTCAATAAAATGAAGTATTTTTATTCAGATACCTTGACTCAACATACGATAGCAAAATAGCGCGAATTTCGCTATCGCTATCGCTATTTCGCTATAGCGATAGCGACGCTATCGCTATTGAATTTTGAATAGCGATAGCGTCGCTATTTTTTTTCAATAGCGCGGATGCCTTTTCATTGATTCTAAAAAAGCATTTGACTTGGTCAATCATGGGGTTTTGTTGAGGAAACTAAGGGGTTTGGGTTTGGGTAGTTCTGCGTATAAACTGATAGAAAGTTACCTGGTTGGTAGGAAGCAGTTCGTCAGCATGTCTGAACTACGGTTCGCAAAGACAGTCTAAACCACAATGTTAAAAACTTTGATACAATATGATTTTGACATTGTGGGTTAGACTGTCTTTTCGAACCGTCGTTCGTCTGGTGTTGAGAGTTCGCCTCTGGAAGTTGTTTGTGGGGCTCCACAGGGCTCTACTCTGTCGTCTCTTATGTTTGTGGTCTTTCTTTACGACCTGTTTCATGTGGGCTTCAAAGGAGGTCTTTATCTGCATGCAGATGATACCGCATATTGGACCATTCCATAAAAAAAAAATTCACTACATCTGTGCCAATAACGTACCATAACAAATTTTGCATATATTTTTCGGAGGATACGATGTTCAGGAAAAATGAAGTTTAAGCATGAATTAAAAAATGTGAGAAATAATTTTGATGATATCTCTCTTGTGGAAGCTGTTATTTCAAGTTTCGCTTCCGTTAGTTACGCAACATTTGGTGAAAAATTGTAGCGTAACTAACGAACATGAAACTTGAAATGACATCTTTGAAAATAGATATCACCAAAATCATTCCGTACAACGTTTTTTGTTCATTCTTAAACTACATTTTTCCTGAACATTGCAGCCTTTGAAGAATGTAGACGAAATTCGTAAATTCACTTTTCTAACTGCTGACACAAAATCTTCCATATGGAAATTTAAATATTCGGCGGATTCCATCATCAATCTGAAATCTAAGATGCAGAGTGATCTATGCCTATTGCACAGTTGGTCACAGAAAAACTTGATGTCTAAACTATGTCTTGTTCAAGCAAGGATCATTGGCTAACTTTGAATTGACTTATGACAGAGAAACGCTCACTCGTAAGAGAATCGTTAAGTACCTCGGCCTATGGAATGATCATGTTAGTGGCATCATAAAGAAAATTTCACCTCTTATTGGCGTTATGAGACGTCTCAGATCTTTCGTACCGAAAGGGGTACTGTATAATTTGTATTTTTCGTACGTGCATTCCATTTGAGCTATTTGAATCCAGTGTGGAATTGCACACCGCAGTGCGTTCTAAATGATTTTTTGCTCCTGCAAAAAAAAAGCTCTGTGTAACATGTGGGGGTTAAAATTTAAAGATTCTGCCAAGCCGTATTTCAATGGGTCAATACTTCCGATAGATTACTTTAATGCGTTCCAGTCAGCAAACCTAGTGTATTCTCTAAAAACTAACCTTTTGAAGAACGATTTTTGTGTACGATAGAACTCTGAAGTTCATGATCACTTTACGAGGGGAAGACACCTCCTTCACACTTCCTTTGCCCGTTTTGGACAATTTGCAATTGATATTCGCGCTTTCAATTTTTACAATAGTTTGCCCATATCTATACGTGAGTCGAGAGGAATAAAAGCCTTTAAACAACGTTTAAAAAGTTATTTGATTAAAATGTTCCATCAATCGCTGGAATACAGGCTGAGGTGGTGAAAAGTCGCAAGACCCATCGTTGTTACATTTTTTTTCTCTTTATTGTTGTTGTTTTTTTTTTTTTTGATTAAATTTTGGTTTATTAGACAAAAAGAAAGGAAAAAAATTTATTTATTTGATCTAATGATTTAAATTTTGGATTTAATTGATTGATTACATATAATGTATCAGGAGGAAAGAAAAAAAAAGCGAAAAAGGAATATTCATATTTCATTTACTGATTTCAATTCCAGTTTTAATTATTTAATTTGAAATAATACTTAGTTCGATTTAAAATATTAGTTTTGATTAAAGAACAGAACATGTACAGGCCAAGCGCCTTCAATGTTAAACCTGAAATAAATAAAAAAAAGAAATAAAATGAACAATTTGTAGCCACTGACATTGAACAGCTGGGCAGAATTCCTTCTGGAGGATATAGTGATGAATCGACAATTGCGTTTCTTCAACATCCTTGTGTTATTTTGTCGGCTCTAGAGGTTTGTTTGGGCTTGAATGTAACTCCAGCTTTTTCTTGATGTTTTATTGACACAAACCGCTAAAAATGGCACATAAACAACACACATTGGAAATGCATGCACAATATATTTGCTTCGAAAAATGGTTCATTTTATTAGATTTTGTTTTACTCACCTCAATCTTCCTTGTATACACTAAATTTGGCAGTAGAATATTAACAACAAATTGGACTAAAGACAAATTTTTAACTAATTGACATACCATTCACCACAGGTTTTGGGCTATAGTGTGGTAGCCTCGTCATCAACACCTGTAAAACAAGACTATAACGAGTATATGTGGACTATGCGACGTGATTTTCCGAATCAACAGTTCATATCCGAGACAGCCTCAGTCGTTGATCGTGATAATATTTCGAACGTTGGACGAGAAGCTCTTGCCACATTAAACAACAAAGGTGACGCATGAACACTTAACGAAACGCGCATAAAATACCCATAATTGCAATCAATTTAATTAAAAACAAAAATTAACTACAAAAGTAAAGTAAATAAAAAGAAATGTCGGAAACACTACAACAAAATGTTGTCACGGTTGCAGTGCCTCCCATTGAGGGAACGTATTTTTATGTTGCCGTTAAGGGATCACTGCACGCTACGGACTCATCAGTGTTCGGATTGAATCGAGACGAATCAGCTGCTTTGGCCAAACGATTTTCGAATACATCCATCGGAATTGTGAACGGTATCTCGATTAAAGGTGCGCCGATGGCTGTAATCAATTCGTTGAGTCAGTTAGGGTATAAAGTGGTTTGTTCGACTGGTGAAACCGAAGTTATATGGACAATGGCGCGTGAAGTTTAAATGTCAAAATTTTGAAAACGTCATTGACTTTTGATCAAAGTGTCTTTAAATCTATATTTTCGTATTTTTTTTTTTACATTTTTCCGTATTAGTTGGTTTTGTTTTAAATTTACATCCCCTGACGTAGACTGTGAACGCTTTTAGTAAGTTACAAACAGAAATAAAGAAATGAGTGAACATAAACATGAGAATGGCGTGTGCCATTGCAAGTCAACAGTGGCAGCTCAATCATTAACAGAAATGGATTTCGATCGTGGGATATGGTCGGCTGGTAAGTTAAACTTTATTACTCATTCACGCCATTCACATTGCGGGTTGGACCACATGAATTCCTCAATTCGTTTCTTTTTGGAAAATCCGTAAAATTAATTTCCCCAATGCGTTCACAAAAATCGTTTTATAAAACTAATTTGTTGATCAATTTTGTCGGGAGAGGTGCCGCACCGTTTGAAAGGCAATAAAATAAGCTTCCTATGAAAAATATTTTTTTTTACGTAATAGTTGATATGATGGCGCTACGAGCGCTTTTCGGGGGTTTCGGACTGCTTCAATTTTTTGTGTCGGGTGAAGAGATCAATGTGTGACATTTCTTTTTTTTCGGGCATGCCTAACTCACATATAACGTGCGCCCGTGTAGTTTAGATCGTTGGAGAGTCTCATGTAAGCCTGATGCTTGTTCAGTCCACAAAGCCCGATGATCGCACCCACCACATGTTTCTCCGTCATAGGCGCTTCAATGATCAGATAATTCCGACCGCACCCAACTCTTCATCACTTTCACGCATGCATGTGTGATGGATATAAAAAAGATGAAAGAAGGCACGAAACTCGATGCTACGTAGACTTTTGTCGCCGGCACAGTCGCTCTCTCGCCTCCCTCCACCAGGCGAAACGCCTTAGGAAGTCTTTCTTCCTAGACATCGGAAAGACCTCGTTAGTGATAGCCATCTTGATTTTGCCCGAACTGAAATTCGTAGTCCAAAAATCATTCTGCGGCAGAATACCGCGGGCCAGCCGTGGAAAAAGCTTTCGCTTTCAATGCTAAGGGTGGCAGGTTTCAATAGCTGTCGTAGCTGTTGATTTCATAGCTCCGGTAACACAAATGCATACCAGCCATGAATTTCGTTTTACTCGAGCTCTTTATGTCGAGCCACTACACAGCGCAATCGTGACAGTTTCTTCCAAACGAATTCCTGCATATCCAAAAACCTACGGAGCCTTTTGTGCGCCTAGTCAGTGACTTGCTCGATCCAAGTTAACTTTCAATCGAGAACGACTCCCATATTATATATGATGTCTCTCTCACATTCGGAGGCGTCAAAATACGGGATAAATGCAAAAATCCGGACGAAGTTGTATGTAACACAGCAACAAAAGTTTATTATACAAATTGATATTTTATCAACAATACTGCGCCGGGGTCGAGGGGCGGCAGCCCCCGCAAAGGGCGTCAAAGGGAAATATCCAAAGTTGCGGTGTCTAAGGGGCCGCAGACGCGGGGATGAGGGGGCAGAGTCTCCCAATATTAAATATAATAGACTGCCGCCACAATTTGTCATGTTGAGGATACAAAGTCCTGATGCTTCAAAGTACGGACGCTACAAACCCGGACGATCATCTGGAACATGATGCCTCTGGATCATGACGCCTCAGGACTTTGTATCTTCCGGATTTTGACACATCCTGATTTTGACGGCAATGGAATTCGACGCCTCCGGATTTATCGCCGGGATTTTGTCGACTCCGAATATTGTGCCTCCGGATTTGGAAGGTGAGCTCCTATTTATTTAACTCGCCTCAGATATCCTACAAGTTTGTGACACACACAAAACGTCAATTGAATGTTTTCTAAAGTAGTAGCGTAGCCCTTTCTTAAGTCCATGTGTCTATATTTGTACCTTAAAAGAGCTATTGATGTAACCTTTTATGTCCAATTTTGACATTCGGAAGGTATAACGTATACCTGAACTCCGGATTTTCTCTTCGACGGCCTATCATCCCGTTTTATCTACTCCTATTTAAACCATACAAGTAAATCATACTGCTTCGTGCAATGACAAAACTCCTCAATTTTTGGACCCGTACGAAGTACAAAGGTCCTATACGTTTACTACAAACAACTCGCCTAGTGATGACGAATCAGCAATAAAAAATGTCTCACCGTTCGTCCATCCGTCTCCACTTTTTTTTCCAATCGGCTTAACCGATCACCCCACACTTTTTCATCTGAAAGGTGCATGCCTCCTATGGTTCAAGTTCGAAGATGAGCAAAATCGGTCAAGTAGTTCCGAAGATATCGTCGAGGAAGTGGGGGTCGGACATAGATTTTCGAGCGTCGACGAAACTTTTTCGGTGTCAAATGAAAGCATTTAATCTAACAAAACTGGAAGAATTTTTTTGTGGAAATCGGGTTAGTGGCCTGGGCACTGGGACGAATGGAATGGAGGAAATTGAGTTTCTTGGCCATATACGAAAGCATATGGTTTTTTGTCTATATTTCCTTAACTGTATAATATGGAAATTTACCGTGAAAGGCAAAGTTGTAGAGTATAAAATTTTACAGAACAGCTGGTTCAGAGTTTTACGGAAAAATTACCAAATCCCGGGATAAAGCAACTTCTAGAATTGGGAAGGATGACAGAAGAAACTACGTTGGTCCTCTCTGTGATATGGTGCAGCGGAGAACATTTTGGTTATCAAAATCAATGGTCTCAGACGTACTTCGTTAGGGCTTTTGAAATTACCTTGGGTAGTTTCTATGGATCTTTGAAATTCTTATAGTTATAAAAGAACACAAAACATTGTATTGTTTCCTCATTTCTATATTTAGATCCGTTCGAGTCTTCTTGCAACATCTATACTGATACGCACGGGTCTTTGGTTATGGTACTTGATTATTCATTCTATGTTAAGCTTCCTCCTCCAACTACAGAGAATTGGCGACTTGCATTCGTCACGGATAAGCACATTGTATGATGCGCCGAGAAGGAAAATGAGGATTTTTATAATTTTTTTTGAAATTCTACTCTCTGCATGTAAATTGAGGTGTTAATGGTGTTGTGGTTAAAGACCGGTATAAGCACCGTTATTACAGATGGCGGGATGCCACCGTAGAATAGCGTTACCTTTTTAGACCCGGACGAAGTAAACTCGTTTCAATATTTTTATGAACTTTTTACTTCTGCGCAGGTTTTTGCGGTGTTAATAACCTGCACAGGAATAAAAAGTTCATAAAAATGTTGAAACGAGTTTACTGGTCTTATGCGTTCACCACGACGTTTGTAACCACCCCGATTTCGACCGGGGAGTAGGGAGGAGCATCGATCATGGTCCTTAGATAACGAATTAGCAATAAAAAAAATGTCCGTCCGTCCGTCACCGCGATGACTTGAGTAAAGCTCAACCGATTTTCAGAAACCTTTTTCCCTGAAAGGTAATCGAAATATCTTTTATGGGATTGAATCTGGGCACTGTCGGCCCAAAGGCCGCCGAGCCAGGGCCGTTTAAGTGGTTTTTGGTATTTTGTACATAACTCGAGTAAATCTTTTCCGATTTTCATATTTTCTTTTGTTTGAAAGACCGGGGCATAGCCGACAATTTATAAAAGAAGTTTTTTGAATTTGAGTCCTTGGACTTAGCTAGGGCACTAAGAACGAGTCTATACTATGACCCTACATGTTTTATGTACATAACTCAAGCAAATCTTTTGGGATTGTTATAATTGTTTTTTAATCGACAGGTCTATGAAAGCCCTACTATTTGTAGAAGAAACTTTTTCGAGATTGGGCCCTAGGACATAGCTAGGGCACAAAAACGAGTCTCTGCTAGCGCTCTACATGTTTTTTGAACTTAACTCGAGTAAATCTCTTCCGATTTTCAAATTTTGTTTGATCGAAAGGTATAGGACTGTCTACCGTTAACCGTTTTATGCAGAAAATTTTTTGATTAGAAACCCCTGGACTCAGTCAGGGGCCATCCATAAATGACGTCCAGTTTTTTCAGTGCTGCCAGCACATTTAAATCGTTAATAATTCGATAAATATCCATTCTGGCGAGTCAAATGTGTGTTCTACCCGCTAAATGCCCCCACATGTTTGACTCGTCAGAATGGATATTTATCGAATTATTAACGATTTAAATGTGCTGGCAGCACTGAAAAAACTGGACGTCATTTATGGACGGCCCTTCAGGACCCTAAAACTGAGTTTCTACTAGGGCCCAACGTGTTTGCTTACATAAATTGGATAAATCGTAACTGATTTTGTTGATTCTTTTTCTATTTGAGAGGTAATCGAGTACCGAATTATATTCAAAAACAAATTTGGGCCCGATGTCTGTGCTTAGGGCTGAAGTGGGCCTCAGGTCTGTTCTAAGTCTCGCTCTAGCCAACAAAAATTGTTTTTGCTATGTTGCAGAGCAAATTGAGGGAAGCATTTTGTCTATGGAAGTATGTGTCCGAGGCATTATCTTATGGCTCTAGGTCGATCCTAAGGTCTGCCCTAGACAAAAAATGGTTTTTCACTATTTTGTAGAGAAAATGGAGGGAAATATTTTTGTCTATGTAAGTATTTGTCCGAGGCCTCTCCTGAAGACCCTAGGTCGGTCCTAAGGTCGGCCCTAGACAAAAAAATGGTTTTTGCCTATGTTGTAGAAAAATTGAGATGAACATTTTCGTTTATTTGAGTGTTAATTTTGTGCTTTGGTAAGGGTTTTTTTACATTGTTTCTTCGAACGAGTTTTTCAATATTGCCCTCTCGGCAGTTTCCAATACAATTTGATGTCGACGTAATTTCATACACTTAAGAGTTAAGGCAATATTTACTTAAATACGTTCGAGTCTTTTCGTAACATCAACTCTGTTTACCACATCTATTCTGATACGTACGGGTCTCTTCATATGTTTTTATTCGATAAGTCTATGAAAGCCCAACAATTTATGGAAAAAAATTTTTTGAGGCCGGGCCATTGGACTAGGGCAGGCCCAATGGATAGGGCCAAATGTCTTTTTACTATAAAAACCGAGTAAATTCCTTCCGATTTTTTTTATTCTTTTTCTACTTCAGAGGTAATAGAAGGCCTAACAGTACTCAAGAAAAAATTTGAGGTGGAGGCCTGTAATTAGGGCCCTCTGCCGGACCTAAAGGTCGCCCGCAGCCCAAAACAATTTTTTTGCTATGTTGTAGAGAAAATTGAGTGGAACATTTTTGTGCATGGAAATATGGGTCAGAGGATTCCCAAATATGGGTCCGAGGCAGGCCCAAAACGAATTTTCTACAATGCTTCTTCGTACGGGTTTTGCAATATTGCCATTTCGGCAATTTCCAACAGAGATGAATATGCATAATCAGTAATTTAATACAACGATAATACATGCAACGGGATTCGTACGGGTCCGCGAAGCTTATGTTTTTAAACAAAAAAAAACTGATTGACAAAATTAATTTTTCTTCAGCCTTGTACAACGACATTGGCCGTCTGAAGGATTTAATAAGTCGTGGACATACCAACCATCTAGACGAAACTGGCTACACTGCATTGCACTACGCTGCTCGTAAAAACAACATTACCGCTTGCGAGTTATTAATCCGAGCCGACGCAGATGTGAATGCTAAAACAAATGGAGGAGTTACACCACTCCATAGAGCTGCTATGATGGGTAGATACACTGAGAATATCTTGCCAAATTAAATCATTTCCTTGATAACTTTTGTGGCTTAGGTCATATTGATGTTGTAAAACTGTTGCTAATTCATCGGGCAGATGCCAAAATTCAAGACAGTGATGGAAATACGGCAGCACATCGTGCCGGTCAAAATGGTCACCATGCCGTTCTTCATTTGCTGCTTCAAAGCGATGAAAGTCTTGTGAATTGTTTAAATAATAGAGGACAGACACCGTTGAATATTACAAAAAGTTAATTTGAAGATTGAGTCAGCAGGAAAGAGCTGGTTTTTCAGTTCAATTAAAAGTATTATTTTTTAAATTATAATTTTATTCGTTCTTGCCATTACATCTAATAATTTTTCTCAAGTATAAGGACAAAATGTAAGTGATTTTTCTAACAATTTTTAAGAGATTCTACACGTTATTTTCGTATACAACATTTTTGATACAAACGTGTGGTAAATTCATTCAAAAGCTAAAAAAAGGTTTTTCTATACTCGATTAGTGTTGTTATCACGAAATTTTTAACTGTGTATAACTCTTCTAGCTTTGTTGGTGTTGTCATTAGATTTATAATAAAATTTATGCAAAAAAAAATATTTTTTTTTACTTTAAAATTGGTTGTCTAGGCAAACCTTTTCAATAGCCAGATTTCCTTCAGATCGAAAAATGTTTCGAAAATCGCCATCTCCCGCAGGAAATAAGTTTGACGTACGCTGAAATGCGTCACGCCCCAGGGCACCAATTTTCACAGCCACAGAGAAGAAGTGTTTTATTTCGACGACGGCGATGTTACCGAGATTTTTCGGCCGACGAATTGCTATGAAATTAAATTCAAAAGACACCGAAGTCTCATATCCATATGGCTCTCCTTAGAAGGGGGAGGAGGTATAGGTAAACCGGACAAATTTGGAGGAGGGGGGGGGGGTGTATAAGAAGTGTGGTGTCTGACAAAAACAATGGAAGCATGGAATGTGCACTTGTTACCATTTTGAAAGTAAGACAACGTCGAACGGTTGCTCGACGGGTTGATGAGATGGCGGTAGTTATTAAGAAGCGGTAACTACTTTATGGGAATGCTCTGTCTGTCTTTGCACGTTTTTTGACAGCTGTTAGCGTGACCACTACTTTCTTATGCCATTTCAATGGTTTATTTACAACAAGGTATACTAGTTCTTCCGTGGGGAAGAAAAAACTTGGTCACATCTAAGTAATTTTAAACCAGTTACTGCATGTTCAACACTTCGCTGTGGTAGTCGGAGGCTATAACTTGGTTTTGATGAAACTTCAACACCTGTAAATGTGTCTTAGGTTTGCCATAAAACATACACTTATCAAAAGCTCTAATTTAAGACAGAAAAGAGCAGTTTTAGATCTATGGGCTTCTTACGCTCAGTAAATCTGTAAAAGATACACTCTTTTTGTCTGAGAAAGATGTCAAAACACGTTCATTGCATGTTCACATCTTTCTTCTTCTTTCGCGTGGGTATATGAGAAAAGGGAACTAACGTGATTTTACAGCTTTAACATAAATTATCTTGTTAAGTTTTCTCTGAAATGTGTCAAATTAAAAAATTTACTGAGTGTAAATTTATTTATTTATTTAGCCAATGGTTACAAATAACTAACTGGCTTTTCACCAAAATATTGACAGTACTGGTAGCAAATCCGGCAGTGATGATTACGTGGCCCAGTCGACCCGTCAAAGCCCAAACCACTCTTTGGTTTCAGCCGCCTATAACGTATACATGGCATGCCGTGCCGCGCCGTGTGCTATGTAATTGTGCAGTCCGCCAGATTCCGAAAACAAAAAAGAAAAGTCCGATTATAGATCACTGACAAAAATTCTAAGTAAAAATTCTAATCAATTTGGCTGGATCCTGAAACCGTGCCTGCTCATAGTTTCATCAGTGAGAATCGCCGATCTGACCTGCGATCGGAATTTGTAACGAGAGACTACAGGGTCGCAGAGGTGAGCGAACATATTGAACATATGGAAGGCGCATCAACGCGACCTCTCAGAACGTCAAAACGTCAAAAATGAAAACTGAACACAAATTCAGTCTCCGACGCGAAAGACTTTCGAGACCAATAGATCGGCACCTGTCGTCATAAGGCGGAAGCCGGTAATTTTCGTCTCTCTTTACCGTGCGTCTAAGTGCATACATCAGAAACTTCTTCTGAATGGACTCAATCTTGTTGCAGTGCACCTGATAATAGGAGGACCAAACGAGAGAAGCGTACTCCAAGTGCGCCCGGACGTGAGCCACATATATACTTCTAAGGGCATCAACATTCCTAAAATCTTTACAGATCCTCTTGATAAAGCCAAGCATCGAATACGCCTTGGCAACAACGTACTCTACATGCTTGTTGAAGCTCATGTCTTGGATGAAGAACACCCCCAGATCTTTCTTCTCCACGATCCTTTCAAGAGTATCGGTACGAATTGAGTATACAAAAAGCATTGCGTCCCGTTTACGAAAAAACGACATAACATTACACTTAGCAATATTCAGCGACAAAGCGTTATTTCGACACCGAATTTCAAGCGCATCCAAATCACGCTGCATCGTAATGCAGTCACGCAAGGAGGTCACCTGTATCTGCATACAATGAACACTTGACCGTTTTGAAAATTGTAACAACGTCATTAAAGTAAATTAGAAAAAGCAGGGGGCCGAGGTGACTTCCTTGCGGGACGCCTGAGGTAGTATGGGACGTCCGTGATCTCCAACCCATCAACTTAAGATACTGGCTACGATCGCTGTGTCTGAAATATTTTCAGAATTCGTTGTGATCGAATTATTTTGATTTTTTCCGTCTAGATTTTCTTCCAGAAATTCAATTCAGCCAATTTTTTCAATTATATTTGTTCACTTATGGTCACGGTTTTCAATTACGCGAAGCGAATCACTTCAAGCGCATGGTCATGGCCATCTCGTGAAGTCGCCTCAAACATCGCTGACAACTTTAAGAACGGCATTTCATCAATAGATTTGAATTTACAGTACATTACCCCAGCAAATCATACAGAATTTATAGCATGTATTGTAGAGAGCGATCTGTAACGTCTCAGAGAAACGTTACAAGATGCATGGGCTCTATCGTTGAGAGTTGATGGGTCATGTGATCGAACTCAAGAGCACAATTTCTACGTATTGGTAAATGCTATTAGCCAGGACGCCACAAATTCAACATTTTTTTGGGCTTGATACCGATGTGCACTGACGGTAAGAATTCTAACGGACTTTGTGTAAGAGTAAGGGAAGTTAGATTAGCCTCAAAGAAACCAGAGCTACCATTCATGACAATTTGGTGTGTTGCTCATCGGGTTAATTTAGCATGGCAGTCTGTCTGTAGTATACCAATAATTGCGAATCTAGTTAAACAGGCCGATGATAGGTCATCCTATTTCCATCATATTCCTCCATACGTTGGGGAGAGTTCACTTATAACCTATTTAATGCATGTTTGCGAAATTGGAGAGCGACAATCAAATACTTTGAACTAGAAAATTTGCCTATGTACAAAAGACGATGGACCTGCTACAATCAACTTCATCTTTTGACAATTTTTAATTGATGTGTTGGGAATTTTGAAGTCATTTAAAAAAATGTCAATACGATTCTATCAACATTTTGGACGTTGAACAGATGAAAAATCGTTTGATGCAAAGGTTGGGAAAGTGTAAAATTGAGAGAGTTCGTGTGTCAAAAACGGTAGAAAATATTCTCTATTAGGCGTTCAATTGAATAAAAGAAAGCAAAGAAGATGCGTTTTCACCATTGCAGTAAGGATTCAATTAATTGATAAATTGATGCAGCATTTGGCGATTAGATTCGATCTCGATAGTCCATTGCAACTGGCACTAAAACCGTTATCGATCATAGATACGCCTGTAGAGCACTCCGCACTAAAATCCTGTAACGATCGTACCTGATTTAGATGAAAGCATTTTTGTATCGGAGTACTGCGAAGCAGCTAATGTGCTCAGGGTATTTGACTTCAAGACAACTCTAGGTACGCTAAAAAAAAAACTTCATTTTCATCGCCCCAATGAGTTAAAAACAGCACTGGCACGAGTGTCTGCAAAACCACATTCTGCAGATGTTGAGAGAATTATTAGTAAGCTAAGACGATTTCAAGAAATAAGTATGGACACTGTCCCCTGCTGCGCTTTTTAACTACTTGCACATCAATGTCAACATGGGTTCATTAGAAGATTTCGATCCTAGGCCAGCAACTCAATACTGGATGAAATGCTATCGTCCTACCAAAAATTCAAACCGCTGGCAGGTTTGAAGGTTTTCCCACAATATCTGGTGTTCCTTCTCAGTTTTTCTTCTAAGAAGATTCGCTATATATTTGGCCTGTATACCGATCGTCGGTTCTGGCCTTATCATTCCCGCCTGGCTTCCTTTCCTTGCTAATTCGTCAGCCTTTTTGTTGCCTTCTGGTACCCAGACCAGAAAAACTTCGTTGTCTTCCGAAAGAGTCTCCAGGTCATCGCTACATCTGAGCACTGATTTAGCAGACAATTTACACGAGGATAAGGCTTCAATTGCTGACTCACTATCTGTGCATATAACTATTTTCTCATTTGTCAGCCCATTTTCCGACAAAATGCGACAACATTCGCTGATACCTACTACCTCAGATTGGAAAACTGTAGCAGCGATTCCCAGAGGAACAGAGACTTGAATGTCTTGCTCTTCGCAGTATATCCCCGATCCAGTTCCTTCTTCAGTTTTAGATCCGTCTGTAAACACGGTTACACTTCCAACCTTTGGACACCTTCCATTCACCCACTCTGCCCTGGTTGGAACAGCCGGCTCATATTTGAATGAATGAATGAAGTTTGAATATTTTACACATATTTTTTTTGTGTGTTTTGTATTTCTTTCTTTCCTCCCCTCCCTCTCCTCCGTCCCCCTTCCATCGTTGCTGTATGGGATAATCGTGGGAGAAGGAAAAAGAAAAAGCAGAAGCGTTTGAAAAAGAAAGAAAAAGAATAGTAACAGTTTTCAGTTGTGGAGACTGGTGATATTGAAGGACTGTCAAGCACTACCGACGAGTACGAGTAGTGGGAGCGCGATCATGCTTCCAGTGTCTCTCTCTACCCCAATAGAATAGTACTGTGAATAATCACGATAGAAATAGAGCCATTTTACCATGAATACACCTATATAAGACGGTATCACCCAAAGGTGAATTGAGAAGACTTTTTAATCTGGGTACTGATTTTTAGATAGCCATTTCTTTAGCTTATACTTAAAACTAGATGCGCTTGCAAGAGCTATCTCTGTAGGGACTGAGTTATACAAGTCACAACCGATTTTAGTTAGTGCTCCTTCCCCTAGAATTGTGCGCGAAGCACTACGATATAATAATTTCCGATTTCTAGTATAGTGTTTGTGCATTGTTTTCCTGAATGGTATTGTGTTATGGACTTGCTCGTGTATCGCATTGTGAACGTAAGAGCAGATGCTTATTTTGTAGAGGCTGTTGACGTTTAGAACACCAGGGCAGTGACCATTAAATAGATCCACAGTAGAGTGTCGCTGGCGCAGTTTACATGCGTGTTTCAGACATCTCTTTTGCATGTTCTGTAGCTGTTTGATACATTTCTTATTTGCATTTCCCCTCATACCGGTAAGATATACTAGGTGAGAGTGTGCTAGTGCAAAATATATTTTCATTAAGACTGGCTTCGGGAGAACTCGCTTTATTTTACTTAGCACACCGCTTATGGATGCGAGCTTATTGCACAGTTTTGTGATGTGAGCTTTCCATTTCAGGTCTTCATCCAGCAGAAGACCTAGGTATTTATGCGTAGTAACTATCTCTATCTCTAGGCCATTTAGGACAACCGGTGGAACAGTCACCGTGCCTTTGTCTTTTCTGCGAAAGTGCATAACCTTTGTTTTGGAAGCGTTTAGTGTTAATTTGTTTATCTCGAGGAGCTCCTGAAGAGCTCCATGACTTGAAAACATGGTTGATGTCCAATACGTTTTGCTCATAGGAAATATTTGAACAAAAGTCTCCAGTGTCGTCTGCGAATAAGAGTATTTCCCCTTTTAATTGTAGTTTATGGATATCATTGATGTAAATAAGAAATAGTAGCGGGCCAAGTACGCTCCCCTGGGGTACACCAATACTCATATCAACGAATGAGCTCTGCTGTTCACAAACCATGACGCATTGTTTGCGTTTATTAAGGTAGTTTTTGAATAGATAAAGTGCCAGTCCGCGAATTCCCGCGCATTTTAGTTTCTTTGTTAGAATTTTGTGATCGACACTGTAAAACGCTTTTTTAAGATCCAGGAATATTGCACTAGCAACTTCGCCGCTATCAATATCTGACAGTAGTTTATTCAAAAGATCATAAGTTGCCGTGTGAGTTCCCGATTTCGTTCTAAATCCGAATTGTTTTTGTAATAGAAAGTCGCATGCTCTGAGGAAGGACATTAATCGTCTGTGTAGGACCAGTTCAAAGATTTTGTTTATTGTGGATAGGACAGAGATTGGTCTGTAGTTAGATGGATCTATTTTAGTTTCGGACTTGCGGATTGGGGTTATCCTCGCAGTCTTAAGGATTTCAGGGTATTTGCCAGTGGAGATCGTCAGATTGACGATGCACGATAACATCGGCGCTATTTCAGGTGCACAAGTCCTAAGACTAACGGCGGGTATTTCATCATAGCCAGCACTCTTATTGACGTCTAGACTAAGCAAGGAATTAAGAATTTAACTGTCTGTTGATGGTTCTAGAAATATACTCTTGGGGTTGCTTTGTAGGGTTCCAAATTCATTAATGTTATTGGTGTTTGTAATATTTTCAGCTATTGTGTGGCCGATTTCCGTGAAAAACTTATTGAAAGTTGAAGCTATTCGTAGATTTTCTGTGATGGATTCACCGTTATAGATTCATTTTTCAATTGGCTCTTTTTTGTGTTGAACCCTACCTAGGACCTTGTTGATGTTCCTCCAGGTATTTTTTTTGCTACTCGTGTCGCTAAACATTTTTTCATAATATTTGCTACTATAGAATGTATGGAGATCATTTATTTCTGAGTCAAGGCATTTTAAGTTGTTTTTAATTGTGGGATCATTATTGTGCCTATGTTTTTTGAATTTAGAATACAAGTTCTTCCTCTTTTTTATCATACCAAGTAGGTGAGTATTCATATACGACGGGAAGAGCTCGGTTTTGTGTTCATAACGGATTGTCTTTTCTGTGGTGTATCCGTTGTAGCACTCTTTGAAAGTTTCAACAAAATCATTTAGGAAGATATTCGGATCATTGTAGGTGTGTGTTGGGAATTCAGCGAGCTTTTTTGCAAGATCTCGTCTCATTTCGTCGTAGTTAGTGGACACTTTTAGAATAGATTTAGGCTTCTTTTTTATTTTGACGTCAATGTGCGCAAAGGCCGCAGAATGGTCACTGAGGCAATCATCAACCTTTACGGCATTACAGTACATTGTTTGATTGTCATCAAAGTTACATGAAACGTGATCAAGTAAAGTTCCGCTTATGGGCCTAGTGACTTAGTTATTAGCTATTTTGAAATCAAACGAGGATATCAGGTTAACATATTTATGTTGATTGGACGTACATGTAGTTTTCGTTTGTTTTTCCAGTAGGCTAATGTTAATATCCCCGAGAATGAGGCAAAATTTGTTGTTGTGTTCTTCAAGCAAGCCCTGAAGGTGCTTTCATGTGTCACGATGTCATGACTCCCGTTATGCTAAGACACGCCAGTCTTCGCACTTTCGTCAATTTCTTACTCACAGAAGGTGTTGCAGCGCAATGAGACCATAACATGCTAACGTAGCATAGTATTGGTCTCACTATCGCTCTATACATCCAGTATAAAACTGATGGCTTTAGACCCCAATTTTTCCCGAATGTCTTCCGGCATTGGCAGAACACCTTCATCGCAGGAAAGAGTACTGGATGTGGTCTGTCCAGGTTAGACTCTCGTCCAAAATTACTCGGAGGTATTTAACCTTTTCCGTTCGTATAAGTCGCTTCCCGAAAAGCTTTGATTCGCTGATTTGAATATTTCGTTTCCTAGTGAAGAGTACCAGACCAGTCTTGTCTGGGTTAACAGACAATCCGGTCCTCGCGCATCACTCTTCCACCATCTTGAATATTCGTTGCATCAGCTGTCCTAAAACTTCTTCGAAAGCCCCTGAAATCAACAGCGCTATGTCGTCAATGAATCCTATCGCGACGCATCCAGCTCCATTCAGATAGATAGATAAGGAGTGTTGGGGGCCTAGAACGAACTAGGCAGGCACCTGGAACTAAATCCTTTGTGTCAGACCCCCTTCCTTCATTTATTTCCAAATAGAAATTTTTAACAAAGGATAAAGAAATTATTAAACAAAACCAAAAACAAAAACTTAAATTCAAATTTTTAAAAGAACTGACAAGCCAAAATGAGGTTGACGATTGAATAAAAAAATTCGATCAGCTGAGATGACCCGAGCTGAGCAGGTCAATTTTCGGTTGAGTTTAATCGGATTTCGACTAATTTGATACCAAGTTTGGTGGATGCATGCATCTGGCTACCGGCAATCATGTAGAGGGAGTAAATTACCAAATTATATGAAACAAACAAACAAAAAACCACTCCCTAAAATGACCTTAAAAAGGATTAGGGGTGGGAGTTTTTTCCTGAATCAAGGCTCGAAGGCCCGTCTCCAGGGATGAGCCCTGATTAGGGGGTTTTACTCTTTCGTGGTTATATAATAATCAACTCGAATGAGTATATTTCATCAGTCGGACCATAAGTCTAAGGTTGTTCATCCGAGATCCATTGAGAAGACCATAAGTTTCCTGGCTAGAGATGGGCGTATCTTTTCTTGGATCGAGACCCTGGATCATGCAGGGTTGCCAACTAAGAACGTAACCGTAAATCGGGAGTCTTGTTGGTATAATACACAATTTTGCGGAAGCTGCAACCTTCAATCGGGGGTATATAGTGGTGTTGGCCTGTTAAATGCACGCCGAAGCCTAATAATTGGATATCGAAAAGCCCGCAGAGTAATAATTTCACACCCTTAACGGATTGATTGGCATACAACAAGGCACAGGCTTAAGGTGGGGTCAGAATATCCGTTCCTGTAATCTCTTTTGCTTTTTAAATGCCCTTCAACGAACCGTATGGATGTACCAACATGCATCAGTACACCTGCAAGTGAAGAGTACACGCACATACAGCGGAAAGCACATATAGAAACGCCGAATACAGTGTTTAAAATGAACTGCTGTTGGTATTATGTGAAGCTCTTTATGCAAACTCTATTTCAACTGCTGATGTAGCTGTATCGTTTTGTAGGTAATAGTACGAATCAATGTATGACAAAAAGATCTTAAAAACACAAAATAGCAAATATGTGTGTACGATCAAAACAATAGATTCAAGTTGCCGTTATGTTCAAAAAGGCGCAAAGCCAGTGCATGAACTAAATGTCTGACAACCAAATGTTGATCGACACTTTCATGCGGATGTGAAAATCTTTGTTTTTCTTGCTATTTCATGTTGCATTTCCCGAATATACACAAAACTCTGCGCTTTGTTAAAGACGGAAACTAGAGCACAATTCAATAACAAGCAATAATACACCATTACACAATTACCAAAATACTCAACAAAACGAAAACCAGCACTTCCGAACGACCCAATAGCAAAAATATGTTCGATCTTGCTCGATTTCCCTTCCGACCCTTTTCATTTTCATTGCTGATGATAAAATTTGACCTCACTTTACGATAGAAATTCACAAAAATTCTCAATTTCTACCGAAGCCGCAAATTAACATCATGCAAATGAAAATTTAAAGGTCCATGGTGGGAGAGCACAAGAAACACGTCCTGTTTGTTCGGCGGTCAAACTACTACCCATCAGCTGTGCTAAAACTTCTTCGAAAGCCCCTGAAATTAACATCGCTATGACGTCAGTGAATCCTATCGCGACACATCCAGCTCCATTCAACTCCGTTAGCAAGTCGTCAACAGGACGACACCTTGTGGGCAACCTCTGTCAACTAGCCCTGTCCTTTTCACACCAAACAAATTCACTGAAAGCAATCTGTTGCTCAACATAGCCATTATCCATCTTATCAACGTCCTATCGACATGAAATTTCCTCAAGGAGAGTCTGGAAGCGACTAAATCCCAGAAATCCCAGGAATGGACAGTTTTTTTAAGGAAACAAACTACGTGTCACGACCCCTTACTACCGTGGGGCCCTGATATTTTCTTAGAATAAAGGTTTGCTCACACCAAAGAACAAACATCTTTTTGAATAACGACGTTTATTCATTACAAAAAATCAAATGCCTTCACGTATTTAATTCCGATTTTCCTTAGCTTTCTGAAGAGCTTGGGTAATGTATAATTTAGCCAGCGATTGTGAACAGAATTGTGAAATATGTTGAGAGTAAGTGTTTATCTGTCCTGAAACAATCATCGAATTCAGCCTTGGCGGCACTGGAATCGGACGGAATGCTTTTGTAACATCCTCTTCCGGTAGAGGTTCTTCTCCTCGATTCTTACGCATCTCATTTTCTTGGGCATGTTTAGCGAGCATACGATGCTTCTCCTATGGGAAAAGGAAATAAAAATTCGAAATTGAGATTTTCGTTGTTCGAAATTCCGCAAAAGAAATGTCGTATGTAATTACCTGTTCTTGACGGTTAACCATTTGTTGGTATTTGTTGAACTTCGTAGCTTCCTGATTTAGTTCATCCACACGTTCCATCAAACAACGTAAATGATTTTCCAGCACCGACGCGGTACCCAAATCAAGGAAGTGGGTTCCATCCTCTTCTGGTACCATTTCTGACAGCTCCGACATCATGATGTTCGTCAGCGCTGAGTTTCTAATGACAATCGGCACTTCAATAAATAAGCTCTCGTAACTAATCTTCAACTGTCTCAATGCATCTGGAGTGAAATCTCCTTCCTTGTACATGGCAATGGCTTGCGGGGTCAAACGATATGCTTTCAATGTCAAGAAACCCCGTGCCGACTTTTGGGTATCGTAAATTACGACCACAGACTCTTCAATACTAGTTTGGTAATGATATTGAGACTCAAGTAGTGGCAGCGATAAAAAGTTTCCTACGTCAGAACTCTGATACCAACCAACATGGAAATGGTCAACATTAACACGTCTAAGACGTCGCATCATGGTCAGTTGGTATTCTTCTTCGTCCATTGTTTCATCAGGAATCTTGGGGAATGGAAAACAGTTGGTAATTTCCAAACGTTTGTCTACAACCAAACCCAGCAGAGCTCCTTGGGCCACATCCATATTACTTAGCGATTCTTCATGGCAATGCTTGACCATCTTCATCACAGCCTGTTAAAAGAACATTCGTTTTTCAATGTTTCAAGTCTTTCACAGAAAATCAGACGTCTAATAGAAAAAATGATTAACATCATGAAACGTGCTGTAAAACGTCAAACAGTAAAATGTCATCGTACACAGACTTTGGATCTTCCTTTTTGCCGAATATCCAAAAACAGATTTTTCTTTATTATTTTTACAGCACAAGTTTCACGAAAGTTGTTTTTATATTTACCAATCCATCGCATTGCACAGAAGTTATTGTGGTATCGATATCTTGATTACGACGTGAATTACCACCACGGTGAGCCATTTTCGTTCGATGAAAAGAATATGTGTATAAGAACGATGATGTGACTATGGTGGCAGCAATGTGAAAATGGCTGTTGTCGATGTCGTCGATGTTCTTCTGCAGTCAGTTTTTTGTTTTTGGAAGTGTCATTTTTTTGCTGTTCACTTTTCAAATTTAAATTCATTACCGACACTCGGTAAAAAAAGGCGCATTTTTGAGAAAATACAATTTTACAAACATAACCAAAGACCCGTACGTATCAGAATAGATGTGACAAACAGAACCGCCAAAAAACATTTTACAGAGGAGGTGTGACGCACGTCTTCATTTCTGCTTACAAAAGTTTTGAAATCAGAAAAGGGTGACGCATTGAGTTCTGAAATCGGAGGAAGGTGACGCATTCAGCTTCGATACGCAAGAAAATTAAAACGAAGTTACGTTGTCTTTTTAAAAAATTGCGTCACAAATGCCAGACTTTACAACGAAATAATTTTTCTATGCTTTCAGTTTTTACACTCAAAAATTTAAATTTGAACAGTACAATCTTCGCGAAAAGAAGTAAAAGTCAAATTGTTGCAGTTAACTTTCAACTTACACAGTTTCTGTCGGGCCACGGATGCTTTAGGAAGTACCTGCACAGGTTCGGATTCGCAGAATCACCTTTCTGCACGACATACGAGAGGGAGGAAGAGCCTGCGGAGCACGTATTATTTGTCTGTCCCCGCTTCGAACAAGAGCGAGGTGAGCTGATGACGGTGACTAGGTCAAAGGTAAATGCCGAAAACATAATATCGGACATGTGCCGCGATGAGTAGGTGTGGAAAGTAGCGGATAATGTAGTTGCAAAAATATTGGGGAAGCTGCAAAGCGCATGGAGAGACGATCAAAGAAGACTGCCAGTTGATCTGAGAGAGTAAGTGCGAAATCACAGTCCCTCCCCAAAGCAATGCTGTGAGGCGGTTCAGGGGAAAAGAAAGCAAGGAGAGTAAGGATGGAGGTTTTAGTTGGTAGGTCATTGAAGAATGGAATCCAACACTACCTTGGCCCAGGAGGACCGGGTGTCTATGAAGATTTACTCACCCTTTTAAAAAAAACCCGAGAGGCTATTATCTCTCACCAGAGGAACTTAGCCAAAGATCACTGAGCGATATCCTATCCTTAACTACAAATAGCGGATGGTTAGAGTCATGACTACCCTCAATGTGTAGCACAACGAGCACAGTTACCTACAATCGGTGAGAAAGTCGCCAAGTGTGGTACTGAATCCTTTCGGATAGCTTTTAAGCTGAAAATAGAAAAATATGAATTGTTGCTGTAATGGCCTCAATATAGAGACCAAAACCAACGAATCAACTAGCTCATCCTTTCCATCGTGGAAAAGATTTTCGAATCCACACTTGCAAGGTGGACATGGAAAAGTTAGAAGTTTAATAGCGACCCCAACTCTCACCATGCCTTGAGTTTGGATAACTTCGAAGTCGGATTTCATCAGATGCTTTGAGGCGTTTCTCGCAAGTAGGCTAGACTAGTTCGATGGCTAGCCAGTAAGAACAGCCTTGTAAGATTTACAGATGGCTCGAAAACCATAGAAGAGAGAGGGGTTTAAGCTCCAGAAACGGACACTTTTACCTGGTTCAATCTGGGAAGGTAACAGTCATCTTCCATGAAGAAACATTCGCAGTGCTGGTGATGCCACAACAGACAATAGGGACCGCATTTATGGGCATCACCTCAACCACTAGACAACAACAAACAACTATGTCCATCACACCGACCCGACCTCCTTGATACTTTACGAAAAAAAATTAAAATTTCACTGAAAAAGCGATGGTGGCGCCACCATAGCCAATTTCAGCCAATTTTTTGGTCACCCTGACATCAATCAGACAACGAGAAACAATTTTGCTGAATTAATAGTTGATTTAAAACGAATTTGTTTAATAAAAATATTGAATATTTTGCATATAAATTTTGGTCTCGTTGACATTTTTCACCATTTTCGACATTCCATGAACATTTTCCTATGAGGTGAAATAGTTATTTGTGTGTCTGTTTTTGACTATTGATTTTAGGCAATTTCGCAAAAGTGTCTAAAATCAGTCGTCCAAAACAGACACACAAAAAAATTTTCATGCAGTTGGAATCGATTTTGGCCCCGAAGCATGAAAAGTTATAACATACTTCTTAGGAAATGTTCAGCACAGTCCAAAGATGTTTTTAAGCCACTAACATCAAAAATTTAGAGATACCTATTTTGAGAATTACCGTCTAAAGTCAAAACAAGTTTTTGCAGGAGTCAAATTTTACATGAAATTTTGACTTTGAAAATTCATATCTCGAGTAAAAAACAACTAAAATTTTATTTTGGCACATTGTTGAAAACGTTGGGATGTGTAGAATGAGAGAAAAATACATTTTTGTGAAAAAATCAAAATTTCGATGAACAACGAAAAAAACGTTACATTTAACCTCACTTTTTTCGGGTTTTTCCGATTTTCTCGAGTCACTCGCAAAATATCCAGGGGGACTTTTTGGACGTCATTCAGGTACCTAAGGTCTACCGAATCCCGCTTAGTTTGCTTTTGTCCTGATTTTTGCAAGCTCTTCCATATAAATTTTATTAATTTCCCTTCACTAACCACTACTCATCGCTTTCGCAGTTGCAAAAATATGCAAAAATTGTTCGAATACAATGTTTGCTTGTGTTGATGTTGAAAGATCTATTCTTATCTACTTATAAAGCAAAATTACGCTGCGTTCAAAAAATTGCGTCACTTATGCCGGACCTACCAGCGGAATAATTTTTTAACACTTTCACTTTTCACGCGCAAAAATTTAATTACCAAAAACACACAAAAAGAAGGAAAACTCAAATCCAGGTGTGAAGTGTAGAGTTTCTCATTGTCTTCTTGACATTTTCACACTGTCGCGGTCAAAATTGGGGAAATGCTATCTATGAGCGATACTCACCACGATAGTTCCATTCAAAACTTCACATTTTTATGGTTGGGACAGTTGTGCTGCACTCGCTGCACTTGATCAACACAATTTTGTGTTGTGGTGTGAAACTCTAGAAATTCAACATGGCAAATCGTATGGCAATGACGTTACAGTTGTGTTATTGTTGGGAATGTTCAGCACACAAAGTTTAGTTTGGCTGCGTTCACTTCTCACAATCCATTCCCGTCAGGGATAAGTGAACACATTCCCTTAAGAATCGTATAAGGAATCGTGTTGGAATGTATTATGCCATGGAAAATTTGTATGTCGATAGAAAAAGCGTTCACATATTCGATTTGGGGCGCGTACAGCAATTGTCCGATAAGTTTCACTGGTGAATCGTTATAAGATTAATGACAGCTTTCACCATATCGTTCAGCAATCTGCTTTCGTTTTCCAAATTTTGACAAGAAATTCTAAAAAAATATTCTTTTGGTCTTACAAACACGTGCTTTCAAATTTACTTGTGATGCTGTTTTCAACATTATCGACATTATCTCTTTTTTCAATGTATTTTTTCTATGACAGACCTTGAAAACAGCTGAAACTTGATAACAAGTAAATTTATAAGCACACGACCGTATGTGTTTTTTTCAACATTTTTTCGTAAAATAAACCGTTTTTTACTAATTTACAAAATATATGTTAATCACTGGAATAAATTATCAAACGGTTTTCATGCAATCATCAATAACTTTGATTAAGAATTAAAATGTCAACCATCATGACAGCTGTCAGCTGTCAGCTATTTCCGAGCTCTTTAAGAAAATCAGATGGGAGCTTTACGGGGAGTGGCTGTGAGACGGCCAAGCACTTGCTGGAAGTTCACTTTCCTGGCTGTGGAGAAGATAAATCCGAAGCTAGCTTGCCAAACATCGTTCCCCCGACGGAAGAGGATTGGTCGCTAGCCAGGAGAATCATCACCATGGAAAGGTTAAGGTGGGCTATAGGCAAATTTAAGCCGTATAAATCAGTTGGCAGTGATGGTATCTTTCCAGCTCTGCTGAAAGAAAGTGGAGAGATTCTGCTGAAGCCGCTGTGTGAGATACTACGTAGCTCCCTAGCCCTAGGTTACGTTCCAACCAAGTGGGAAAAGGTGAAGGTTACGTTTATTCCTAAGCCAGGAAAACCATCGCACTTCACTGCCAAGGACTTCAGACCGATCAGCCTCACGTCTTTCGTCATGAAAACGCTTGAGAGACTGATAGATTTCTACATCAGGGATGAAGTTCTGGCGGTTTTCCCGCTACACTCGAAAGGCTGCCCTCAGGGCGGGATTCTATCGCCTTTGTTGTGGTGTAAAGGTGAAAGCTGAACGACGAAGGAATATATGCGCAGGGCTATTCGGATGACCTGACGATTTTAGTTAGGGGAAAATTCGAGAGCACGCTGGGCGACAGAGTCAGAACAGCTTTGAGAGTGGTCGTGAGATGGTACCGTGAGAACGGTCTGAAAATCAATTCGGCCAAAACAGATCTTATGCTATTCAGCAGAAGACGCTCAGGATCAAATTTGGTCGGTGAAATCAGGCTCTTCGATAAGGTGCTGGATTTAGCTCCGCAGGTGAAATACTTAGGAGCGACGCTTGATAGCAAGCTAAATTGGATTGCTCATGTCAAGGATAAGGCGCAGAAGACGGTAGCGGCTTTTTGGCTTTGCAGGAACTCCTTGGGGAGAAACTGGGGCCTACCGTCAAAGGCAATTCTGTGGATTTATGAGGCTGTGATAAGGCCGGTGATTAGCCACGGTTGCGTGGCGTGGTGGCCAAGGCTAGATGTGGAATGCGCTAGGAAACTGTCAAGTGAGATTCAAAGGCTAGTGTGTATTTGTACCACGGACGCTATGAAAACCACCTCAACCCTAGCGATGGAGACGCTGCTGGCTCTGCCTCCTATCGATATTGTGGTTAAAGCGAAAGCTTTTGCCACGGCTGATAGGCTGATGCAGAATGACTTGTGGACTTCGAGTTTTCACAATGGGCATGGTAAGATTGCAACGATAATATCGATCCCGGTGTTTGAAATGCCGAGAGACGATATGGCTGTGGTAACCTGTTTCGACAGGAATTTTGAAGCAAAAGTTCCCAGTAGGCAAGAATAGCTTAGTGAATGGCCAGCGAGCCTGCCCGGGAACTGTGTGGTCAGATTTACAGATGGATCGAAATCTCGTGAAGGAGTAGGTGCTGGTGTATACGGCAGAGGGAAATTGCTTCTATCTGGGGGCTCTTGCCAGTGTGCTCCAAGCGGAGATCTTCGCGGTGCTGTCAGCAGCTCATGAGACTCTGCCTGTTGGAACACACGGCAAGGGGGTGCTTATCTGTTCGGACAGTAAGGAAATGATCAAGGCGCTGATGTCGCCTAGAGTGACCTCCAAGCTAGTGAAAGAGTGCAGAGATTACCTGAACGAAATGGGTCTGAGGAATCAGATATCTTTAGTTTGGGTACCTGGGCACTCTGACGTGGAAGGGAATGAAAAAGCTGATGAGCTAGCCAAGGCGGGTGCCGAAGCTCTCGGTCACGGCCCTGAGCCGTTTTTGCCAATTACTCGACCTGCGCGTGTAGAAGCGCTGGGGAGCTGGGTGATGAGGAGGCATGCGGAGCGCTGGGAAGGATACTATGGTGGTATCCACACCAAGCGCTTTTTCCCGAGACCTGATGTGAAATGGGCCAAATCTCTGCTAGGGATGGACAGGAATCGCATCAGGAGAGTGGTAGGTGCGAATGGACACATGAAAAAGCTTAGGCTCTCGGCGACCTCTATGTGTGCGTGCGGCTTAGAGGAAGAAACGGGATTGATTTCATGTATTATGTGAATGTCTCAGTTTCTTCCAACTGAGGCGCAGGCTGCTGGGAGGGTATGTTGTAAGACCGTCCGAAGTTGCTTTGTTTCAAGATTGGTAAAACGATCGTCCCAAGCTGATAAATCTATAAAAAATCATGACAGCTGTCACAACTCTACCCATATCACCGACATGGGTAGAACTCTCAGTGGATGTTGACAGCTCTCACTAACGATTAAACCGGGGCGTGACAGTCTTTTGTTGTGTTCTTTGCAAGTACTACTCAACTTGAAGTTAGCTGCAGCTACGATCGTAGCTAACTTCATTGCAAACAAAATCAGCTGATTTCATTCATAAATTTTCCAAAATCAGCTGACGTCATTGAGAAGTTCAAAAATCAGCTGATTTTTTTGTAATGAAGTTAGCTTCGGTCGCAACTGCAGCTAACTTCACGTTGAATATTACTTGCAAAGATCAAAACGAAAGACTGTCACGCCCCTGCGATTAACTAAACGAAGAATTAATTGCTCTACGCGCTCTTGTAACTCGATTCGTCCATGCAACGTAAATTTGTCGATGTTGCCGAATCCTACAAATGCTGTCAAATAAGCTCAAGGGGCCTTCCGCATGCCTCATAGTGAGGTGTAAAACGAGTGAGTGAGATAGTCGTGTGTAATAGTCCAAAAGATTGAAACGTTACATTGACAGGCACGACAAGATATTTGCCGAGAAGCTGAATAATTAAAAAACGATCTATAAAATGTAGACGAAATTCAAAAACTCAAAAAAAATCGGTGTAAATTTGATGTAAATTTGTATGGTTGGTCGTGTACATTCAACATTACAAACAATAAACGTCATTCTCTACTCCGACAGTGAAACAAAACAATAAGGGAATTTTAGTCCAGCGTTTAAATCAAGTTTTTAAACTAAATACATTTTCTGGTAAACAATTATGGATCTGGAATCATCCGGCTTGTCTCTTGAAGAGAAATTAATTTATTTTATCGAAAGAAACGACTTAAATAGCGTTGAACGATTGCTTAAAGAAGGTAAATAACTTCATGTTTTTCCCTTTCCTTTTGTCAATCTGTAAGGACATCTCGACAACGTATGGTTCGTCTCAGAAAATATTGGGATCCATGAACTTTTAGACGAAAGTTTTGTTTTAATTTTTGAAGCTTAATTAAGAATTTTGGACAACAGGAGCAAATGCAACAACCATAACATCGATTGGACGTTCGGCAATTGGTTATGCTACACTGAAAGGTTTATCGAATATTCTCAGGGTGTTATTGTGGTCGTGTGAGGACAATTTCAATGTTGACGACAATGAGTGCAGTGAACCGAAGAAACTGAAACCATCGAAAGATCGAACACCCGAGGGTATGGAAGATTTACAATGGGAAGAAGAAATTCAGGACGATTTTAGCAAATACGATGCCAACGATGAATGGTCAAAGCTTTATGTGTAAGAAAAATGCTATTTTACTCCAGTCTCGTTGCGTTGTTATCGCTATGCATTGTAGATATTATGCTCGAATTTTTGAAAAAACTGGAGAATTGCTTAGCAACACCATTAAGAGAAAAGATCCACATTGCCTTGATAGTTATAGTCATGCACCGCTCCATTATGCCGCAATGATCGGAGATTTGCAATGTGCGGAACTTCTGCTTCAATACAATTCACCGGTTGATATAACAACCAAATGTGGTTACACTGCTCTCCATTTAGCTGTTAAGAGTCCCGATGTCACTAGGTGTTTGCTTAAGCGACGAGCCAATCCTAATAAATACGCAGACCACAAACAAGAAACGCCTTTACATACAGGTACTTGTCCGACTCAATAAAATGGAAAGTCATTTGTAAAATTTGTGCTTTATCACCGACAGCTGTACGCATAGGGACGCCAGCAGTTGTATGAAAGTTTGACTGTGTAATCGTAGAAGACTTTTTTCATTTTCATTCCTTGCAGATTACAATGCTTATAGATGCTGGCGCTGATATAAATGCAACGTGTCTCTTGAATCGTACGCCACTTATTTTGGCTATCGCGAGTAAGAAATTCGAAATTGCAAACATTTTGATCGACAGAGGAGCTAAGCTAAACACTCAAGACTCTCAAGGTAAATATTAATGCAGACTTTGGAGTCAAGTAACTAGGGGGCCGTTCATTAATTACGTTACGAAAACATGGGTACCTCCTGTCACGCAGGCGGGTTCAAGCTTAACACAATTTTGTTAGAAACTATCACCCTTACCTCATTCTTCCCTTACACTTTGTCGTCACGCATTTTATGAACAACCGCTAACGAAAACGACGAAAAAATGAAATTTTCTTTTCCGATTTGCCTGGGGGGAAAGTAAGCACAATAATAGTATATTGCATAACAAGGAGCTAAAACGGCTGAAAGTCCGCTGCGCTCCGCCCTCCGACATGTACACCACATTGGTTTAAATCAGCCGCTTTAGCTCCATGTTGTGTATGCTATTTGGGCTCAGACATTTGTCCAGATTTCAAACAAAACACGTTGGGAAATAATTGACAGTTGTGAAATAAAGCAGTTTTAATCTACCGGTGAAACATAAAGTACTGAATTAATTGACAGGTGGGAAATAAAGAAGGGAAATTACTGACAAATGAGAAATAAAGAAGGGAAATAATTTACAAATGGGATATAAAGAAGGGAAATCATTGACAAGGGGCAAATAAAGAAGGGTAATAATTGACAAGGGGCAAAAAAAGTAGGGAAATTGACAGGTGAGAAATTGACAGATTTTACATAAAGTAGTGAAACAACTGACATTTGAGAAATAAAGTAGGAAAATATTTGGCAAATGAGAAATAAAGAAGGAAAATAATTGATAAATGGGATATAAAGAAGGGAAATCATTGACAAGGAGCAAATAAAGTAGGGAAATAATTGAAAACTGTGACATAAAGTAGTGAAATAACTGACATGTGGGAAATAAAGTAGGGAAATAATTGACAAATGAGAAATAAAGTAGGGAAATAATTCACAAATGAGAAATAAAGAAGGGAAGTAATTGACAAATGGTAAATAAAGAAGGGAAATAATTGACAGAGGGCAAATAAAGTGGGGAAATAATTGACAAGTGGCAAATAAAGTAGGGAAATAATTGACAAATGGGAAATAAAGAAGGAAAATAATGAGCAAATGAGAAATAAAGAAGGGAAATAATTGACAAATGAGAAATAAGAAAGGAAATCATTGACAAGGGGCAAAAGTAGGTAATATTTGACAAGTGGGAAATAAAGTAGTGAAATAACTGAAAAGTGTGACATAAAGTAGGGAAATAATTAACAAATGAGAAATAAGGAGGGAAATAATTCACAAATGACAAATAAAGAAGTGAAATAATTCACAAATGGAAATAAAGAAGGGAAATAATTGACAGAGGGCAAATAAAGTGGGGAAATAATTGACAAGTGGCAAATAAAGTAGGGAAATAATTGACAAATGGGAAATAAAGAAGGAAAATAATGAGCAAATGAGAAATAAAGAAGGGAAATAATTGACAAATGAGAAATAAGAAAGGAAATCATTGACAAGGGGCAAAAGTTGGTAATTATTTGACAAGTGGGAAATAAAGTAGTGAAATAACTGAAAAGTGTGACATAAAGTAGGGAAATAATTAACAAATGAGAAATAAGGAGGGAAATAATTCACAAATGACAAATAAAGAAGTGAAATAATTCACAAATGGAAATAAAGAAGGGAAATAATTGACAGAGGGCAAATAAAGTGGGGAAATAATTGACAAGTGGCAAATAAAGTAGGGAAATAATTGACAAATGGGAAATAAAGAAGGAAAATAATGAGAAATAAAGAAGGGAAATAATTGACAAATGAGAAATAAGAAAGGAAATCATTGACAAGGGGCAAAAGAAGGTAATTATTTGACAAGTGGGAAATAAAGTAGTGAAATAACTGAAAAGTGTGACATAAAGTAGGGAAATAATTGACAAATGAGAAATAAGGAGGGAAATAATTCACAAATAACAAATAAAGAAGTGAAATAATTCACAAATGAGAAATAAGGAAGGGAAATAATTGACAGAGGGCAAATAAAGTGGGGAAGTAATTGACAAGTGGCAAATAAAGTAGGGAAATAATTGACAAATGAGAAATAAGGAGGGAAATAATTCACAAATAACAAATAAAGAAGTGAAATAATTCACAAATGAGAAATAAAGAAGGAAAATAATGAGCAAATGAGAAATAAAGAAGGGAAATAATTGACAAATGAGAAATAAGAAAGGAAATCATTGACAAGGGGCAAATAAAGTAGGTAATTATTTGACAAGTGGGAAATAAAGTAGTGAAATAACTGAAAAGTGTGACATAAAATAGGGAAATAATTGACAAATGAGAAATAAAGAAATGAAATAATTCACAAATGAGAAATAAAGAAGGGAAACAATTGACAGAGGGCAAATAAAGTGGGGAAATAATTGACAAGTGGCAAATAAAGTAGGGAATTAATTGACAAATGGGAAATAAAGAAGGAAAATAATGAGCAAATGAGAAAGAAGGAAAATAATTGACAAATGAGAAATAAAGAAAGGAAATCATTGACAAGGGGCAAAAGTAGGTAATTATTTCACAAGTGGGAAATAAAGTAGTGAAATAACTGAAAAGTGTGACATAAAGTAGGGAAATAATTGACAAATGAGAAATAAAGAAGTGAAATAATTCACAAATGAGAAATTAAGAAGAGAAATAATTGACAGAGGCCAAATAAAGTGGGGAAATAATTGACAAGTGGCAAATAAAGTAGGGAAATAATTGACAAATGGGAAATAAAGAAGGAAAATAATGAGCAAATGAGAAACAAAGAAGGGAAACAATTGAAAAATGAGAAATAAAGAAAGGAAATCATTGACAAGGGGCAAAAGTAGGTAATTATTTGACAAGTGGGAAATAAAGTAGTGAAATAACTGAAAAGTGTGACATAAAGTAGGGAAATAATTGACAAATGAGAAATAAAGAAGTGAAATAATTCACAAATGAGAAATTAAGAAGAGAAATAATTGACAGAGGCCAAATAAAGTGGGGAAATAATTGACAAGTGGCAAATAAAGTAGGGAAATAATTGACAAATGGGAAATAAAGAAGGAAAATAATGAGCAAATGAGAAACAAAGAAGGGAAACAATTGAAAAATGAGAAATAAAGAAAGGAAATCATTGACAAGGGGCAAAAGTAGGTAATTATTTGACAAGTGGGAAATAAAGTAGTGAAATAACTGAAAAGTGTGACATAAAGTAGGGAAATAATTGACAAATGAGAAATAAAGAAGTGAAATAATTCACAAATGACAAATAAAGAAGTGAAATAATTCACAAATGAGAAATAAAGAAGGGAAATAATTGACAGAGGGCAAATAAAGTGGGGAAATAATTGACAAGTGGCAAATAAAGTAGGGAAATAATTGACAAATGGGAAATAAAGAAGGAAAATAATGAGCAAATGAGAAATAAAGAAGGGAAATAATTGACAAATGAGAAATAAGAAAGGAAATCATTGACAAGGGGCAAATAAAGTAGGTAATTATTTGACAAGGGGGAAATAAAGTAGTGCAATAACTGAAAAGTGGGACATAAAGTAGGGAAATAATTGACAAATGAGAAATAAAGAAGTGAAATAATTCACAAATGACAAATAAAGAAGTGAAATAATTCACAAATGAGAAATAAAGAAGGGAAATAATTGACAGAGGGCAAATAAAGTGGGGAAATAATTGACAAGTGGCAAATAAAGTAGGGAAATAATTGACAAATGGGAAATAAAAAAGGAAAATAATGAGCAAATGAGAAATAAAGAAGGGAAATAATTGACAAATGAGAAATAAGAAAGGAAATCATTGACAAGGGGCAAATAAAGTAGGTAATTATTTGACAAGGGGGAAATAAAGTAGTGAAATAACTGAAAAGTGTGACATAAAGTAGGGAAATAATTGACAAATGCGAAATAAAGAAGTGAAATAATTCACAAATGAGAAATAAAGAAGTGAAATAATTCACAAATGAGAAATAAAGAAGGGAAATAATTGACAAATGGTAAATAATGAAGGGAAATAATTGACAGAGGGCAAATAAAGTGGGGAAATAGTTGGCAAGTGGCAAATAAAGTAGGGAAATAATTAACAAATGAGAAATATAGAAGGAAAATAATGGACAAATCAGAAATAAGGAAGGAAAATAATTGACAAGGGGCAAATAAAGTAGGGAAATAATTGACAGGAGGGAAGTAAAGTAGGAAAATAATTGAAAGAAGGGAAAGAATTGACAAATGGCAAATAAAGAGGGAAAATAATTGACAAATGGGATATAAAGAAGGGAAATCATTGACAAGGGGCAAATAAAGTAGGGAAATAATTGACATGTGGGAAATTGACAGATTTGACATAAAGTAGTGAAACAACTGACATGAGGTAAATAAAGTAGGAAAATAATTGGCAAATGAGAAATAAAGAAAGGAAATAATTGACAAATGAGAAATAAAGAAGGAAATCATTGCTAAGGGGCAAATAAAGAAGGGTAATAATTGACAAGGGGCAAAAAAAGTAGTGAAATTGACAGGTGGGAAATTGACAGCTTTGACATAAAGTAATGAAACAACTGACATTTGGGAAATAAAGTAGGAAAATATTTGGCAAATGAGAAAGAAAGAAGGGAAATAATTGACAAATGAGAAATAAATAAGGGGAAGGGAATAATTGACAAATAGGATATAATTGACAAGGGACAAATAAAGTAGAGAAATAATTGACAGGTTTTGTAATGACTAGATTGAGAAATTCTAGCTTCAAGAGTTGTTATTCTGACGTAAAATCATGGATACCGACCGAAAAATTTTGTTAGATAGAAACTACTGAAACTAAAGTTTGGGTAATCCAAGATCTGGCGGAAAAACGAATGTGAATTCGCGAGCTGAAGGTTTATTTGGAAATTAACGTGTCATCGAAAAATTCACCTTTGAACAGAGATTAATTCTGTGAACTGAAATGTCAACGACGAAATCGATATTTTGATTGACCGGGAAACCCTACAAAGGTCACCGGGAAGATCGTTTTAATTTACCGGGAAATTTCACTTTGATTGGGAAACCTCTTTTCGATACAGAGAAGGACACATTATCTAAACACGCGTTCACCCGACAATTTTTCGTAATTAGTGTGTGAGTTAAATAATTATCGAAACTGTGACGTTCTGGTGAAAACAGCAATAATAAACGCTTCTATTAGTCTCAATACTTGCACTCGGCTTTTCGTACTAACAAATGTCAACTACTTTTTTATATTTATGAACTAGTAATCCAAGTCAACTATCATTATGATAGTCAACTATCGTTGTGATAGTCAACTATCGTTGTGATAGCCAACTATCATTATGATAGTCAACTATCATTATGATAGTCAACTGTCATTATGATAGTTGACTACCATTATGTTAGTCAACTATCATTATGATAGTCAAATATCATTATGTTAGTCAACTATCATTATGATAGTCAAATATCGTTATGATAGTCAACTATCGTTATGATAGTCAACTATCGTTATAATAGTCAACTATCGTTGTGACAGTCAACTATCGTTGTGATTGTCAACTATCATTATGATAGTGAACTATCGTTGTGATAGTCAACTATCGTTATGATAGTCAACTATCATTAAGATGGTGATAGTCAATTATTATGGTGATAGCCAACTAACATCGTGATAGTCAACTATCATGATTCATGGTGATGGTCAACTGTACTGACCTACAGCTTTGCGAGGACACCAATTTTCAATAGTATCGGAGATATTTAAATAAATCTATTTTCCAAGATGACTTCCGTACTCTGCCATTTTGACATTACATTTTTCTCATGTAAATCTAACAACTTTCTCGAAGACACCAATTTTCTATTTACTCTCATCGAACTTAACCTGAGGAATTTAATTCCACAGATTTAAAAAAAAATTCATCCAAATCGCTTGAGAATTACTCAGGTTATCGTGTTTACAAGGAAAAAAGGTGACAAACAATTACGTTTTTCAACTCACATTTTGGTTACAAACATTTTAGGGTATTTTCTGGCATAACACCCTGACCAGAGAGTCAAGGGAATTATCGCTGTAGACTATCTCCCAATTAGAAATCAACATCTAGGACACATTTCACCGAGAAAGAGAAGGAAGAAAATACAAATTTTTTAATTTGAGGTGTTTTCTTAGAATTTTTGAAAGATTTTCGGGAATTTTATTTATAGAAATTTGATAGCTTCAAGGATTTTTTTCTTAGACGAATTTCTCTTATTTCCGACGTCAGCGTATTTTTTGGGGTGTGTATAATTTTCGTTAGCCTGTTTCGCTGCGTTAACCCCACTTAAGTGATAGTTCTCGCCTAGAGGGACGTTAATTTCTAGCCCGACAATCCACCTAAACAAAGTGATCGCGTTGCTGTTTCGTCTTCTGTAGATTTGTCGCTTCAATAAAAGATTCGATTCATCCAGCAAATTTTTCTTTGCAATCAACAGGTTGGACTCCGTTGTATGTAGCAGTATTCGTTCAAAACGTTGAAATAGTTGAAAGGCTTTTACAACTCGGCGCTCGGCTGTTTGTTAATCATTACCTCTTACATTACTGCATTCGCGAGGATTTACTGGATATAATAAAAGTGCTCGTAAAGTATGGTGACAATATTGACATTCGTAATGGATCCGGCTGGTCCCCTATGCTAATTGCAATTAGCGAACGAAATATTCCAATATTCGAATTCTTAATCGACAGCGGTGCCAAATTGAATGATAATATTCTCCTGAAGGAACTGCATGTGGCTATTATGTATTGCACCGAAGCTACGGAATTCAGAAGTATAGCACAGACTTTGCTTCTGAACAATGTTGATGTGAATTGTGTCAACTACTGGGGTGAGACGCCGTTACATTACACCATAATTCAGGAAAAGTATGAGATGGCTGAGTTTTTAATCAAGGAAGGTGCAGATGTTAATGTAGGGCACATTAGGCAATCAACTGACAATCTGGCTCTTGCAAGACTTTCCAAAAATGTGGATTTAATGAAATTGCTTGGTAAGTTTAATCATTATTCCTTCCCATTCGAGACGAAAGGATGTAAAAATGACAAACTCATTACGCCATGCCGTTTAGAGAATTACAACGTAATGAACGCTTTACTCTCTGACCAATATATTCAGCCCAATTGTCCGATAGTCTGCTCTTCAGTAATAAAAATAAATTCCAATAAAAAAATATGCAAGGGACCCATATGTATCAGAATAGATGTGGCAAAAAGACTCGAAAAGACTCGAACGTATTTAAGTAAATATTGCCTTAACTCTTGAGTGTAAAATTTACGATGACATTAAATTGTATTGAATATTGCCCCCGTCCGAAGCAATGAAAGGTGTAAAAAACCCTTCCGAAAGCACCAAATAATATATAGAAAAATAGATAAAAATGTTCACTTCAATTTTCTCTACAACATAGCAAAAAACAATTTTTTGGGCTAGGGCCGACCGGCAACATGAATTATCCCCCAGGGAATAATCCCCCAGACCGAAAAAAATGGAAATTATCACCCAGGGAATTATCGCCCAAAAATTATCGCCCAGACAAATGAGAATTATCACCCAGCAAGTTTAAAGTGTACGAGGAAAATGTCACTTTGATGGGTTCTAAAGTGTCCAATTTGTATAAGGAAAATGCTATTTTGTATGAGGAAAATGCCATCCCGGGTGATAATTCCTGGGCGATAGTTCCCTAGGTGATAATTCCCATTTCTGCGGGTGATATAACCTATTTTTTTCGGTAGGGCGGATAATTCCCTGCGGGAAAATTCCCGTCACCGGGCTGACCTTAGTACCGACCTAGGGCTATAAGGAAACGTCTCGGACACATACTTCCACAGACAAAAATGTTTCCCTCAATTTTCTCTACAACACAGCAAAAAAAATTTTTGTCAAGTGCTGACATTAGGACCGACCCAAGGTCCTAAGTAGGGACCTCGGGCAAATACTTCTATAGACAAAAATTTTTCAGCGAATTTGGTCTGTAACATAGCAAAAAAAATTTTCTTGGCTAGGGCCGACCTTAGGATCGACCTGAGGCCCACTTGAGCCCTAAGTACAGGCACCGGGCCCAAATTTGCTTTTGAATATAATTGGGTACTTGATTATCTCTCAAATAGAAAATGAATCAACAAAATGGGTTACGATTGATGTAAACAAACACGTTGGGCCCTAGTAGAAACTCAGTTTTGGCGAGGTTCCTGGCTGGGTCCAGCAGCTTATTTTCAAATCATTTTCGTCCATAAAATGTGAGATATTCGTAGACCTTTCGATTAAAAAAAATTATGAACAAACAAAATTAAGGCCCTAACAGAAACTGGTTTTAAGTTCCCTAGCTAAGTCCAAGGGCCCAATTGGGCCTTAATTGATCTGTCGACTAAAAAATAATTACGAAAATGTTAATGATTTACTCGAGTTTTGTATAAAAAACACGTAGGGCCCTAGCAGAAACTTGTTTCTAGTGCCCTAGCTAAGTCCAAGGGCACGAAATCAAAAAAGTTTCTTCCATAAATTGTCGGCCATGCCCAGACCATTCAAACAAAAAAAGTTTATGAAAGTCGGAAAAGAGTTGCTCGAGTTATGTACAAAAAACACTAACAGAGACTCGTTTTTAGTGCCCTAACTAACTAAGGACCCAAAATCAAAAAAGTTTCTTCCATAAATTGTCGGCCATGCTCAGACATTTCAAACAAAAAAACATATGAAGGGACCCGTACGTATCAGAATAGATGCGGCAAACAGAGTTGATGTTATGAAAAGACTCGAACGTATCTAAGTTAATATTGCCTTACGTCCACATTAAATTGTATTGAAAATTGCCGATAGGGCAATATTGAAAAACCCGTCCGAAGAAACGCTCAAAATTGACCCCCAAAAATGTTCTCCTCAATTTTCACTACAGCATAGCAAAAAACCTTTTTTTGGGTTAGGGCCGACCTTAGTACTGACCTAGGGCTCTATGTACACATACTTTCATAAATAAAATAAAAATGTTTCCGTCAATTTGCTCTGCAACATAGCAAAAAAAAGTTTTTTGGCTAGGGCCGACCTTACGACCGATATGAGGCCCACTTGAGCCCTAAGCACAGGTCGGTTATGCCCAAATCTTTCAAACAAAAACAAATTATGAAAATCGGAAAAGATTTACTCAAGTTATGTACAAAAAACACATAGAGTCCTAGCAGAGATTCGTTTTTAGTGCCCTAGCTAAGTCCAAGGACTCAAATTAAAAAAAAGTTTCTTCCATAAATTGTCGGCCATTCCCAGATCTTTCAAACAAAAAAAATTTATGAACATAACCAAAGACCCGTACGTATCAGAATAGATGTGACAAACAGAATAGATGTGGCAAAGTGACTCGAACGTACCTAAATATACAAATAAGCAAACAATCCAACGTTTTCTGTTCTTTTATAACTGTCAGAATTTCAAAGATCCATAGAAATTACCCAAGGTAATGTCAAAGGCCCTACCGAAGTACGTCTCAGACCATTCAAATCTAGAAAAGCTTATATCCAAGGACTAAGTCGTTTTTCCCTAAAACCCAGAAACACATGTTCGCTTAAATTTAATTTTGTACAACCTTGACTTTGACAGTAAATCTCCATATTGCATAGTTAAGGAAATATAGACGAAAAACTGTTTTCGTATATGGCTAAGATTCTCAATTTCGTCCATTCCATTGGTCCCAGCGCCCAGACCCCTGTACCGATTTCCACAAAATTTTTTTCCCAGTTTTGTGACATCAAATGCTTTCATTTGACACCAAAATGAGGAATTTCCGTGTTATACTTGCTGAGATATTTGCGAAAAAGCTTCACCGACCCTCGAAAAACCATGTTTTCGGTCACTTCTTAGACCATATCTCCGGAACCACTTGGTCGATTTTGCTCATCTTCGAACTTGAATCATGGGAGGCATGTAGCTTTCAGGGAAAAAAAAGGCTAAAATGCAGTATACGGAAACAGCTGGGATTGGGGTGCTTGAGGGTGGGATCGATAGAGGGAGGTCTCCTGATGACAAAACAACAAGAATTGGGGCGCGGAAGCCCCTCCCTGGGCGCCCAGAGTCATCCAAATTTTGTTTTTTTTTTCAATTTTTGTGTTTTTTTAAGGTGTAATCGACGCGGGAAGGTCACCTGATGACAAAACAACAAGAATTGGGGCGCGAGAGCGAATGAATTTTCCTTTTACAAAATGCCACGAGCGAATGAATTTTCCTTTTACGAAATGCAACGAGAGCGAATGAATTTTCCTTTTACAAAATGCCACGAGCGAATGAATTTTCCTTTTACTAAATGCAACGAGAGCGAATGAATTTTCCTTTTACAAAATGCCACGAGGGAATGAATTTTCCTTTTACGAAATGCTACGAGAGCGAATGAATTTTCCTTTTACAAAATGCCACGAGAGCGAATGAATTTTCCTTTTACAAAATGCCACGAGCGAATGAATTTCCTTTTACGAAATGCCACGAGAGCGAATGAATTTTCCTTTTACAAAGTGCCACAAGCGAATGAATTTTCCTTTTACGAAATGCAACGAGAGCGAATGAATTTTCCTTTTACATAATGCCACGAGCGAATGAATTTTTCTTTTACGAAATGCAACGAGAGCGAATGAATTTTCCTTTTGCAAAATGCCACGAGAGCGAATGAATTTTCCTTTTACAAAATGCCACGAGCGTTTGAATTTTCCTTTTACGAAATGCCACGAGAGCGAATGAATTTTCCTTTTACAAAATGCCACGAGCGAATGAGTTTTCCTTTTACAAAATGCAACGAGAGCGAATGAATTTTCCTTTTACAAAATGCCACGAGCGAATGAATTTTCCTTTTACAAAATGCCACGAGAGCAAATTAATTTTCCTTTTACGAAATGCCACGAGAGCAAATTAATTTTCCTTTTACAAAATGGCACGAGCGAATGAATTTTCCTTTTACAAAATGGCACGAGCGAATGAATTTTCCTTTTACAAAATGCCACGAGCGAATGAATTTTCCTTCTACGAAATGCCACGAGAGCGAATGAATTTTCCTTTTACAAAATGCCACGAGAGTTTGGATGACCCTGGGCGCCCAGGGAGGGGCTTCCGCGCCCAAATTTTTGTTGTTTTGTCATCAGGAGACCTCCCTCTATCGATCCCACCCTCAAGCACCCCAATCCCAGCTGTTTCCGTATACTGCATTTTTGCCAAAAAAAAGTTTAGGCTGATCGGTTGAGCCGTATGGAAAAAAAAGTGGAGACGGACAGACAGACGGACAGACGGACAAACGGACATTTTTTTTATTGCTGATTCGTCATCTTTAGACGATAATAGATGCATCCCCCCACCTCCCACCTCGATCTATCCCATGTTACAATAAAATTGTTTGTAGTAAACGTACTTCGTACGGGTCCAAAAATCAGAAAAGATTTACTTGAGTTATGTACAAAATACTAAAAACCACTTAAACGGCCCTACGTCGGCAGCCCTTAGGGCAACAGTGCCCAGATTCAATCCCATTTTTGTCGATTACCTTTCAGGGAAAAAAAAGTTTTTGAAAATCGGTTGAGTTTTACTCGAGTTATGGTGTTGACGGACGGACTTTTTTTTTATTGCTGATTCTACGGATCATGATTGATGATGCTCCCCCCCCCCCCCCTACTCGCGGATCGAAATTAGACTGGTTACAAACATCTTGATAAACGCAATAGATCCCTTTTCGTAAAACTTCGTTCTTTATACGGGTCTAATAATACATCACCAGTGGAGAAACTCATTTAGGTTAGTCAAAATGAATAGAAGCTTTTTACTGGTGAGGGTCCCAAACTAACATGGTGAGCATACGACTTCGGTGTTGCCCGGGGTCGTCTGGAATGTGCTTTGGATAAGAAACTTTGGGAGTGGCAACGGTAAGAACAAAAACGCCGTGACTTATGAAGTTTTCGGTATGTCTAGACGTCTAGAGACACCGGATGGTGCCGAAAGTGAAGAATTTCGAGACCATACTCTATAACAGAGCGGAATGATTAGAAAGCTGGTTAGGTCACCTGCCTGAAAATGTTGCGAAGACGTCAGTAGGAACGGCAACCGGAAAGGAGGAATGGAGACCATGGTTAATCTGGCGATCTTTTTTTAAGTGGAAACGTACGCAGCGAAGATCGGAACGCTAAAAATGTTTCCACCTGACGTGGAAGAGCGAAAGGTAACCATTTCTTCAGATTGTTAAGATATTAAGAAATGATTGTCACCGGTGACATGAATTATTGACCGGGGAATAATGTCCCGGGCAAATAAAAACTATCACCCAGGGAATTATCGCCCTGACAAATGGAAATTATCACTTGAGGAATAATCGCCCGGGGGTATAATTCCAAAAATATCCCCGGATGATTTTACCCGTCATCCTAGAGCTTTAGTGTCACTTTCCACTATCTCTAAGCTGGTCACAGTGTTTCAGAAAGACAAACTGGGACCCTCTTTGAGAGTTCTCTGACCCCAGACTCAGATTCTTGGGTGGTCCCTCTGACGTGAGCCAGAACCAATCCTGTTGGACAGGTTCCTCGTTGGGTATTGAGGAAAACGTTATTAACAGGTTTATTGGCATCATTTTTACATCCTTTGAAGCCTATCAGAAGAAAAATTTGCGTCTAAATTCGGCTTTTAATTTGCAGTTTATGCGGGACTGAAAATTCACAGCATATTCCGTCCGAAATCACTGCAGCCACCACCATGGAACGAAAGTAATAGCGAACATTACTTGTCCAAATTATCGTCCAACACTCTCTCCCTCCAACAGTTGACACGGATAACAATACGCAACAAAATAATTGAAAAAATGACGGAAGTGTCATCGAAACCCGAGATTTTCTCGCGGGGTAATTTTAGTGGGTCGATCATGAAATACTTGATATCGTTGTTACATTTACCAAAGTCTATACAAAGGTATTTGTATGACTTTCCGGATGTGCCGCAACTCAAAAATATAAGAAATGAAGCGATTTCATCGATTTCCAATTATCCAATTATACGGTCATCCGATTTGATAACGATAAATAATAACTTTTAATCAACGTTTTTGCCATTGATTACTTCACAGGAAAGCGAACGTACCAGCCGAAGCGACAGAGGAGAAACAATAGATAACGAGATTTATTGTACTCATGACGCAGCTGGTGGTTCTCATCGTTCCGTGAAGTAATCAATAATAGATTGTCGCATCGATGACTTAGCGACATAATTCACTGAAAGATTTACAATATTGAGACGAACCTCAGGACAGTATTTTTAGAAAGTCCCAAAATATTCATGAAATCTCACGACATGAAAACATAATATTGAATAAAAAATAAAATGAAAATTTTCCTAACACACGGGATTTTTTTTAATTTGAGGATTCCTACACGAGCTAGAGTCAGGGTTTACATTTTAGAGCTGGGAAAAGGGTTTGCAAGACAAAGAGAGTCACTTCGTAACGCACAAAAGATTTTTATAAAATTCAAGGTCACTAAGTCATGGAAGATCTAGTCATTTTTGGAGTGTTTTAGTATGTCGTGCACGCAATAAAATTTCTTCTACCATTAAAACTGTGTTGTTATTTTATCAACAAAATGTAAGAAGTTATCCAAGTCTTCCGTGGAGTGCAGAACTGAAGACTTGTGTAAAGTTCTTCCCGGTATCCCAATTGGGTTTCTCTTTATCAGCTGAAATTTTACGATATTTCTCAATGAAAATTACGATTTCCCGGTGAAAGCAACACTTTTTAAATCATTTCATCAAAGATGGCACTGGGTTTGCGTGCAATTTACCACTGACTAGGTAAAAACGTCGGTAACGAAAGGATCTGCAAAAGTTCACAAAAATGAGCTAGCCTCTGACCCGGACGGGTTGTAACGGCGGATTATTTATTTTATCGCATAGGGGTTCGGTAAGTGGTCAAAACTAGTAACATTTTTATTGATGTAAATCGGTCTTACATGGACGACTGCCGAGGGTTCAGTAATTTTCATTACTGAACGGTTGGGTGTTCAATCATGAAAATTACTGAACGGTTGAGCGTTTCATCATGAAATGTACTTAGCACCTTATAAAAATTTTTTCGAACACGGGGATCGAACTCGGGTCCTACGCATGATGAGCGAGCGCTCTACGTAGTCGCTGTTTAAGTCATACGTACCGTATCGTTGAAACTCTGTATTATTATCAACGATCTTATTTATTAAAAAAAGTTCACACGCCGGGATTCGATACCCGGTCATCCGCACGACAGTCAAGCACTCTACCACTGCGCCACTTCGCTATTTCATGTGGGTACGCAAATGATACATGTAATCATTGAACGGGTATATATGCGCATTTGTAGTGGAACAAAGACCATGCTTGCTGTTATTGAACGAAAAGGAGAGTTGAGTGTATATGCCGATATTTATAATGATACACTGTTGTTAAAGGATGAGACAAATAAAAAATCGTTACAGAATAAAACTCGATTTCAAAATAATAATAAAATTATTTTGTTTTGAACTTAAAGAAAATCTGCAACAATAACTGATGAATGCAATTTTGTTGCCAACATTCAAATGATCCCGTGGTTCAGTGGTACAGTACTCGTCTCATACGTGAGGTGTCCCCGGTTCGATCCCAGCTATTGACAAATTTTTATAAAAGAAACCGACATGTATAAACTTTCCTCGTTCCCTATGCGATAAAATATACTGCAGAACATACTATGTGAGTAAGCCATTACCGAACGGGCTGATGTTCGCACACGGTGAAACACTTGTGCGATTAATGCACTCGCTTCGCTCGTTCCTCAAACCTTCGCACTTGTGTTTCACCTTGTGCGAACATCAGCCCGTTCAGTAATGGCTTACTTACATAGCATGTGCTGTAATATACTATTAATGGCTCGTACTTAATTAGACAAATACATAAAGTAATTTTCTAATCACTAAAATTTAACAAATACATTCAACCAGAATCTTCAGGTTGCTTTCTTGAAACTGTAACAAAAAAAGAAACAAACAAACAAAAATATCGAGATTCGGACAAAAACATCGTGCAGGTATGTTGATTGCGAAAATCGTTCCAGCCTGCCAAACTCATGTGAGCATACCAGAAAAAGAAGAGAAAAGACAACGACAAAAAAAAAAGAAATTTATAAAGTGGCCTGCGTAACATATCCAATCTCGTCTTCGCTAGCTAAGACTAAGAGCCCAAATTTTTCAGCACCGCCGGCAAGCTATTCCAGTCAGCAACTCCGCGAACGAACAACGCAGACCCACTCATACACATATCTAAGAACCGACTTGAATGCCCTGCTTAGCGTAAGACTCCAACCCTAACGAATAAACCTCACATCCATAACTGAAATGTGGCATGAGAAGAGCCTTCGCCAGCTGGCCCAGCATAATTCGTGTCTTCAATGGTATTTTACCAGCAATCGGCCACAGACTTCTGAACCCTGAATACACCTTCTTGGCCACTTTTTCTGCCTGATCACCGCAAGCGAGATTCGAACTGAACGTAAGCCCAAGATTCTTAACAGAATTCGTGAAGGGAACGCTCTTACCATTCATGTAAACCAACGGCAACTTTGCACATTTACAACCGAAAATAATAGCATGCGTCTTTCCGGCATTGAGTATTAGTCGATTCCGCGTTGCCCATTCACACACAGCCTGCACGTCCTTATTTATCAGCCTGACGTTCTCGTTCACAAATACTGATCTGAAGTTCTTATAGACTTGGGCAACATCAGCAAACAGATGAGAACTCATGAACCTAAGTATGTCATTGATAAACATAGAATAAAGCAAGGGTTCCAATACAGAGCCTTGAGGAACACCTTTAGCAAGGGGCAAGAAATTCGATTTAACCCCATCAATCACCACAGCCTGAGTCCTATCTGCCAAGTAACTCTTAATCAGGGAGACAGCTGACGTGCTAAAGCTTGAAGCACAGCAATTCGTGGTCAACCGAATCGAAAGCTTTTGTGAAGTCTAGAAGCAGTAACACTGCAACCATTTTCCTGTCCAATACTTCCCTTATATCAAGCGAAATCTTCAGAAGGGCCGTTGTCGTACTGTGCGCTGGCCTAAAATCTGACTGAATCCATTCTAGTATCCCGTTGGAAGACAAAAACTCTTGCATCTGCTTCTTCAGAACAATTTCAAACACCTTAGACAGAGTCGACACAATGCTTATAGATCGATAATCATCCAACTGAAACGATTTGGTGCTTATGCGTGGGAAGTGCCTTAGCCACTTTCCATTCCAATGGGCACCCTGATGTAGTTATACAACAGTTAATAACATGTGTCAGGTGAGTCAGAATAGCCGGAAATACTAGCTTCAAAATTTTCACGACCCACCGCTTCCGATTTGACTTTCCGAACTGCAGAAAGAATCTCTCGCATTTTTCCACAATTTTTTCATACCTAGGTTACCGTCAAGGCGCGGTTTCAGATACCCATACTTCACTTTATTGACCAACCAGGTTATCCTATTCCTGATTTCTTTAAAAATGGTAACATTCTGAGGAGTCGGATCACTCCTTTTATTACCTCTCGCTATTTCCCTATTTATAACCGCTTTTCACTCGTGTACCAACCCGTGGTGGAATTTATATTGGGTTTAGGTCGTAAAGGTTTCAAAGGAGTATGCCGATCCAAAATGACGGACAATTCAGTGTTGAATATTTCGATCATATCATTGACATTAGTGCAGGTATAAATACGATTCAAATTGCTATTAGCTATATCGCCCATCAACGGCATTTCCTCGATTCCCTTATAATTTCTCCAGTACTTCGGTTTGACTTCCAGAACTGTTTCGTCGCTCACAAATGTTCCAAATATTATATCATGGTTGGACAGTCCACTCCCTATCTGGTTAACCACAGAAAACTTCCTGGGTACATTCGACAGCAATAGATCTAACTGGGACAGCTCCCCATCGAAATTTGTCGGAGCGGAAGCAAGGGATTCTATTCCGAACTGATCAAAGCAACGTTTCAGACGACAAGTGTCACATGTCCTCAACATAGATTTTCGACACACTCCCTTACACAATCGACAAGAAAAAGGAAATGTTAAGAGAGAATGGGCGTTTTTGCACTTATGAGAATTTACAGTTTCTTTACACAAAAGTTTTGCCTTATACTGGAGAGAATAGGTTAGGTTAGGTTACGTTAAATGGGAAGGGCGGACCCTAGCACCTAAGCCGCTGATGGGCCTGTTGTGCATTGCCATGGTGGATTACCTATAACTTGTTTGTACGATTAAGGTAATCCAGGATGTTGCTGGGCGGAAGGCTCCAGATAATGTTATGAGGCAAGGTGTATGCCCCAAGGTTTGGCTCTGGCTGTTATATATGTTGGGTATTTATATAGAAAGTGTTCAGCTGTTTCTGGATCGCCACATTGTGTACAATATGGAGTGCTTACAGATGGTGTGCAGATGTTTGTTGAGGGGGCAGTGTCCGGTGAGAATTCCGGTCATGCGTCGAAGGTTTCTTCTGCTGAGCGAGATGACATATTTTGAGTTCTTGCTGCTGATGCAGTTCCTAGCTTGAGTGGCATGCTCTAATGTTTCCCAGTATTTCCTGAAGGATGAAAGTTTCCATTTATCGATGTGGGTTCTGAAGAATGAAGAAGGCGTTTTAATGCCAGGCTCCGGGCCTACGATCGGACGCGTAGCTCCTGCCCTCGCTAGGCCATCAGCAATTTCGTTACCTTCTATACCTTCTAGACCCACGTGAGTGTGACTTTGTTATAGTTGGCCAGTTGTTGGATGTTCTTCCTACACCTTAGAGGCCGTTAATAAATTACGTAACGCTGAAGGGGGGGGGGGGT
>CM055403.1:125364302-125405637 GCA_029228625.1 Pseudolycoriella hygida
TGACAGATTGTTACGGGTTTTAGGGAGGGGGGGGGTACAAGAATTTGTGACAGATTCTTACGGGCTTTAGGGAGGGGGGGGGAGGGTGGTTTGTAGAAATGTTCCGTAACAAAAACTTTTACAACCAAAAACTTATATTTTTAATTAAATTTGGTCAAAATCGCATACGAAAAACTTTTTTGTGATCATCTGTTTCACTTGGGGACGTGGTGACTAGTTATGTTTCTCTAGTTTTGACAAATCATAAGATACCACGTTGAACGTCATAACATTTGCTTGTTTTTGTTAAAAAATAATATCCTCACTTTTGTTACGTAATAGGGGGGGGGGGGTTCGAGTGATTGTGACAGTGTGTGACAACGACGGGGGGGGGGGAGGTAACAAGCCAAAAATGTGTTACGTAATTTAGGACAGCCCCAGAGACTTTTTGATAAAAATTACAAGATTTGAAAAGTTGATTTCTGCGCTGATGATAACGAGGGGTAAAAGACTCTTAAAAATCTTGTCACAAGTTAAAAAAAAATCTCTAAAAAAGCACTTAGATTTTTTGAGGAAAATTCCAATTTCTGCAATTTTTGGGTGAATGTGAATTCAACATAAAATTTTGTGAAAATCACAAAATCGGAACTATTTATTGGCACTAGTTAGAAATCAATTTTTGTCAAATTTTCTTTAAGTTATTTTGACAAGTTGAACATTTTCCTTTCACAAAATATATTTTCATCCTTTTTCAACCTTCTTTAAAGACTCTAGGACCGATTATCCCAAGAAAAAGTATCCCCTGACAAATTATCCCCAGACGAAATATCCCACACAAAAATATAATATCCCCAGACATAATGTCTACCTCAGAATCAGAAGTGGAGTGCTTTTTTATGCCCTGCAGGCTGCCGCCCCTCGACTCAGCTTTTTTATTTTCCAGTTAAATTCACGTCCTGCGGCGCTGTTACTTCCCAAATATGTACTTTCTGAGGTGATTTTTTGTCTGAGGGGATATTTCGTCCGGTTTTTTTCATGGTAAAAATTGTGGTTATGAAATCCGGTTATTTTGTCTGGGGATATTTTGTCCGAGGGGGTATTTTGGTTGGTGACATTATTTTTTTGTGACATTCCGTCCTAACCCCTCTTTAACGAGTGTACCAAAACATATTTTCCTTGAGAGCAACCATTTTTTTTCTACTTCCGGAGTCTTTTTCTGGTATATAATTTGATGTAAAGCGGCGTTTGGGAAGAAAGTTTTTCAAAAAAATTGTGTCTAGATCCCCGGCACGCGACTTTGTTCTTATATGCTAAAGCGTTGGTTAAAAAGAGACAGATACAGTTGGTCTCTTTCTAACCAATGCTTTAGCATAGAAAACAAAAGTCGTGTGCCTGGTATCTAGACACAATTTTTTTGAAAAACGTTCTTCCCAACTTGACAAATAAATATTTTTAACTTGACATTTAATTAGCACCCAAAAAAAAATCCGTAAAAATCATTTTAAAATTTAAATCTTGCCTCTCACAAAATTGGGAGTCGTGTGCCCCTCTGTTGGTAATTTGTTGCTCTTGGATGTTACCTTGACACCTTTTGTATATCTTATCTTGTCTGTTTCAGCAAGTTTTATTTTGTAATTTTATTGAGTGTAACATTATCCACTATTATCCAAGGGCAATATACTGCACTTGAATAAGTAAAAATGGTATCGCAAATTCCTTACACATTTTTTTCGGTGTCCTTAATGCAGTTCTTCTGTTTCGCTACCTGACATTTGCGACCGTTGTGCTCTTTTATTTTGTGAACAGTTCTCTGTTGTGGTGTCATAAATGTTGCGTTACATTCATCACAGTGAAAAGATGCAGTTGCAGCTGTCACTGAATGCTTTCTTGAAATGCACAACAAGAAATGAAAATATTTTCAAAGTGCAAACTAATGGAGATTTACTTTTTAATGTGATTGTTTAGTCCGGACAGACTGGCATACGTCTTATTGCAGTTGGTCTCATTGCAGCAAAACTGAGTAGAACTTCTTTCACTTGGTGTTTCAATCGCTTCAATATTGTCTATAAATGGAAGCATAACTGGATTCTCAAAGTCACTACTCCTGTTCGAAATAAATTCTATTGACTCATTGGGATACAATTGCATAGAATTTGCAATATTCGTGCTATCCGAAATATCAGTTAGGTTTTGGTTCTCGAAATAATTCTGATAAACCATGTACCCTGACTGATCATCGTTCCATATATTAGCATCCTAAAAACGATTTTGTTATTTTTTTTACCCGTTGATATTTTGATACGTTGCTTCAATTATACCTGGTGAGTTGTGCCCATTTCATCGTATCCGAAGATCGATGACTGCAGAGGAATTTCGTAGTCAGTTTTCGACTGGTGTTGATCATGTTGATCGTAACTTTCAGCAAAATTTTCATTAAACTCATGACCAAAGGAATTAATTAAGTAATTGTTGCTGTAGTTGTCCATGACAAAACTCAGTAGAAATAAAAACGGGTAAAAATTTAAAATCGGAAGCGAAAAATGTGAAAGGCCCTTTTTATTTGACAACAAAATTATGTTCAACGTCTATGACATTAAAGACCTCAATAAAACTGGTCTGACGTTTCTCAGAGTAGATAGCGAATTGTTAAGTCTTTAGAATGGATAACACCAAACCGGGTGTCACTTACTAACCCTTTACTGTCTACAGATTTTTCATCGATTTTTAATTTGAGCGAAACATGGACGCGCGGTAGCGATGCGCCCGTGACGCAAGTCCACATACGAACAAAAAATTAAAAAAATTTTGCGGGAACATATATACAGCTAAGTTTTGACTTCCCTTCCCTTACGACCTACAACAAAAAAGAATTTTCTTTCTCTTTCACTCTAACATTTATTGCATATATCATATCACTCACACTCATCACTTATGTGTAAGGTATGGGTGAGTCAGGTATTCAACTTCCATCAGGTTTCACAGATTTGCGCCAAATTTTCGCATGTGAACTCTGAAAGCGCAGAAAAATTATTACGTTGTGAGGGTCCGGAATTTGTGACGCATTTTTTTAATCAAAAGTGAAAATATTTCAACAGAATTTTTTGCGTTTCGAAGCTGTAAGCATCACCAAAGTTGATGTCAGTTGTTTTGGAAGAAGGGACGAGGACTTGCGTCACATTTCGCTTTTAAAAAGTTGTTGTTTGTTGTGATTTAATATTCTACCACTAGCATAAAAGAATTTTAAAATTGTGCATAATTTGAACAAGCTGGTCTTGTTTAGTTTTCCTCAGTTTCTGCACACGCACTGATATGATACTATTACTGTATACACGCACACGAATGAGTATAAAGCTCTTACAATCACATCTCGTTGTGTTTTGAAATGAAGGTCAGGTAGAAATCCAACTGGTCCAAATTCTGCATAATTTTTAATTGGTCTAATAAGACGACATTCAGCTGAGACGTTTTTATTCAGTAGCGCTGCCATTGCATCATTGCTAAATACCAGAAAACAAATGACAACAGAATGTAAATCGATTGAGGGAATTCGGAAATGTTTCAAAACGAAGAGAGCGGTTTTCGAATATGCAGTATCATTGTTTTTCTACTGTTCTGTCACTACGGCAAGATGATCGAAAATTTCGGAAACTGATCGACATTCTCTCCTTGAGCCATTCTGTAGAGAAATTCCAAATGGGGAAATGTTTTAGCACCAGATCGATTTTTTCATCCAAAACTGCGACACCACACAGTGCACAGTTGTCCGAAATTTGAAGAAACGTTATAAAAGTTCATAAGTCGTCAGATAAGCGAAACAAAAGAAAATGATCGTCTAAAAAGTTGTTCAGTAAGTAATACGCAATTTCAAGAGCAATCTTAAAACTCAAGATGGCCGCTACTTAAACCGGAAGTGGCTTGTAACTGCTAATCTAAGCGATTTTCGAACGTACTTTCTTTAGTTCAACATCTTCTTGAAAACCCTGAAGCTCCAATAAATGAATTTGTCGAAGTCGTAGAAGAAAATTTTGATGATTTCCTTAGTGGCTCAGAAGGTTTGGACGGTCTTTGCTTGCCATCAGAGAAGCAGTTTTATGAATAATGTATGTACTCGTATTATTCAGATTTTACGTTTGAATAATACATTCATAATTCTTAAATCATAATTTTTCCAATCAACAATGTTTGCAATGAAATCCTCAAAGAAATGTTTGACGGTTTCGTTGCATTTATTTAAATTTATTTTTATAAATCTTACTCCTAAACAGGCTTCCATAACGTTATAACCGAATTGAATTCAGTTACTCGGTTACTCAGTTATTCACAAATTCAGATGAATTTGGTTATTTTACCATTTTCTACAAATTTGAACTCGAATCTGATGGTATTTGTTATTTGTCCATATCTCTGGCGGCCTTCCTAGCGGTTTTTTGATTGGCGGTCTCCACTGTAGAATGTTCTTTGTCCATCGGTTATCTGTCATTCTGGCTATGTGCCCTGCCCAATTCCATTTAAGAGTCCGCTCCATTACATCAACTACTCTAGTTTGGCTTCGGATTCTTTCCATCGCCCTTTGAGCTACATGTAATTTTTTTTCGAATGCTTTAGGGTTAAAGTTTCGGCACCGTAGGTTAAAGCTGGCAACACACATGCGTCAAAAACTTGTCTTTTCAGGCTGTTATTCATTTTGCTTTTGAAAATGTAGCTCAGTTTTCCAAAGGCAGCCCATCATAAGTCAACTCTTCTTCTCACTTATGCAGCCTGGTTTACTGTTGCAAGCCTTAGACAATGTGCCAGATACTTTATAGTGGTCTACAAACTCAATGGTGCCGCTGTCAATGCGGATTTCTCTGTCAGTTTCGATGTTCGTCATAACTTTTGTCTTTGCTGTATTTATTTTGAGACCGATGTTAGCAGAAGCTTCATGCAGTTGGGTTAGCATTGTTTCCACTCCGTCTATGTCTGTTGTCAAATGGTGTGTCATGCGTAATATAGCACTCCTCTATGTACCTCAGCCTCTTTTTTTTAATAAGGGTGGGGTAGTGTTGGATTCCATTCTTCAATGACCTACCAACTAAAACCCCCTTTCTTAGTCTTCATGCTCTCTTCTCCCCGGAACCGCCTCACAGCATTACTTCGGGGAGGGGCTGTGCTTTCGCACCTACTCTCTCAGATCTGGCAGTCTACTTTGATCGTCTCTCCATGCACTTTGCAACTTACCCATTATTTTCGCAACTACATTATCCGCTACTCTCCACACCTTCTCATCGCGACACATCTCCGATATTATGTTTTCGGCGTTTACATCTGACCTACTCACAGTCATCAGCTCACCTCGTTCTTGTTCGGAGCGGGGGCAGACAAATAACACGTGCATGTGTCGTGCAGAAAGGTGACAATGTGAATCCAAACTTGTGCAGGAATTTCCTTAAGCATCCGTTGGCCGACAAAAACTGTGTCAATTGGAAGTTAACCTCTCCATGTTTCCTCTGTACCCATGTCGTTATGCTCGGTATGAGTCTATGGGTCCTCCTTCCCTTGTCAGTGGAGTCCCACTCTCGCTGCTACTTTCTCATTGATTCGACTCTTCATTGCGTTCTTAATGTTTTGGTAGTTTGACCCTCCCTTCTCTTATTTCTATGACATTCGCTGTCTTCCGTCAACGTTATGCATATGGGCATCGTGTTCGAAACTGTCTTTCATTAACATTAACTTACATTACATTACATTACATTAACTTTGATTACTGGGACATTTAGTACTTTGCAAACCCTAGCACTGATTTAGTTTTAGATAAATCATTTAGGTTTAACATTAACATTATTCAGTTCACCTCCAGCAGTCAAACAAACTGGACTTTAAATTAATTGCAAATAAAGGTGCTTTATCAGTTCTGAAATTAACAGTTTTATTGGTCCAAATTAATGTTCATTGCAACAATCGTCCCAGCTGTGACACATACCGCTTCTAGGGATATCGTTCGGTATGGGCTTGCTGCTCTTATGCTTGCCAGCCTTTGGGCTCTATTAAGCCTCTTCCGATTTCTCTTCGTATCTAGTGCCTGTATCCACACTGGTACCCCGTAGCGCAATATTGCAAGGGTGATGCTTACTAATAGCCTCCTTTCGCTGCTGCGCGGTCCAAGGCCATTTGACATTATTCTGGCCAGTGCTGCGGTGGCTTTCATTGCCTTATCACACGTGTGGTCCACATGACTATTAAAATTTCTGCGGTCGTCCAGCATAACTCCAAGGTACTTTAATTGGCGAGTGGATGCAATTTGTTAACCGTCGATGTTCAATACGATCCGCTCAGTTTTTTTGCAGTTACTGACTAGCATGATCTCGGTTTTCTAATGGGCCAGCTTCAGTTTTGCCGTTGTCATTCAGTTTTCGACAGCCTCTGTCCACCAACTCCTATATCCTATCCGACCCGAGGTGACACCTGTTATAGTGAGCAACCCACATGGACTATCAGGTAACCAACCCCTTGTGTGGTAGTGCGGGTCACTTAGCAGAAGGATAAGGGATGTTGTCTTCGAGTAGTATCTGAACGCTAGAGTGGGCCGAGGACAGCTAGGCGTTATGAAGATGGGATGGCGGCTTAGAATGGTCGCGGAGGAACCCGACGGTAAGCGACAAGCGGGAGCATTCACAGTCCATGGCACAAACAATAAAAATTTCTTTCATAAATTGTTGATGAATATAAGATTATTCACCTCTTGCCAAAATTGTTATTGCGATGTGTGGGCATATCGAATGCTCTAGAGGGATAAATGCGAAATTATTGTTCTAGGCTAATAAAAAAAGGTTAATGAAACTCGGAACGGATTTGCCCGAGTTGCATACAAACTCGTAGTGGGCATAGATAGAAACCCATCTTCAGACAGACTTCCGGAATTCCATGAACATCAGAAAACCATGACATCAGGCATTAGTAGTCTGAAAGTAGCAATTTCGCAACTGGCGGTCATTTTTGAAGCAGTAGCACCGGTTGAGTTATTGAGAGACAATTTTTAATGGAATTATTTTGTCATTGTAATGACGCTCAGATGTAACTCAACTAGACATCAGGACACCCGGTCACAGGATATTCAGACATCCGGACATTCGTACATCGGCAACCATGACTTTTGGACATCAGGACATCCGGACGTCGGACAAAATTCGACTTACGTCAAGGGAATATGATACACATACAAGTTGCTATCCGGACAACTCACTTCATACAGACAAATTCGAATAATCCCATACACTAAAAACTGCTTAAGACATCTTGACATCCGTACATTTGGACACATAGACATCCGGACATCTGGACATTTATACAACTAGACATTTGGACATCTGTACATCCGGAGATCTCGACATCCAGACAAAATTGTATCTCAATTATGCCGAAAGACTTACGTCAAGGGAATAACATGTTGCAACACGAGCATGGAAGAATTGACAAACTCAAATAAAGCCCCAAAAAGAAAAGGCGTCAGTTTTCAAACTTCTGTGCACATCACTTAGCGCGAAACTATTTTTGCTCTGGGTGTTTCTAATACCGACTAGGCGATATTACAAGTGTGGAAGACGTTATGATTAGTCACCGTAAATCAAAAGGTTTTCCCAAATAGTTATTGCGTGTCTAAATAGCGAAAAGGCAACTAGTTTCACGAGGAACTCTTTAATTTCTCCTACGACATATGACAAAGACTATGTGTGTAACAAAATTAAGGAATTTGTCATTTATAGAAACTAGGACTGACTTGTTCTGAAAATTGATTTTGATCGACTTCCGCAAGTTCTGACCATGCCTTCACACTGAAATTCACAAAAGACAAGTTTCTTAGTTCTTGCAAGTCATTCGATACAACAAACGAGCAACACAATATTTGGCTTTTCCAGTTTTTAGAAAACATTTATTGCACAAATTATTTTTAAACAGAAGTAGAGCTTACAACTCTAAGAGAATAAAACCAATTTTAGAATGAGTTTTACTGTAGCTACCAAAAGCATTAAGAGTCCAATATATGCGTACGCTCCTCGCATTCTGTAAGTTAACGAATTATTTTCTGGTCGAAATTTAAAATCTGTAATGCTGAAGCCTTACCTGTTCTTGGGATCGCCAGTGTAATATCCCTTAGAATAGGATACTTTGCCAGCTACCCAAATCAGGCCACCCAATGCAACGAAAATCGGCATTTCAAGTCCACCGAATAAAAGGAACAGTAAAAATTGCGAATATCCTTCCAAAGTGTTTTGATGCGCTCTGCGAAATGTACAAATTTGGTTATTATAGAAAAAAGGAAAAGTCAAAGATTTGTCAGCAAATTCTCGCTTCGACAATAGTTTACAAAGGAAACTTCTAAACTTTCGCCTCCGACGCATAAAAAATCACATTTCCCGGTGGCGTCGGTTTTCTTTCCTGATACATACAAACTGTTTTTTTCGTTACCCACAGATAAAAATAAGAGAAATAGTTAACTTACCTTTGGAAACAATTAAAGACATCGTTGTCTGTGGCGTACATGGTTGGATAGTTAATTTTGTACTGTTTTCGGGCTTTGCCAACCTTTTCATAGTAACAAATTTATAAATATTTTTTTTTTTTACACGGAAATACTGAGTAAAATTTACCTGCATCGCTTGCCACATAAGTAGAAAACTGGAAATAACTGCTACCAAAATAACATATCCATAGTCCTTTGCAAGTGCAAAAGTCACTGTGTGACTTCCTGCGGATAGAGACGATCCTCCAAAGATACAACCAAATAATCCAGACATATTGCTATTGCAAAATATTCACCGCACAATTGCAAATTTTCAGCAAGTCACCGATTAATTTATTCAAACGAAAATTTTTCACACTCACTGTCCTCCTACGGAGAATCGAACCAGCTGATAAGTGACTGCTTTAATGTAAAGCTGCTTTATATCTACTTTAATGAATTTCGTTATCGGATATTTAGCTTGCTGATATAAATTCTCGAAATTTCCAATAGAAGCGAAGACACAGCATTACAATTCTTTTTTACTTTACGCATACACGAATATCTACGGCGTAGATCACACAAAATTAATTCAACTGTTTTCCAGTACCACAGAATTCTTATAAATTTTATGGTAAATGTACCAATAGCTGACTGATGGAGCTGATGAAGAGGTGCAAATGACAGTTTAATACGAGTAGAATAGAGATAGTGTCTTGCATTGTCGATCATTTTGAAAAAACCACACGATAGAAGAAAGATGAAAGATGAGTGTTCGCTGTTCAAACGAATCGGTGCTGTCAAATTCGCAGCTAGCTCTCAATGAAGCTAGCTACAGCTTTGACATTTGTATTCATTTCCCCTAAAAACTTTGTTCTACACAGTGTAACAGGTGTGACAACTGTGAAATGCCAAATCAATCCCTTTGTGTGATGATGATGTGTGAAAAAGTGGCGCTGTGTTCTATGTGAAACAATGTCAAATGTCATACATTTTTGGCCCCCATCACTATGATGGCTTTAAAAGCTATCACTTAGGGATTTCATTTGGCACAGGAGGAAAGACACTTCACAACTCTGCACATATTTGACACGATTAAGTCTCCTAGTTACGATAGATTGCATGACCCTGCGAACGTTTAGAACGTTTAGTAGTGACTTTTTTAGTACCAGTGTAATGAATTTTGAAGCGATTCGAAAGCACTTATTTCAGTGGGTTTTTCAAAAGTCTTAACTGTCAGGCATTCATGTTGACATATATAATAAACTAATATTTGATGTCGTGACAGTATTCCGCCAGTTTATTTTTGATTTGATGTCCTTTACAACAAGACCACAAATTTGCGTGGAAAGCTGGCATTTCTTGGAATGGCGGTCAGTTGCGAAATAACACAAATTATGTATCTCACTCATAGGACGGCATCGCTTACGGCGCACAGCTAAAGGAGACTATGGTTAAATATATATGTTGAAGGCGCAAGCAAAATTTATTGAGTTTAAAATTTCTCTAAACGAAAAATCTCGATTTACGATTTTCTTTTAATTATGTGTAAGTAGAACATCGGCAAGCTGCTGGTACACTTACACTAGAAAGTGTGTTTGTGTTTTTGTTTATGTTATGACAACCGGTGAAGTCTGAGCCGACACTTGCATAATAGGCCAGATAGCTGTGTATATTTCGCAATTTCATGAACAATTTCTGAATCAATGCTAAGGAAATTATATAATTTGAAAGAAAAGTATGCAAGGGACCCGTACGTATCAGAATAGATGTGAGTTGATTTTACGAAAAGACTCGAACGTATTAAGTAAATATTGCTAAAAAAAATTGCTAAATATTGCTATAAAATGTTTTTAGACCCGTACGAGGAACGAAGTTCTTCGAAAAGGGTCTTATGCGTTTATCACCATGTTTGTGACCCAAGAGTAGGGAGGAGGCATCGATCATGGTCATTAGATGATGAATAAGCAACAAAAAAAAGTCCGTCCGTCACCGCGATAACTTGAGTAAAATTCAAACCGATTTTCAAAAACTTTTTTTCCCTGAAAGGTAATTGAACAATCTTTTTTGGGATAGAATATGGGCACTGTCGGCCCAAGGGTCAATGAGCTAGGGCCGCTAGGGTTGTTTAAGTAGCTTTTGGTCTTTTGTACGTAGCTCGAGCAAATCTTTTCCGATTTTCAGAAATTTTCTTGGTTTGAAAGGTCTAGGGATGCCCGACAATTTGTGGAAGAAACTCATTTGAATTTTGAGCTTTTGGTCTTAGCCAGAGCCTTAAAACTGAATCTCTACTAGTGCTCAACGCGTTTTTTCTACATAAATCGCGTAAATCTTTTCCGATTTAACTTTTTTTTCCTGAAAGATAATCAAAAAATTGATCGCGGGATTGAACTTGGGCAAAGTCGGTAGAGAACTTTTGAAGTGAAGGTCCGAAAAGTGGTCATAAACGTGGTTTTTGAAGGTCCGTGGAACTTTTTGACTTATATAATTGCGAAATTAGAACGGAAATCGCTCTTCAAGGTTTGGAAGGGAAGATATGGACATCAGAAAATCATGAAAATGAATTTGTCAAAATCTGTTGAGTGGTTCGGACTGTAGAGTCCCCAGTGTGGGCCCAACTCACGCTACGCGACCACAAACGATATTTGGTGATTTTTCGTGAATATTTCTTTAAGTATAAGGTTTTTTGTGCGGTTTTGCAGAAAAAAGAGATGCGGATCAGGATCCTCTCCTAAGTGCTCTAGGTCGGCTCGAAGATCGGCCCTAGTGCTATTTTATTAACTTTTGAGATTTTTTAAATTTAGAGAGGGTTTTACGCCGTTTCTTCGGACGGGTTTTTCAATATTGCCTTTTCGGCAATTTCCAATCCAATTTAATGTCGACATAATTTTATGCACTTAAGAGTTAAGGCAACATTTCGAATCTTTTTGCCACACCTATTCTGATCCGTACAGGTCCCCTGCATATGTTTTTGAATACAAGACTCGGCTACCTATCAAATAGAGAAAGAATCAGCAAAATCAGTTAGGATTTATCCGATTTATGTAAACAAACACGTTGGGCCCTACTAGAACTCAGTTTTAGGATCCTGACTGAGTCCAAGAGTTTCTAATCAAAAAATTTTCTTTCATAAAATGAGAGACATTCCTTTCGATTAAAAAATAATTTTGAAAATGCGAATAGAATTACACGCGAGCGAAAATTTTTAAAACTAACATTTACTTTGTTAGGAATAGTAAGTTATGAAGGTATTTTGCAAGTGGAAAACAGAATAACTGATGGAAGATAGAACATGTATGTTTTGTTTATGTTGAATGTCAGTGAGTCGGTTAATACGAAATTATGACGACTCCAACCAATAAAGTTGTAATATTTCCAAGTATTTTGCATTAATTACTATGAAAAAATATGGTCAGATACTACCTAATGTGGTGTCTTTGTTTAAATGACGAAAAAACTGAGGTTTCAATATTGGCTGGTCTTATTGGCAGGCGCCTGCCAATAATATTTCTTGGGTACTATTGGCAGGTAGAGCGAAAAATATTTCTTGGGCACTATTGGCAGGCGCCTGCCAATAGTGCCCAAGAAATATTATTGGCAGGAGAGTCTATCCGTCAGAAATATAATATGTTGCGCGCCCAAAATATTATATTTCTGACGTATAGTCTCGCCTGTAAATAATATTTCTTGCGTGCTAATCACTATCTTTTCCAACGAATCAAAGACCTCCGCCAAAACTTTTCGAATAAAGTTTCGATATGATGAGATACCGATTTTTTGTCATAAGTTCAGCATAATCAATCATGGAGCTGACTACTCAGATTTCAAGGATATAAATGCAGGAGTACCACAAGGCACTGTGCTGGGCCCAATATTATATCTTCTATTTAGCAGCGATCTTCCCCAAACGCCAAATGTTATTACAGCAACTTTTACGGATGGTACAGGCACAGCTAAAACGGACGCCCAATCTGCGGCCATATTGCAAAGATCCGATAATGCCGTCGAAAGCTGAATTAAGAAATGGAGAATTAAACTGAACGACCGAAAAGCAGTTCAAGTAAACTTCACCAACAGCAGATTCCGCATCCAAAACGCCTGACGATGAATGGTAACACCATTCTTCACAAAAACTCAGTAAAACACCTTGGAATAGACCGTGACGCCAAAGCTAAGTGGATCGAGCACAACAAAACCAAAATTACCGAGCTGAACCTCCGATTCAGAGAAATGTATTGCATTCTCAACCGCAAGTCGAAAACATAATTTTACCAATCTGGACGTATGGCACCCAATTGCTGTGATGTGCGAGCAAATGTCACATTAAGAAAATCCAAACATTCCAGAACGAAGTGCTATGAACCATCGTCAGCGCCCACTGATACATTAGCAACGATGAAATCCATCGCCACCTCAATGTTCCTGTGGTCTCAGATGTCACCAAAACGATTGCAACTAAGCACGAAAACAGACTCACTGAACATGAAAAACAAGAGGCCCTTCTCTTATTAGATTTCGTCCAGAACAACAGACGACTCAAACGGACCAAGCCACATGAACTCGTCAATCGCCAGGACTTAACGGCTCCCCTACAAAATCCGGAGGCACAAAATCTAGAGGCGTCAAAATCCGGACGAAAAATCCGGAGGCTACAAAATCCGGAGGATACAAAACCCGGAGGCTACAAAATCCGGAGGCGTCAAAATCCGGAGGTGTCAAAATCCGGAGGCTACAAAATCCGGTGGCGTCAAAATCCGGTGGCGTCAAAATCCAAAGGCGTCAAAATCCTGATGATGTTGTTGCGTCTGGATTTTGTAGCCTCCGGATTTTGTAGCTTTTAAGTATATAACTTTTAAGTATATAATACAGTCATTTCATATGCAGTTAACTTTATTATTATATATTGGTGTGAATTATTTAATACTAATACATAATATTTATTTGGTGTAAATTATAAACGGTCTTAATTATATTTACTATTGGGGGGCTCTGCCCCCTCACCCCCGCGCCTGCGGCGGGCTTGGTTACGCCCTGCAGGCGGCCGTATGTGCATGGGGCACTGTCCCAAACCCCGCTAAGGGCTCTGCCCCTTAGACCCCGCAAGGGGGATATTCCCCCTTGACCCCCTTTGCGGGGGCTGCCGCCCCTCGACCCCGCTTTTTTCTTTTTTTTTATTCTAGGCCTGCGGCGCATTAATACATATTTATAATAAATACAATTTGTATCAATAAACTGTAGTTGATTTAAATCCGACTACATATTTCGTCCGGATTTCGTCCGGATTCCGTCCTGATTTCATCCGGATTTTTTATTTTCTTCTGGATTTTGACGCCACCGGATTTTGTCGCCTCCGGATTTTGACTCCTCCGGATTTACACGTCTCTGGATTTTGACGCCTCCGGATTTTGTAGCCTCCGGATTTTGTAGCAGCACCACATTTAACAACTCTACACTACTCATCCACAGACAAAGTGCAAAGACTATCACTGGATACTTTGTGAAATGTCAAAATTTATTCGAAAATGTGATTTTTCAATTTAAAATACAAAATTAAACAATAAATAAGCTTAAAAATGGAATAACAGTGTAAATTTGGAGTCATTTATTCAATTGAATTTTTTGCCATTTATCGGTTCGGCACTATATAACATCAATATTGTCTGCTCTACTCAACCGATTTCTGACATATTTGCTGTTCTGGAATCTCTAACTCATACCCTAGGTGTGTGATAAATTTTATTTAAAAATATGGCCCTAAGGTGTCGTTTTAGAATTTTGAAAGTTTTCCACAGACCGAAATTTGTTCCGCCGACGAACGCTGACCCTACCAAAAAAATTCATTTTCGAAAGTTTTCATCCAGATTTTATTTTTCCCTACTCAGATCAATTGTAAAGGTTGTCGGAAAAATAAAATAGCGTTGAAACTTTCGCCCACTAATTTTCGACAACTCTCAGTAGGAGCAAAACTACTGAAAATTTTTTTATACTGATTTTCGGTACCTTTAAGAGATAAGAATTTTTTGTGGACCCCTTCCATTTCGATTCGCAGACCATCGCACACCCCTAATAACCAAAGACCCGTACGTATCAGAATAGATGTGGCAAACAGAATACATGTGGCAAAGAGACTCGAACGTATCTTAATACATAAAAAAGCAAACAATCCAACATTTTCTGTTCTTTTATAACTGTAAGAATTTCAAAGATCCATAGAAATTACCCAAGGCAATGTCAAAGGCCCTACCGAAGTACGTCTCAGACCATTCAAATCTAGAAAAGCTTATATTCAAGGACTTACTCATTTTTCCCTAAAAGTCTGGGACACGTGTTCTCTAAAATTTTATTCTCTACAACTTTGTCTTTGGAAGCAACTTTCTACCTCTCATAGTTCTGGAGATTTGGGTCATCCTGCCCAATTATGGAAGTGGCCATATAACGGAATTGTTCCTTATTTTCCCAAAACCCTGAAACACGTCTTCGCTTAAATTTAATTCTCTACAAATTCGCCTTTAGAACAAACTTTCTAACTCTCATAGTTCTGGAGATCTGGGTCATCCTGCCCAATTATGAAAGACGCCATATACCAGTATCACAACAAAAACCTTTTTAAAGGTAGAGTGTGACGCAGTCCGTAAGTCCGCTTCCAAAATTATCGCTTGAGGTGACGCTATCGCAGATAATACGCAGAATTTCGTTTGAATGGAACCTTGTGTTAAAAGTTTTGATTTCCTGAAAAAATTAGAGCGCTTTCTTTGAAACAAAATTACGTTTTGTTCAAAAAAATTGCGTCACAAATGCCGGACCCAACGACGAAATAGTTTTTCTGTACTTTCAGTTTTTGCGCTGCAAAAATTTGACTTTTGTTTCTTATTGCGTAGATTTTTTTGAGTAAATTTAAATTTTTGCGTTCATGTTCATAGTGAAGTCCAAAAATTGGAAAAAGAAAACAGCCGTGGGAAAAGACCTATTCGACACCGACCATTCCGTAGACATCACAACTCTAAAGTTGGTCCAAGAAATCCGACGCCCATGGAATATTGAGTTCAATGAAGCCATACACATAGCCAAACACGCGCATTTGAACCTCATGAACGCTGACAATGGAAATGTAACCTCTTCCCTTCTAAAGTTATTCCCTGTGAAGAGAACCCTTGACAAAAATGTTATTATTATTGACGACGAAATTGACATGGTCAACGAGACAGTTGATGACGAATAGACATTTTTTGACTGTGAATAATAAACCCAACTTAAAAAAAGCTACTAGATTTCGACGACACATTGTAAATTTCTATTTCAACAATGTTAGTAAAATCGCCTGTGATAGTAGAGAAATATATCTTTTGTAATGTTTTTAGTTTTGACCGAGCCTTGAAGATGAGAACTTAGTTCTCGTAACCGGTCGCTGAAATAAAATAAATTGGTACAATTTAAACGGATAATGTTTCAACTCATTTGCCCTTCGTAGTAATTTACGGACTGCGTCACTCTTTACCTTTTAAGAGGTTTTTTATGCGATACCAGTCGCTTTAGAAGTTTGTTGTTGTCATAACTGAAAATTCGGATACAAAATTTTCTTAAAAATACAACAAAGTTAAGCCGAACAGAATTTGCAAATAGGTGCGAACTTATCAGTATTGCAAATTGTTGCAAAGTTTTTAAAACTTTCAGCATTCGAACGATCCACAGAAAAAAGAGGTAATGTCGAAAGCCCTCCCGAAGCACGGCAATTGTAGAAGTAGGGAATATATTTGGGGATTAGGTCATTTTTCCCTAAAATCCTGAAACAATTGTTTCCTAAAATTTTATTCTCTCCAAGTTTCCCTTAGGAAGCTCATTATACTATCGAAATCGGTTCTAAGGATCTCTCTCAATAAATCGTCAAAAAATACCTCTACATTGAAGACTTTGAACAGTGTGGGGGCGAAGGAAGGGGGGGGGGTTACAAAGGTCTCCTAATCGTTTTGGAACCTCCTCATCGACATTTATTAATGGTCCAAAATTCAACACGCTTATGGCTATAGGTATGCTAGAAACGTAAATTTTTGAAGAGTTTCACTTTTTAATGAATTTTGTAATAATATTCATCAAAGCAAAAATGAGATCGAAAACGACCCTTTCTACGCTATTTGTATCTATTTAGCGACACGTTCTGCGATTACTCGATGTAAGCCATCTGCACTGAGAGCTACTGTTGCAACATTTTTGTCCTGCAGCGCAATCTTCATGATCGTTTTTGCAAGGAGAACATAGTGCATATGGCCCACCACCTTGACAATACAAAGTACCACAACAATCGTCGTCACTTCCACATCTCTTATTCCGTCCTACACATGCGGTACTGTAGCCAACACCCTGGAAAATCATATCGAATGACAAATGTATAAATCCAGTAAAAACATTTGTAATAAGAAGCGTTTTACTTGTTACATAAATTGGGCCTTACCAAGACAACTATCAGAAGAACAACGAAACTTATCAAACGAGCCATTTTGGTTGGGAAGGTACAACGGTATTATTGAACGAATTAGAATATTCAATGATTCTTTCGGAATGCGTCTTTCATATTTCACACTGAATCAACGCCTTTTTATATTAAAGGATATGTCCATGACATCCCCACCAACAAGAAGTTTGTATTATGATTCGCTTGACTGAAAGTCAGGGTCTTACGTCGGAAAATACGTCTATCGTCATTTTATGAAATATGAAATGTATGATAAATTGACTGAAATGAGTGTAAGACTTGATATCACTGAACGGTGGACCTCCTCCATCTCTTCCGCACAACATGGCTTTATTAAGGGTCGTTCAACTGCGACCAATCTACTCGAGTTCGCCTCTATAGCTATTGAAATTATCGAATCAGGTAGTCAACTTGACGTTATTTATGCGGATTTCCGAAAAGCCTTTGATGTTAAATCTAGTGTGCATCAGGGCAGTCACTTGGGTCCACTGCTCTTTGTTGTTTTTATGGATGATGTCATTAAGATCTTCAAATCGATAAAGATTTTGTATGCTGACGACCTTAAACTGCTTTGCAGAGTTGCATCGACCTCTGATGCTATCCGTCTTCAATCTGATATTGATGCTCTTGTGCTTTGGTGTAGGCGGAATCAGTTCGTTCTTAACCTGGGTAAATGCAAAGTCACAGTTTTTACAGGATCCATGACCGAATTTATTTTCAATATGAGATTGATGGGGTGTCTCTGTCTCGAGTTACCGAAATTCTGGATCTCGGGGTATAGTTGGGTGAGATGTTGACATTTAACACACACATAGACTTTATTACGTCCAAAACATACTCCATGCTGGTATTCGTGAAGCGAATATGCAGGCAGTTCACGGACATTCGAGCTCTGAAAAATGTACATTTTGCTTATGTGCGATCGTACTTGGAATACGCTTCTGTTGTTTGGGATCGCCACGAGATATCGTATGTGAACAAAATTGAATCGATACAGAAAAAGGACCGCACGTCGGGACAGTGCGTTTCGTCTTCCTCCTTACTTAGAGCGCTGTAAGTCGATTGGAACTGAGCCACTTTGGCGTAGGAGAATTAATTTGTCCGTGATGCTTGTGTCCGATTTATTGCGCTGTCGTCTTAATGCCCCTGGTTCGAGCTTAAGGATTCAATTGAGGGTCCCTGTCCGTCCGCTTGGATTCCTTTTCATCGTACTGACTATGGACAAAATGGCCCATTTGATGGAATGCTCTGAATTTTCAACTTTTTCTCGCAGTTTTACAAAGATGATCTCACGAGGAGCCAATTTCGGTCCAGGGTTAGATCTGCGGCTCTCACTGCTTCATTACTCGGTCAACTGGGACTTTCTTCAGTCTTTGATGATACTTTTAATTGAGATAGACGGTGTTTTTATTTTATGAATGGCAGTGGCCTGTGCTTTACATGAATTTGTCCGATCTCGCCCGATATTTATGTAGAAACACTTATCTAATCGCTCAGCTATTCATTGCTTTGGGATTATACCTGCTCAGACACATTCGCCCAATCATATGTCAACAGATCGTCAAGCGAATTGGGTTTTGCCACAAAACAAGCAGAAGACAACAAACTTAAAAAATACAACCACTTGAGAAACCAATTCATTTTTGTACCAGTGGCATCGGAAACGATAGGAGTTTCTGGAAAATTTGGATGTAAGTTAATAAAAAACATAGTAGGGACCCGTAAGTATCAGAATAGATGCGGCAAACAGAGTTGATGTTACGAAAAGACTGGAACGTTTTTAAGTAAATATTGCGTTCACATTAGACTGTATTGGAAATTGTTCGTTGGGCAATATTGAAAAACTCGTCCGAAGTAACGGTGTAAAAAAATTCTCCTAACGCACAAAATTGACCTCCAAATAGAGAAAAATGTTCTCCTCAATTTTGTCTACAAGATAGCAAAAAATTATTTTTTGGGCTAGGGCCGACCTTAGTACTTAAATAGAGGCCTCGGATACATACTTCCATAGACAAAAATGTTTCCCTCAATTTGCTCTGCAACATAGCAAAAAACATTTTTTTATGTTAAGGCCGACATTAGGACCGACATTCTTCTATAAATTGTCGTCCGTGCCGAGATCTTTCAAACAAAAAAGTTTTTGAAAATCGGAAGAGATTTACTCGAGTTATGTACAAAAAACATGTAATGCCCTAACAAAGACTCTTTTTTAGTGCCCTAGCTAAGTCCAAAAACCCAAATCGAAAAATGTTTCTTCCACAAATTGTCGGTCAAGCCCAGATCTTTGAAACAAAAACAATTTTTGAAAATCGATAAAGATTTACTCGGGTTATGTACAAAAAACACATAGAGACTCGTTTTTAGTGCCCTAGCTAAGTCCAAGGACTCAAATTAAAAAAAGTTTCTTCCGTAAACTGTCGACCATGCCCAGATCTTTCAAACAAAACAAAAATTATGAAAATCAGAAAAGATTTGCTCGAGTTATGTGCAAAAGACCAAAAACCACTTAAACGGCTCTAGCTCGGCGGCCCTTGGGTCGACAGTGCACAGATTCAATCCCATAAAATATTTTTCGACTACCTTTCAGGAAAAAAAAAGTTTTTGAAAATCGGTCAAGATTTACTCAAGTTATCGTGTTGACGGACAGACAGATAGACAGACAGACAGACCGACAGACGGACATTGTTTTTTTCGCTGATTTGTCATCTGGAGGCAACAAAAAAGTTTCCCCCTTACTCCCGGGTTCGTACGGGTCTAAAAATCCGAGAAAACACACTTTAAAAACTTTGGAATTTGGACAAATTTCACTAAAATAGCTTCTGTTTGCACCAGGAAAATGATTTTGTGGGAAACTCTAAATCAATATCCCAATTATTTTCTCTGAATTTGTCCACAGTTTTTCTAAACGAATTAGTTTTTGTCTGCTGTGTAAGTGTGGTTTTTGTGATCAGGGTAAATTTTACATTTCAAATGTCAAAAACAGTCGAGCGACCCGACCCATCCTGAAGATAGGGCTTAGTTATTTTTATATGAAAAACGTTCTGTCGTGCGATTTAGTTTAGTAACGATTTCAAAAGTTTATTTAGCGTATGACACGATTTCAAAATAAGGTCGCGATTGTAGACAACAGAACAGGTGCGTTCGTGTTTTGCATTTTAAGTCGGATGGGTAAACATGATCACAAAAAGGTTAACGTGACGCAAGTCCTCGTCCCTTGCTCCAAAACAACTGATATCAATTTGGGTGACGCTTACAGCTTCGGAACGCAAAAAGTTCTTTCGAAATATTTTGACTTTTGATTAAAAAATGCGTCACAAATGCCGACGTGATAATTTTTCTGCACTTTCAGACTTCACCCACCAAAAATTTAGCTTTGCGTGATGTGTTGAGTACGGGTAGTCAAACTTTTGGCGTTCGAAATCTGAAAGCGGCGAAAAAAATTCCAGCGAAAAAAAACTTCCGGCGAAAAATATTTTCGGGGAAACAAATTTCCGAAGAAAAAAAAAATTTCGACGAAAAAGTTGCGTTTGACACGAAACATCCCCCTTTTTTAAAATCTCATATGGCGCGGCGTAGGATGCTCACCCGAAGGTCCCTGCAAAATTTCAAGAAAAGTTATTCGAGCCGTTTTCGAGCACGGGCCCAAAAAGTGTTTTCATACAAATGGCTCTGCAACTAACTAACTAACTAACTCACTAACTAACTAACGTAGGATGTTTCCATTAACTTTGGCTTCTATGAAATAGTACATTTTGTATGGAAAATGACGATTTTCTAAAGGTCATATCTTCGGATCCACCGAACCGAGTTTAATGAGCGAAAAGATAATTCGCTCTTAGAATTTTCTGTAGAAAAAGGAAAAATATTTTCCGGGGAGTGCGTCGCAAGGGGGGGAAGATAAAACTTAGCTGCATATATGGTTCCGCAGTCTTCGAAAAAAATGTTTCTTAATTTTTTGATCGTATGGGGACTTGCGTCACGGGCGCATCGCTACCGCGCGCCCATGATTTGTTGACAAGAAGTAGTCTGTATTAAAATCACGAAACCGGTTTTACAGTTTTCAATAAAATTTTTCGAATTTCGAAAATATTTTTTATTTATCTCAGGGCTGTAGCCGGCTGGGTGGGTTATACGTTAATATTTGTGAAATTGTGATGCAACGATAACAAGGCTGTAACGTTAGGAATAGTAATAAAAATTGAAAACTAAAGGAGAAAGTAATATTTTGAACTTTTATGATAAAATTATAACATTACCTAATTAATTCTGAATTTACATGAGAGTAGTTTACACATTTGTTACGCGTATGTTAACTAAAATACACTCATGTTAGCGAAAAACAAGCGATTAACGAAGTTTTTCGCTAGTTGGATTTTAGCGAGAGCTAGTCGCAATTAGCGAGCAATTCCCAACTCTAGCGTCGCTAGTAGCGACGCTAATGACTAGCGACGCTAGTATGTACAACCATGAAAAATATTTTTTATCATTCTCGACTAATAATGGAAGATGTAAATTTAGGAAACAGAGTAACATATGACACTTATTGGTAGACTCGATTATAATGGATTTATGTTTGTTTTGATTAGAATTAATGGTCACACATTTAGTTGAGAATGACCTCAAAATATTGTCTGGATGGATAAAATGAAGTTTTTTGCAATTTTTCTCCATTTTAATGTTTTTATTTGCCCACTAAAACTCAAAATATTTTGCAAAACAATACTTTTTTTGAACCTTGAAATTTCAGCGCAAAGTTCCGCTCCCAATTCTCGCCAATTCATCCGCTCTTTCATTTCCCAGAATGCCTGAGTGGCCCGGAACCCATACCAGGGATACCTGATTGTATTCTGATAAGGTTTCCATGCCTTCTCTTGTCTCTAGGATTGATTTTGCTGAGAATTTGTGAGAGGATATCGCTTTTAGTTAAGTTCCGATTCTTCCCAGTATATTCCTGCTCCCGTACCTTCATTCGTTTTAGATCTGTCTGTGAATACCGTTATGTCCCCCCTTGTCGGTGGAGCTCCATTTTCCCACTCCATCCTCTCGGGTATCACCGTGTCAAAACCTTTGTCAAAGCGGAAGGTGGTTTCCATGTGGTCACTCGGCATTTCCATTTCCCTAAATCTTCCGATCAGGTCAACTAAAATGCTCGCATGTCCCTCATTTCTACCTGCCGCTATCCAGTGTCCACTCCTGTACAATCTCGCTACTGTCATCCTGGCTTGCTGTTTGACGAACAAGCCAATGGGACATAGTGATAGTAAAATCTCCAACGCCGCCGTCGGGGTCGACGTCATTACTCCTGTTACACTGAGACAAGCGAGTCTCTATACTACAGCTAGTTTTTTTCTATCGATTTAGTCTCTGCCCTGTGTGACCAAGACATACAGCCGTAGCTTAAGATTGGTCTCACAATTGCTCTATACATCCAGTATAGAACTGAAGGCTTTAGCCCCCAGCTCTTCCCGAATGCTTTCCTGCACTGCCAGAAGACTCTAACCGCTTTATTGATCCTCTCTTCTATGTGAGGATTCCATGTCAACTTCTCATCTAATATGACTCCAAGATATTTTACCTTGTCTGTCATTACTAGCCTAGTTCTGAAAAGCTTTGGCATTCTCATAGTCAAGGCTACTTTCTTGTTCTTAGGCTTGAATAATACGAGTCCTGTTTTTCCTGCATTCACAGAAAGTCCCGTTTCTCCACACCATTTTTCGACGATTCTAAAGATTCTTTGCATGAGTTCGATGATCACTTCTTCGAATGCCCCCGGAATCAGTATTGCAATGTCGTCTGCATAGCCTACTGCAATGCAACCTGCGTTATTCAATTTAGTCAGGAGATCATCAACTGTCATATTCCACAGGATAGGCGGTAATACACATCCTTGTGGGCATCCTCTGTCTACTAATCCCTTTCTCCCGAGAAATCGACAACGCCGACGAAGGCGTAGAGCTTAGCGTGTCAGAACAGGAAGTGGCGAAGATAAGCCAAATTGCAGCCAATCTAAACATCGACAAGTCCATAGTCAAAGCCAAAAGATATAGGGAAACTAGTGCGGAAAACCCACTATCGAGTTCAGCGACCAACCCTCTCCCCTTAAGAAAATGAAGAAAATAATGATGGCACCACCCGAAGAGGCTGAGGGCACAGCTCAAGAGACTAAATCGGTAGTACGCTTAGTGCCGGATATAGAAAACGTCCACTTGTTCTCCTCCAAACATAGAGAAATCCTCCGTAAAAGTGTTTTGAAACAGCTCAAGGCTGTCAAGGACCCAAAAATAAAATTCGACTTTTGCGAATTTGAGAGAGGCCGATTTAAATTTGTGTGTCCCAATGTGGAATCCAAGAACTGGGCGTTGAATATTGTGCCATCTCTCACTGAACTTTGGGCTGATCCTAAAATCAAGGCCATTGGTGGCGGGACAGTTCCAAGAATGATTCGGGCCTCAGTGACTTTTCCAAACCCAGCTCCAGATACTCTGTCGTTTTTCGAAGACATAGATCTGAAAAATGAAACTATAGACACCAACGATTGGCGCATCTATGGAAAAAAAATTCAAGGTAATAAAACCATATTTTTCTTAGGTGTAGACGAAACATCGGTTAATGCTCTTAGAGCAATCGGTTTCCGACCGTACTTTGCGCACGGACGCACCATGATTACTATCGATAATTTGTAATGGCGATCACCAATGTATACCTGCCAGTGTCGACAAGGCACCAATATTTCGTTTATAACTTCTTCGATAATTATGAAGGCATTGCAATAAAACTATTTTGTTCAATCAACGCGTTTATTTTTTTGTGTCAACAACTTGCTCAATACGTGACAACAACAATTTCAAAGGTAAGAGTATATCCCTGTCAAGCCTCACACCCTCCAACCAGAACCCTTCCATTCCTGGTTCCCGTAAAAATCGTACCAAAGATTCTTTGCCCAAAGAACTTAACTGCTTCAATTAGAATGCTAGTCGCAAAAGGTAGGGTACCTATCAACGCAAAGGTTTGCGAACATCAGAATGCTGCTTACTGCATTTCGGAGTCGATATCACGCAAACATAGTCACACATACTTGAATTTAGGCAGGTCACACCACCTTTTGGTACAGTTCGTATCACACATGCTCTATTTAATATGGTTTTACGCAATATTGCTCGTTAAACCGAAACACAAACAAACTGTCCATGGGTGAAATGTTGAATATTTTTCAGATTAATCTTCATAAAGCATACTCACAGTACAGTACAGTAGCTAGAAAAGGAACCATCATAGGCTTGGACAGGAAAATTGGCAATGTTATTCATGCTAACGGTAATGGTAAACCAAGAGCACTTTAGACCAAGCAACCACCAGGTTGACCCTAAAAAATGACGGCTTTGACAAAAACTTTGTTGTATGCTCAAGTTACTTTCCATATGAATCCATGGAGGGCCCACCAAGCCCAGAGTTCGCTGCTGTCGTTGACTATTGCAAGAACAAGCGATTAACACTCATCTCAGGATTAGACGCAAACGCACATCATTTTGCCTGGGGTAGTACGAACATCAATAGAAGAGGACATAATCTACTGAATTACTTACTATCCACCGACCTAATGATTCTAAACGTCGGTAAAAAACCGACGTACACAAATAAGTTAAGAAAAGAAGTTTTGGACGTTTCATTGTGCTCAAAAGAGCTTTTTACACTAATTCATGACTGGAATGTCACTGACTTCATTCTAACATCCGATCACAAATGCATTTATTTTAAAATAAGCTTTGATCTCATTCCCCCACTGCTGTTCAGGAACCCAGAAGCAACAAACTGGAACTACTTCAAGCACTTGGTTGAAACGGAAATAAGGGCACATAATTTTGGAATTGAAGGACACAAAAAAACTGGAAAATGAAACGACAAAGTTGCAATCCATCCTGGAAAAAGCTTTCGAAGCAGCATGTCCTGTAGTTAAGCATAAAGCAGGCAAGTCTGTACCTTATTACACTTCAGAGGACAGGAAGCAAAGGAAAAAAGTTAGGCAACAATTTAATAAATGTAGACACTCAGACAATAAGGCACCATATTACGAGGAGCTTCGTACTTACAGCAAAAATCTTAGAGGAAGGGCAAGAATAGGCTGGAGAAATCAATGTAGTGTAATCAACGGTGTACATGACTCCGCTAAGATGTTCAAAATACTCTCCAAAAATCCTAATCGGTCAATAGGGTCGCCACTCATGCCTTCTGGAGAATACAAAAAAGACCAAAATGAAACTTATAAGCACCTACTGGATTTTCACTTTCCGGGTTGCAAAGATGTTGGGGAAGTAGACCCTCCCAGCGTAACCAAACTTACAGAGGGAATACCTAACACTGAGCTCATCGACAAAATCATTACCACAGAAAAAATTGAATGGGCGCTAAACTCGTTTAAACCATACAAATCACCAGGATCAGATACTATCATCCCAGCAATGCTAAAACATTCGCTTGATACCATAATCCACATCTTATGCGATATCTTTAAATCATCCCTCAAACTTTTTTTTTCTGAAAATAGTTTATTTTGAATGTATAAAAGTTTTTACATTTAGAGTACACGGAAAATCTCGTTCATCACACTAGACGTTGGAAGCGACCCCATTACGCAGGCTGCGTTGTGACGCTGCATTTCGATACCAATACGTTGGACGAGATAACTTGTAGAACGTGGATCGCCACTGATGGCGTTAATTAGAGAACCAATTGCTTCGATCAACATTTTCGCATCCTGACACCAGGGGCCTAGTGATTCGACTGCAAAAGGAACGAAAAAGAAATTACTCGCGATCAATTGTTTGTATTTGTTTTTCTTGTGAGTTGCTGCTGCTTCAGCAACTAGACCAGCAGCTCGAGATGACAGTTTCCGATACGAAGGTGCCAATGTGTCACGACAGGTGGCGTCCCAAACTAAGTTCTGACCATTTTTCCAAGGGAAGAGCGACATACCGTCCGGTCTCTTGCCGTCGTCCCTGTAGAGACCCGGAGGTTCCAAAGTTGCCGGAATTTTTGCAGAGCCCAAAGCGCGTTTTATAATGTTATTTGTACTTGAGTGGCGAGAAAAGCGGCCGATGCTTTTACTACAACTAAGCCCATGAATACCAGTGTCGTCAACCTTGTAGCCGCAAGGGCAAGTGTGTGGTTGAACATACTTTACAACCCAATCTCAATGCAACAGCTATGCGGAAGGTGTTATTGTCTAGATGTGTGCCAACAACTTTGGAGGGTAATGTTAACAGCCATGCCGATGATTCCTTTTGCAACGACGCTTTGTGTCTAGCCAAATGCAGTTCAGATTCAAACTGAAAACCATCGATAATGCGCTTAATGTTGAGTTCGTCCCAATCGCGTTGAACTGAAGGTCTACTAGGAAGTGAGCTCTCTGGACAGAGGTCGTTCCATGCACACAAAGCATCTTCGTAATGAGGAATGTCAATGAGGTCTATTTTAAAAGTAGGTAGAATAGCACAGACCAAATTGAAAACGACATTAACTGATGACAAAAATGCAGGCAGAGCCAAATCCGAAACCTTGCGAATCCCCAATCCTCCAAAGTGGACGGGTAGAGATGCAATAGACAACTGATTATCAGTAAATGAAATATTTGAAATTTCCTGAAGGGAACCCAAAAGCAGTTCGTCAAATTCCCGGGCAGCATGTGATGATTTCCATACAGGGCAGGTGCGGAGCAGATACGTCAGTTTAAGGATAAAGAAGCAATTTTTAATTAAAAAATAGGCAACATGGTTGCTCAAATCTTTAACACGGCTCAGCAAAAGTTTTAATTCCTCAAGCTTCTCGATCAAAATCGTGTCCAAAGAGTCATCTGTAATTGGAGCGCCTCGTAGTATAAAACTTTCAATGGCTTTGATTCCAGGTGAAATTTCTGCGAACTTGTCAAACACTTGCTGATCGAATTGTGACAAAAAGTAAAGCTCGCATTTCGAAGGATTAACTTTGAGACCAAAGTTGCGACAACAGTCGACTATGATTCTAAAATCGTTCAACACAGTTTCCGCATCACCACCCAAAGTTCCGTCGTCCAAGTACCAGACGTTTAATTCGGACGATAATGCTTCAATGATAGGCTGGATGGTCAAACTGAATGCCATGGGGCCACAAGGGTCGCCTTGCTGCGCACCAACTTGACTCATTATGATTTCATCGCCGAAAAATAAATACGAGTTAGACGAATAACATTGATAAAGAAAGGGAAATAGCTCCGGTGTTTTCCATTTAATGGAATGAAGCATTTCGTCACGTTCGATCGAATCAAAAGCGTTGTGGAAATCAATCTTTAAACAGACTTTAGACGAATCAAACTAAAGTATATCCCTCAAACTAAAGTATATCCCTAAATGCATGAGAGGGGCATTAGTTATTTTCATCCCGAAACCGGGCAAAAGCAACTATTCATTAGCGGAAAGTTTTCGACCCATCAGCCTAACGTCATTCCTGCTTAAAACGCTAGAAAAGATAATCGATAGACATTTAAGAGACGAACCTTTGATGCTACACAAAATACATGAAAAACAGCACGCGTATCAAAGCGGCAAATCAACGGAAAATGCACTTTACAATCTAGTTAGCAACATTGAGCAGGCAATGGAAGCACAGGAATTCGCGTTGGGGTGCTTTATCGACATAACGGGGGCATTTAATCATGTTACATATAGAGCCATCAAAAAAGCATGTCACAGGCATAATTTCGACCTGGGAATTACAGGATGGATAATGACTATGCTACTCAATAGAGTTATAATCGTAAAATTCGGCTCGTATAGCATTACTGTCTCGGCAATTAAGAGATGCCCTCAAGGTGGAGTTCTACCCCCACTGCTATGGTGCCTAGTAATTAACGAATTGATTTGTACTCTGTCTGACCTAAAATTTCAAACTGAAAGTTTCTCAGACGATCTAGCTGTACTAATCAAAGGCAAATTCGTAAACGTGTTATGTGACTTACTTCAAACTTCTTTAAACATCGTTTCAAGATGGTGTGATAAAAATGAACTTACTATTAACCCGATGATACTCTTCACTAGGAAAGCAATAAGGGGAATAAAAATTCCGGTCATTAAAGGAATTCCAATAGAATTTGTTAAAGTTGTCAAATACTTGGGAATCCTTCTGGACTATAGACTATACTGGATCGAAAACCTAGAAGCACGGTTAGAAAAAGCGTTGATTGCCCTATGGCAATGTCGCAAAGCGTATAGCACAACATGGGGACTCTCGCCAAAGGTAACGCACTGGATCTATACTACAGTTATCAGACCAATCTTGACTTATGGCTCGTTTCTGTGGAATCACATATGTAAATTAAAGCATGTCCAAAACTTGTTAAACAAATTTCAAAGGAGGGCTTGCATAGCCATAACTGGTGCCTGGAAATCAACTCCCACTGCAGCGATGGAAGCCTTACTACACTTAACCCCACTACATATCTACATCGAGACAGAAGCACTAGCCGCCCTGAGCAGAATCAACAGGGACCGTAAGATCTCACGAGGGACGAACCACACAAGAATCTGGAACAACTTAGGGAGGGTGGATCCCTCAGTGCACATGCCTTCAGACAGAATAGCACCGACCCACAGATTTAACAGGAAATTTGAGGTGAGAATACAACCAAGAGAACACTGGGTAGATGGTAAGTTACCACCAGAACACGGCACTGTATTTTACTCTGATGGCTCGCTTATCGGGAACTCAGCAGGAGCAGGCCTCTTTTGTGATGAACCGGACACTAAAGTAAGTATACCACTAGGAAAATACTCTTCAATATACCTAGCAGAAGTAAGAGCTATACTAGAAGCATGCTTCATTACAGAAGAAAAGAATATGAAGGATGAAATAATCTTCATCTGTACGGACAGTCAAGGAGTCCTCAAGGCCCTATCCTCAACTGTTTTCAAATCGGCACTCACGCTAGAATGCTATGAAGCACTCAACAATGTTTCCTCATCAAACCGAGTAGACCTACTATAGGTTCCAAGCCATTCTGGCGTAAAGGGCAACGACAGGGCAGACGAATTAGCGAGGCAAGCAGCTTTAAGCACAATGCTAGGTCCAGAACCGGCAAATGTTACACCTCACACGTTCATCAGAAGCAAAATACAATTCAAGAGGAAACATGAGTTTACACACTACTGGAACCATATAGGAGGCTGTCGCCAAGCAAAAAATTGTATCAGAATCAACGAGACCAACGCTAAATATCTTATCAACGTCAGCAGAACCAGATTAAAAACCTTCACCGAGGTGATGACCTGTCACTTTTTATTTAACAAACACCTGACTACAATCGGTAAATGCACGGACCCAAGCTGTGATCTATGTGGAGAACAGATGGACACAGCTGAACACTTTTTATGTAATGAAAGGAGGAAGCATTTGGGCGGCTATACAATTAGGTACGACCTAATCAAATCCCTACATCCACAAAATATCCTAAGCTGCATTACTAGCTCAGGTAGATTTGACAAAACAATAAACGTGTAGGAAAAACATAGTGAGCACAATAGGCCCACACAGGCCTCCGTGCGCTTTCTATCTCCGATAGAACACTAATTTTAATAAAAAAAATCCCTTTCTAATAACTCCCATCTCTTCTCATTTCTTCATCACAGGAAGCTCAATACGTAACAATACTTACTAACTGAATCGCTTGCTAGTCCGTCTCATTCACCTTAAGAAAAATCAAAGATGTCAGGTTTACGAAGTCACATTATTTCAACAAATTAATATCGTTTCTGTATGGTAGCAATGATAAGATGGATTCCACACAAGATAGGGAGACTTTATATTGAGAGAGTCACTCAGTAAATTATTTTCACTGAAAGTTTGTAAGTACTGAAAGTATGAAGAACGAAGTTTCGAAGAACTTATGCGTTAGGGGTCTCATACGTTTACGAAGAGAGGGGGGGGGGGGGAGAGCATTGATCACGGTTCTTAGATGGCAAATCAGCAATAAAACATATGGAGGGACCCGTACGTATCAGAATAGATGTGGCAAACAGAGTCGATGTTACGAAAAGACTCGAACGTATTTAAGTCAATAAGGCAATATTGAAAAACCCGTCCGAAGAAACGGTGTAAAAAAGGCCTTCCGAAAGTACAAAATTGACCCTCAAACAGACAAAAATGTTCATGTCAATTTTTTCTATAACATAGCATCTTTTGTCTAGGGCCGACCTAGGGTCTCAGGAGAAGCCTCGCACAAATACTTACATAGACAAAAATATTTTCCTTCAATTTCTCTACAACATAGTGAAATAGTAATTTTCCTACCTAGTATTGTAACTAAGGTTTTTTCAGCATTAGTCCTCTGGCTCGTGCGAACACTATTTATGATGTGTGCTGAAAAAATCTAGTTACAAAACGAGGTAGGAAATACGTTTTCTGCAATTCAATGCCGAAATAGACAACACCAAACAATAAAATTTCTATTTCGATCACAATTTCCTTTTCATTGCATTTTTAATGTCAATTAAAATTGAGTGCTGAAAAACTTTTCTGCACTCAAATTTGAGTGCAGAAAAACTTTTCCATACTCAATCAAATTTGAGTGCGGAAAAGTTGACCTTTTCGCACTCAAAGCAGTATTGAAAACTGTCGTATTTCGGCATTGAATTGCAGAAAACCATTTTTCTGTCTAGGGCAAACCTTAGGACCGACCTAGGGCCATAAGAAAATGCCTCGGACACATATTTCTATAGACAAAACTGTTTCCCTCTATTTGCTCTGCAACAAATTTTTTTTTGTTGGGGCCGACCTTAGGACAGACCTGAGGCCAACTTCAGCCCTAAGCACAGGCACCGGAAGATATTTACTTGAGTTATGTACAAAAAACATGTAGAGCGCTAGCAGAATCTCGTTTTTAGTGCCCTAGCTATATCCTAGGACCCAATCTCAAAAAAATTTCTTCTCCAAATTGTTGGGCTAGACCTGTCGATGAAAAAAACAATTATGACAATCGGAAAAAATTTACTCGAGTTATGTACAAAAAACATGTGTGACCCTAGCATAGACTCGTTATTAGTGCCCTAGCTAAGTCCAAGGACTCAAATTCAAAAGAGTTTCTTCCATAAACTGTCGGCCATGCCCAGATCTTTCAAGCAAAAAAAAAATTATGAAAATCGGAAAAGATTTACTCGAGTTATGTACAAAAAACACGTATGGCCCTAGCATAGACTCGGTTTTAGTGCCCTAGCTAAGTGCAAGGGCTCAAATTTAAAAAAGTTTCTTCCATTAATTGTCGGGCCACGCCCAGATCTTTCAAACAAAAACAAATTTTTGGAAATGGGATAAGATTTACTCGAGTTATGTATAAAAGACCAAAAACCACTTAAACGGCCTTAGCTCAGCGGCCCTTGGGCCGACAATGCCCAGATTCAATCCCATAAAAGATTACCTTTCAGGGAAAAAAAAGTTTTTGAAAATCGGTTGCGTTTTAGTCAAGTTATCGCGGTGACGGACGGACGGACATTTTTTTAGACCCGTACGAAGAACGAAGTTCTTCGAAAAGGGACTTTATGCGTTTACCACGACGTTTGCAACCACCCCAATTTCGACCGGGGAGTAGGAGGGGAGTATCTATCATGGTCCTTAGATGACGAATCAGCAATAAAAAAAATGTCCGTCCGTCCGACTCAACCGATTTTCAAAAGCTTTTTTTTCCTGAAAGGTAATCAAAATGTCTTTTATGGGATTAAACCTAGGCACTGTCGGCCCAAGGGCCACCGAGCTAGGGCCGTTTAAGTAATTTTTGGTCTTTTGTACATAGTTCGAGTAAATCTTTTCCGATTTTGAAAAAAAAAATTTTGTTTGAAAGATCTGGGCGTGCATGGCCGACTTCGTTCTTCGTACGGGTCTCGAAGCTTATAGAGACAACAAGTTAAGAATGAATTAGTGTATTTGGTGACAGGCAGATCCACTTTTCTTGGTTTTCAGAAATCTCAGGCTGAGATAAAATGTTTGTATCTTTCGAAACGTTCAAATCTTTTGTTTACAACATGTTTTCATGTCAATAGCAAATCTCTGCATGAATGACAGTTATTTTAGGTTTCGAGAAAAATTTTATAAACTAAATTTCGGTACAAGCATGGGAAATCCCTTATCACCCATAATTGCTGATTTGTTCTTGTCGAAATTAGAAAACACTCTGGACGAGAAAAATCTTTTATCCAAGTGGTGGCATCGATACGTGGATGATGTCATTGCTGTGATCAAGAAATGTACTTAGATAAAACTTTACAAATGCTGAACTCACAATTTCCGTCAATAAATTTTACCGTCGCACAGTAGGCTAATCCGTTATATTCATGTTCAAAAATCTATATCTCGTGATATATTCATAATTTAAATGTAAGACTTCTTAAAACGTGATTTAAGAATGTTCAAAAATGTCGGGAAAAATATTTGTGCATGTAGGCCGCAGATTAATAGTCGTAAGGTTGTTAGACAAAGTTACAGGTTTGATTTCTCCCCATACATAACCTCAAAAAAATATATTTTCCATATTTTCGTCAGAAACTTGTCGAAATCAGTTGTAAACGTTAAAGTAATTCATAATAAGTCGAAACGAGCCTAGTCCGACGAAAAAAAAGATGAATTTCTTGGTTGATTCTTCGATTTTCATACTGACTGTCTTTGAGTCTCAGAGCGCTGAATAACAATTCGCTTCAAAACCACTAGGAATTTCATCCCTTTTCATCCCCTCCGGGGCTCGTTACCGTAAACATCGCACACCTGTAATATTACTCATAAACAGTGTTCCTCTGTACTATGTTTTAACGTGTAACCCACAAGGTAAGTTGAAATCTACAAAACATCTTAATTCATAAAAATCAATTCAAGTTTCAAATTTTGTTATGTTCACTCTACGAACGAATCAAACTTGCCACGTGCCAATTCATTCATGTTTCTATGAAATGACTTCAGTTGTCGGTTAAATTTTTGTTTAGTATCGAGATTTAATTCAAGTTTTTCATCTTTATTGAGAACTTATAGGCGGCTTTAGGGAACACATGTTTTGCCGAGAATTGAGTAATGTCATAGGCAGGACAATCGTTTCCGTAAAATACCACAAATTTAAGAAATTTGAGAATCACAAACTTTTACTATATCAAAACAAACACGTCGCATAAGATTTACCGACTACTCTGACTACACGTACGTTATGAATCATTTACCTATCGCATCGCACACTGTGTAAATCAACTTACCGAGTGGGTACACGTTAAAAAAGTTAACGAAGCAGTGGAAAGTAAAAGGTTAATTTTTTTGAAGACAGTGGTTAACCCTATGCGCTTAGATGCTTTTGAAAGCTTTTACATACATCGACATACAAAAATTAAATCGAACATAGCCTTAATGAACACAGATCAAGGTAACATCTCATCATATCTTTTTAATTGTATTAAATAAAAAAGTTTTATGTTTGTAATGATTTCACCTTGAACTTGAGTATGTTATCACTACACAAATTTACTCGAATAATTATTTATTATGTTTCATAATTTTTGATCTTTAGTTGTGTGTTGCTGATGATGGAGGATAGATGCCTTCGAAATGCATTCAACGTTATTTTATTAAAAGTAATTTAATAAAGTTTATCGGTGAAATCAATAACGGAGTTTGAGCTTATTTTCGCCCTAATATTTACAACAAAAGTTTTACATATTTCGCATGAAATTCATTTTCTATGCGCTGTAAGTTTAGTTTTGTTTATTTACAAATTATTTTCAATCAAGCAATCAATTCTCTACTTCCACTGTGAGTTCTCCTATCCACTCGATGAAATGTGACACTCTGGTAGCGATTCTGTAGGTTGAATTTTCATTTACGTATTGGGAGTGATGTATTCCAACCAACGTAGCGTGGTAGTCAAACTCGTTATACTCGTACATAACCCACGCTCCTCCTTGCACTCCTGTTGGGGTAAAACGAAATTTTCTTGTAAAAACAAAGCCAACTTCATGTGACGCAATTTTTTTAAGAGAATGAGAAAAATTGTAACGTGTACCCATGTGGTAAGTTGATATAAACGATGTGCGATGCGTTGGGTAAATGGCGTAAACGTACGTGTATTCAGAGTAGTCGGTAAATTTTCTGCGATGTGTTTGTTTTAATGTAGTAGTACATTTTGCTTCTTAAATTTCATGCATCTTTTGGAAAAATATTCATCCTCAATAAAAATGAAAAAACTCAAATGAAATTTCGATGCGAAGGAAAAATTTAACCGACAACAATAGTAATTTATGCAAATAGTTGCGAAATGGAGTTGTGTTTACAAGACTTTATGCAACAAATTTTGAAACGTGAACTTTTGAACGAACTTTTTATGACTAGAGCCAAATCCCACTCTGTGTGAAAGGGCGGTGGAACAAAGGATGCGGGCTGAGTCCGCAAAGAGTGGGTGCCATTACGGGTCACTGTGGGTTGAACAAGCACTTGGCCAAAATGACCATTTTGACTGATTCAAGATGTGACTGCGGCTTGGAGGAGTAAAACGGACGTCCACGTAATATGTGAATATGCTAAGGAGCATGACATTAGGTGGTTATGTGACTCGACAACCAGTTATAAAAAGACTCGCCAAGGCTCGTTACCGTAAATATCGCACGCCTGTAATATTACTCATAACAGTGTTTTGCTGTAAATAGTATATAATAACGTCACCTTGAGGATCTGGAAATTCACTTGCATTTTCTTCAATTGAACATATTTCGTGATCCGCTAAGTTTCCAACCAAATTGCAGTCTTCATTCCTGGGAATATTGCTGCTGACAAATTTTAACTGTTGTGTTGGATATAGTTCTGGTTCGATCAGCGTGTCGAATCCCATAAAAATAGACGCCCAGCCTTCATATGAAAAGTTTCCTGGTGCAGCCAATCGAATGGGTTGAATATTCGGATTGAAAGTCAGAGTCTGATGGAATTGTAGAAGAACAATATTTGGACTATTTTCAGCTGATGGTTCGATGTACCACAAATGTCGCATAAATATTGAATCGCTCCAGGGAAATGGCCACTCCCAGCGTGCTCCCCCAACAAAAGTTTCAACCAATCGTAGTGGGGGTCCAGATCTTAACAAACAGAAAATACTTTTACTCGTTGTCATACCGAAAACTTGTCATTACATTATATAGAAATTATTCGTTACATGCTCACGGTGGTCCTGAAGTAAAATAAAGTTTGAACAAAAGGGTACCCAAGAGCTTGACTCTGATTTCGATAGAGGGACCTATTATGAGTTAGAAACACACAATAGTAGCCTTACGTCTGCTCCCTTCCCATAGTCGAGATTTCATTTGAAGTTTTTGCTGCTTGTATCCACAAAACTGGTTAGAGCAGCTAACTTGGTGAGCCTTAAAATGTGGTTTAATCACTAGTGGGGCGTGTGTACTATCTGACGCCACTGTATCAGCACGTTCAATCAGGTTCAAGTGGACCTACACCCTATAAATATGAGTGAAATGGCTCTACGGCACTGGTGAGTAAATTTTTATAATATAAAACACTTTGACGGTTTTACTATGAGAATCTGACATTGTATTTGTCTCAATAATTATTTACAAATGTCGCGACGAAAATTCAACGACCGCTTTCTTCAAATGGTTACAATGATTTTCTGATTGCAAATAATTTATCTGGTATTTCGTCCAATACTGCAAGAATTCCCTGTGTACGGTTTCCCCGGCCTGTTCTGACCACAAGCCCAGCCCAGCTCCATTCAAGAAATGAAGTCCTTGTTCGAGGTGCTCCAGAAGGACATGAACCTTCAGTGTGCGAGTTAAACCAGTCGACGGAAAAACTCGTTTCAACTCGTCCAAATATTTTTTCCAATCTTCATTTAGTTTGTCCGATTTGAACGAAGCGGCGACCAGTCGGTTCAATACTTTTAATGTTTCGACAAACGGGACAATCTTCAGAACAGGAAGATTTTGCAAAATATCTTTATCCATCAGCATATCCGACGACTTTAGAAGACGTCGACATGCGTTGCCCTCAAACTTTTCACCTTGGTAGTGTTTAGAAATCACATTAAGTTTAGCAGGCCACTTCATTGCATTATCCCGCCCCAACAGCGGAACTAATCCATCAAAAAAAATATGGTTCACGATTCCCTGAATTTCGTGAAGTTCTGGAATGATAATTTTCTCGATCACTGCCATCTCATCAGGTTCATCAAATATCGGCAAATTTATGACGCTGTGACAATTCCTAGCAAGTTTCTTGTGACAATCGAGGCTGACGAACTTCTGGTAACTGTCTTTGATGTCTCCAAACGTTTTCAATTTGAGACATTCCTCGCTTATGCGGATGTCCTTATCGTTGTCGTTGTTGTTCTCGAAAATTGGAACCAATTTGTCACCTACTTCACCGCTTCTTAAAAGGCTTAAGGTAATGAAACAAAACGGGCATGGGTAGGTGCTACTGGCGGTTTGTTGTCCGATCATAATCAATAACAACTTGTAGTCTGCGACAATTTTGTACGGAATTTGGTTCAGTTCAGTTAAGTCCCACAACAGCTTCACGTTGTCATATGTCTCTGCTATTTGAGGCACAACGCACCCTAAAATGAGACGATTCACTCCGTTCAAATTTGCCTTCTTTTCCAAAGTGCCACCATCCTCATAAGTAGATTTTTTCTTCATCGGTGGTATCGTATCTTCATCGTCAGAGTCGAGAAGTTCTTCAACATAGTCTTTCGGTAGAATGGTCATTGAAATTTTGAAGAATCCTTTGCCTCCATCCACCATGAGTTTGTTGACAACTTCGCCATGCTCCTTTCTTGCTTCCAAAACAGAATCTAGCAATGTTTCTGCATCTGCGAATACAACCTTTTCTTTTTGAGAAACTTTTTCAACGTCAAAGTAAAATTCGTCACATTCGCAGACTTCCTCAAGCAACTTGGCTTTTTTTGGCGCACGGTTTCTGTAGTACGCTGGAATAGATTTCCTTCCTGCCGTGCTTCTAATGAAGTTGGTTACCTTCTTCATTCCGTAAAGCGAAATTCCTGAATGAAAGTTAAATGAGCATCGATTTATTAATATTTCACTTAAAGTTAAAGAGACCTGAGTTTGCAATGAAATTATCCAATTTGTCTTCGGTGAAGTGGACCGGTATTTCGCTTCTCGGGTTCAGAACGACTCTTGCTGGACGACCACCTGTTCTCACACTCATCTCCACGTTAAGCGTAGAAGTTCGGTTGGATATTTTTGCCTTCGCACTCAAAAGTTCGTGTAGCACATGGTCTTGCGTTTTCTCAGGTAGCGTCTCGATTGTTGCTGCAATATTTTTGTGGATCGAACTTAGAATGCATTGATGAGGCTGCTCTTTCAAAATTCGGGCGAAGCAAATTTGGCACATTTCTAAAGTAGTTGATGAATCCGTTGAATTTGCAAGGTCAGTAGCGGGTTCGGGCAAACCGTTTTGAATGGTTACCGACGCAGGTTCTTTTCTTACACCTTTACCGAGCGGAGTCTTCAAATGCTTCGTTTGTTTTCCAATACGGCAAATGAAACATCAACATTCACGGCCGTCATTACCGAGTCTTCTTCAATAATTTAATATCGTAGTAATTAGGCATTTGAGGTATGGATTTCGACGTGTTCCCTCGATTCCATTCGTACAGTCGGGCTCTACAAGATAAGCAAATGCCTTTCGGAAAACGTAGATCGAAAAGATCAAACCGCTCATTTGAAAACTGTCTTATTAGACTTCCGATAGCTTCAGTAATGATAAATTTTGATCGAGAATTTGACCCAAAGACAATCTTTTTCGAACAAACTGCACACACTTTAGATCTGTTATCTTCGTGGTCGCATTGATACTTTCCTCGAGTCGCCATATCGATATTTTAATCTTTAATTGATTTTTTCTGCAATTTTGCGCGCGCGAAACGTTTTCTTATTGCGTTTATGGGGCAGAACAATCGAATTGACAGAAAAACAAGAATAAACAAGTTGCACTCAGCAATTACTCTTGAAGCATACTCATACTCCACACGCTCCTGAAAGTCCTGAAATAAACTTTCGTTCGCCAATATAGTTCTCTCAATGAGAGAATGGTCATTGAGACAAATACAATGTCAGATTTTCACAGTAAAACCGTCAAAGTGTTTTATATTATAAAAATTTACTCACCAGTGCCGTAGAGCCATTTCACTCATATTTATAGGGTGTAGGTCCACTTGAACCTGATTGAACGTGCTGATACAGTGGCGTCAGATAGTACACACGCCCCACTAGTGATTAAACCACATTTTAAGGCTCACCAAGTTAGCTGCCCTAACCAGTTTTGTGGATACAATCAGCAAAAACTTCAAATGAAATCTCGACTATGGGAAGGGAGCAGACCTAAGACTACTACTATTGTGTGTTTCTAGCTCATAATAGGTCCCTCTATCGAAATCAGAGCCAAGCTCTTGGGTACCCTTTTGTTCAAACTTTATTTTACTTCAGGATCACCGTGTGCTACTCATTACATTTAGCCCCCACCGGAAACTTCTCATTACATGTATATCTGCATGTCATGACGCGTTTTCGGTTGGGACACCGAGTAAAACAGCATACAGTGGGGAATGCTTAATAAGTCATCCATTCTGCATAATTTCGTGACACTCGCAAACTCATTCGTGTATTTTTAAGCAACTCGCTTTAAAAACTGTTTTATGACTTGGGATACAAACTCTACACTCGTCAAAAACAGTTTTCAAAGCTTTTTGCTTAAAAACACCCTCTTGAGTTTGGCTCATTTCACAAAATTAATCCCTCATGTAATGACGTATTTCCGCATCCCCCACTGTAATCTACTATTATTTGTCCGTTGAATTTCCACAAAACTTACTCAGATAGCAAGGCACAATAGATATCACTGAGGGCAAAATTTTTACTGATAATTGAACTTGAGCAAAAGGTTCCCGTATATAGACCGAATCCAGTATATTCCCAAGCGATCATAAGGACGCTCCAAGGATATTGTCCATTTGTTGCGTCTACTCCGTGTAAAGTATTCTCTGAGCGCAAAAAAAACTTTTCGTGTTCTTCAAGTGCCGTAAAACTTGTTCTCAAGTCTACACGAACAGTTCTATTGAGCCAATCGGATGCTTCCACTGGAAGCCTACACAGGCACAATATGAGAATGAAGTACCACATTTTATTAACACGCAGCTGTAATATGACTGATGACTGACTGCAAATCGACTTATTTTCGTGGTACATTTCACATTTTGTAAGGTGAGATAAGTATGTAATTGATTAAATGTAATCAGAAATTTGTATCGCATTGTCATTGTCATTCCTGTTGCGTATTTATTTGTGCCAAGTGAGTAAAGTTTTTCACGCGGTTAGTTGCCGATCAGACTTGTTGCCTTAAGTGTGATCCCGCGAAAACTTTGTCCATTTTTAGGCAATTTGTACACATCGCATTTTTAAATTTTTTTATTTTGACAGACCAATGTCTATTCGATTCCTTATTATGTCTATTTTCGCGTCATATTTGCATCAAAATTTACGACTTCGCTAGATAATCAATATATTATCAATAAGAAAGAAGGGTTCTTTTAAACTTTCTGCAGTTTTTTCAACGGATTTTTGAAAAAGTTTTTGTGTGATATTTGTTGTTTTAGAAGATGATGGCGATGCACATTGTGGCAACACCCGAGTAAAAAAAACCATGCGATTTGAGACTGAAATTGAGACTGTTTTTGTGTATGGCACTGAGTACTGTATTTTCAAACGTTTTCGACTGTTTTGAGACCGTCATGATCATTTTCTGGTGTTTCAGACTGTTGAGACTGATAAGCATGCTCATTTTAAGACTATTTGGGACTGTTGAGTATGCTCATTTTGAGACTATTTGAGACTGTTAAGTATACTCATTTTGAGACTATTTGAGACTGTTGAGTATACTCATTTTGAGGCTATTTGGGGGCCATCCATAAATGACGTCCAGTTTTTTCAGTGCTGCCAGCATATTTAAATTGTTAATAACTCGATAAATATGCTTTCTTGCTTGCAAACACACGTTTGACTCGCCAGAATGCACATTTATCGAGTTATTAACGATTTAAATGTGCTGGCAGCACTAAAAAAACTGGACGTCATTTATGGATGGCCCCTTGAGACTGTTGAGTATACAATTTTTGAGACTATTTGCGACTGTTGAGTATACTCATTTTGAGACTGTTGAGTATGCTCAAATTAAATGATATTTATTGAAGCTTCTGCGACTATTTGGTGTACTAAATATACAAAAAGGACTGTTGAGTATACTCATTTTGGGACTATTTGAGACTGTTGAGTATGCTCATTGTGAGACTATTTGAGACTGTTGAGTATACTCATTTTGGAACTATTTGAGACTATTGAGTATGCTCATTTTGGGACTATTTGAGACTGTTGAGTATGCTCATTGTGAGACTATTTGAGACTGTTGAGTACACTCATTTTTAGACTATTTGAGACTTTTGAGTATGTTCATTTTGAGACTATTTGAGACTGTTAAGTATACTCATTTTGAGACTATTTGAGACTGTTGAGTATACTCATTTTGAGACTATTTGAAACTGTTGAGTATGCTCATTTTGAGACTATTTGAGACTGTTGAGTATACTCATTTTGGAACTATTTGAGACTATTGAGTATGCTCATTTTGAGACTATTTGAGACTGTTGAGTATGCTCATTGTGAGACTATTTGAGACTGTTGAGTACACTCATTTTTAGACTATTTGAGACGAAATTAAGAGCCGAATCACTGAGACAGTGGCAGCAAGAGTGGGACTCCTCGGACAAGGGAAGGTGGACCCATAGACTCATACCAAAAATAACGACATGGGTACAGAGAAAACATGGAGAGGTTAATTTCCACCTGACACAGTTTCTGTCTGGTCACGGATGCTTCAGGAAGTACCCGCACAGGTTTGGATTCACGGAGTCACCTTTCTGCACGACATGCGATAGGCAGGAAGAGACTGCGGAGCACGTGTTATTCGTCTGCCCCCGCTTTGAACAAGAACGAGGAGAGCTGTTGACTGTGAGTAGGCCAGATGTAAGTGCCGAAAACATAATATCGGAGATGTGCCGCGATGAGGAGGTGTGGATAGTGGCGGATAATGTAGTTGCGAAAATAATGACGAAGCTGCAAATTGCATGGAGAGACGAGCAAAGAAGACTGGCAGTTGATCTAAGAGAGTAGGTGCGAAAGCACAGCTCCTCCCCGAAGTAATGCTGTGAGGCGGTTCCGGGGAGAAGAGAGCACGAAGACTAAGGAAGGAGGTTTTAGTTGGTAGGTCATTAAAGAATGGAAATCCAACACTACCTTGGTTCAGAAAGACCGGGTGTCTATGAAGATTTCCTCACCCTTATATAAAAAAAAAAA
>CM055403.1:125415560-125438094 GCA_029228625.1 Pseudolycoriella hygida
ATATTAAATAAACTACTGTTTTTTTGTATCGAATATTATAATGCAATAATTCAAATTAAAATTGTACCGCTAAATATTATAACGAAAGTACACATCCAACATTTGGCTGCTTTGGATCACACATACTCATAGTCTTATACTAGTGTATGCTTTTTGTTGAAAGGGTTTAACGGTTTTATTGTGTAGCTTTCAGTATTTACTTCTATAGTATATTACAGAGGAACACTGTTATGAGTAATATTACAGGTGTGCGATGTATTATTACTCATAAACTATAAACAGTGTTCCTCTGTACTGAGTTTTAACGTCTACCCACAAGGTAAGTTGAAATTTACAAAACATCTTATTTCATAAAAATCAATTCAAGTTTCAAATTTTGTTTTGTTCACGAACGAATCAAAGTTGCCGCGTGCCAATTCATACATGCTTCTTAGAAATGACCATAGTTGTCGGTTAAATTTTTGTTTAGTATCGAGATTTAATTCGAGGTTTTCATCTTTATTGAGAACTTATAGGCGACTTTAGGGAACACATGTTTTGCCGTGAATTGAGTAATGTCATAAGCAGGATATTCGTTTCTGTAAAATACCACAAATTTAAGAAATTTGAGAATCACAAACTTTCACTATATCAAAACAAACGCGTCGCATAAGATTTACCGACTACTCTGACTACACGTACGTTATGAGCCATATACCTATCGCGTCGCACGCAACTTACCGAGTGGGTACACGTTAAAATGTTTTTATTATTATTATTAAAAATATTTTTTTGAGCATACGGTGATAAATGGAGTGAATAGAATCAGATCAATCTGATCTGATCTGAAAAAAAATTATCAGATCAGATTCAGATCAGATTACCTTTCACCCCGATCTGATCTGATCTGAAAAATTCAGATCGCGTTTTTTCAGATTCAGATCAGATCAGAACAAACTGTTCCGAGTCCTATAACGAAACTAGTGAACTTGCGCTTTAAGGAAACCTCACGAAAATAAGTGATGACAAGTGAAATAACGGCCAAAGATCATGTCATTTTGTAACGAAAATACGAAACTAGTGAACTTGCGATTTCAGGAAACGTCACGAAGGCCTAGGGAATTTGTCCTTTTACGAAATTCAGGAAACCTAGGTGGGTAACAAGACTAGGGACTTTGCGCTTTAAGGAAACATCCTGGAAACCTAGGGAACTTGTCCTTTTACGAATTGTCCCGAAAACTACGTCGCTAAAGAAACTAATAAACTATCGCTTTAAGGAAACGTCACGAAGACCTAGGATTTTTTTCTTTTGCGAAATGCCACAGAACCTTGGTGGGTAACGAAATTAGGGACGTTGCGCTTTAAGGAAACCTAGGGAATTCGCGTCCTTTTACGAATTGTTCCGAAAACTAGGTCGCTAACGAAACTAGTGAACATTTCCTTTTACGAATTGTCCCGATCACTACGTCGCTAAAGAAACTAATAAACTTGCGCTCTAAGGAAACGTCACAAAGGCCTAGGGAATTTTTCCTTTTGCGAAATTCCACGAAACCCTGGTGGGTAACGAAACTAGGGACTTTGCGCTTTAAGGAAACCTAGGGAATTCGTCCTTTTACGAATTGTCCCAAAATTGTCCTTTTACGAAATGCCTCGAAAGCTAAGCGGGTAAAAAAACTAGGGACTTTGCGATTTGAGGAAATATTCGCGGAAACCTTGCAAATTTGTCGTTTCACGAATTGTTCCGAAGAAAACCAGTGAGCTTGTGCTTTAAGGAAAAGTCAGGAAGACCTAGGAATTATTCCTTTGAGGAAATGACACGAAACTTAGGTGAATAATGAAATTAGTAACAAAATATATGAAAATGACTAATATGAAATAAACGGCGAATAGCCACTTTCATGGGTTCTGACTATTCGCCGGCGCCGCGAATAGTATCTACCTGATGTTTTTGTACATTTCATGATTTGGTTGAATTTGTTTTAAGCTGTTCAGAAACAACTTAGAGTTTGCAAGATCTAATTCACCTGTTATGGCGTTATCGAGACGTCTAATTTCATTTCTCAGTTCTTCTCGCTTAATTTTGTACCACAAAAGCATGCTCTTCTCAGTCTTTTTTTAGCTTCGAAGAAAATCTTTTCTCGGTTTCGTGCATTTCAAAGGAATGCTTTCGGTCATTGCACGACCTATACTTTACTCGTAAGTCTATTTTCTCTTGAAGCTATGGGCTCTGTTTCAGAGAAAAGGTTAAATTCTAATTTATCTTCTATCACCTTCCTAAAGTGGTCCCAATTTGCTTCTTCAAAAAGGTGTTGCTGTGCAGGTGTCTCAAGGACGAAATTATGATGCAGTCGTAGAACATATTCTATAGGGCAGTGGTCAGGTTTTTTATCTAAAACATCTGTACTCAGATTGATTTACTCCTTCTTAAATGTTCTGGATGATTCATTTCCGCTGGACTTTCATCTACGAGAAAATTGTATTGATTGTTTCCGTTTGTATTGTTGCCTTTATATGTCAAAACGATGTTTGGCATTGAAATCACCTCCAATACGTTTGAATTTAAGATCGTGATCTTTCTCAAGTCGTCTTTCAGTAGAACTTTGGGCAGTAAAAAGAGACTAAAGTCAGGGTCCTAGAATCACCTAACGACAATTTTAGGCACAGAGCTTCGCTTAATTTCAGTATTGGTGTGTTCGCAGCCATATGCTTTATATTCTCATTGATGAGAATGGCCGTGCAACCTCCACCATCAGTCTGTCGGTCATTCTTATAAATTTTATGATTCGGGAATTTCACAACATCACATTTGAGTTTCAGTAAGCAGTAGTAACTGAGAGTGTGCTCTGACTTGGAAAGTCGAAAAAAATTTTCGCTCTTGCATACTTTGCTTCAAGTTCTGTTTATTTTGAAAAATATCAAAAGATAATTTGATTTAGAGTCTTATTCGTGATGATTAAAGTGTTCCGCTTCATCTGTGCAAAAATCGTAACCCGTTACCAGAAGTTTTGCTCTGCGTGGTCGCAATTGGATAAGAACCCAACGTTGAAGGGATGGCAGTTGGATGCACGAATTGTTACGTAGAAAGCAGGTGACGCGCTGTGGATTTTAGTCGCTACATCTAGATTGTGAGGCTGGAAAGTAAAGGGTGGTCTAAGTGAAAATGACTGAATGAATTACTTGTTTCATGAAACCGTATTACGGTTAAGTATGTTTTGTATGAATGAGTGACTTGGAGACAGGTCATTGCTGATGTTTGATGATTATTTTGATGTAATTCATCAACAACAACTGACGTTACCTTCATATAGATTAATAATAAGAAATTTTGGTCCGTTATGTTACTTTCATAATGAGTAAAGCAATTTGGTTTGTATGAATACAGTATTGGTAAGTTGACCAGTGCAGCTAATTCATGAGAACGTTTTGCTAGTAGAAGTGTGTAGCTCTCGCATCCCCCTCGTTGTTTTGTCACTATGAGCACACGCTCTGGCAGTGGGTTCATCTCCCTCATTGCCGACATCTGACCCCCAACATCTGGTTGGTCGCAAGCAAGGATCGGAATGGGTGTGGGGCGACCTGATGTGTTCAGGTCAGGTCGGACCCAAATTTGACCTGAACCTGCTTTTGCATTTTGGGTCCCATCTGATCTTAAACCAAAAATTCTTAATCAGGTCCAGGAGTACTCGTTTCTGGGTCTTGTGAGTCTTAGTGAGTCCTGATGCGTCTGAATGCTGTCTTAATACTGCGTTGAGACGCATTGGGGCTCATGGGGATCGGAAGTGAGTGCACCTGGAATATGGTCGACATGTTCAGGTTGGGTTTCAGGTTGTCCAAGTGAGTTTGATGTTTTCTGAGTAATGAAGTCGACGTAAAATTCAACCTGAATCTGACCTCAAAAAATTAGATTGACCCAAATTGATTTTTTTGACGCAAGGCTGAATTAAAAATTCAGGTCAAATTTTTTTTGAGTCAGGCCTACCCAAAACAATCATTCCGATCTTTAGTTGCAAATCACTGTTATACGCGAACGTGAAGTCAACCCAAGTGTCGCAGATCAAAAGTTAAGAAAATGTCGCAGAACATTGAAGAGCCTTAACAAAAATTTCAAAGTTGAACGGAAATCGCGTGGGAAACATTCGTTATTGGTCACATCGTCAAATCACACAATTAGGATAAATTGTAAGTATGCACGACAGCAGCATGCAAGGTGTGCGCAGGGAGTTGTTATACTGACAAATTTGACAAAGCAGTAGCTAGAAGGTCAAGCGACGGTGATTGTTGTTAGTATATAAGTTCACTGCGTCAGGGGCGCCGCTTTATATTTTTTCGTAGTGTTGCCTGAATATATCTCGGGACGAGTAAATTCTAGGTCATACGAAACTAAAGCTTACAGGTACAATGATTTTTAGTATCAGCATCATCATGTCTAACGGGCTATAGGTAAAAGGATTCTACAAGAAGATTATGTCTACTTTAGTATAACCTGAAATTGGAACCGTGCGGGCTGTGTACCCACGAATTTGAATTTTGTTAATGGAAAATTTGAAAGATTTATGCGGACACGAAATTGCATTATTTATTTCAAAATAGTGATATGAGTACAGGGCACTATGTCAAAAAAAGTCGTCTCGCTCGCTAGAGAGTTTAGATGAATTTCGACTTGTGGAGACGAAGCTTCCTGACTAATTTTTTTTTTTTTGGACCTCATCGACCGGTAATAGCCGGTTAAAACCTGTCTTATGTCAAACTTCAAACTCAAATATCTCCGTCAAATCTGAATATCTGTTGATGATCTCGACGGTTTCGGAAACTTTGATTCAATACCTATAATCCATGGAGCAACTTTTTTGCAAAGGGTCCAGGATATCCAGGACGTTTTGGAAAGGTATTCGTATACGATATCAAAGATAGCTGGCCGAGCTCTGATATATCAAAGGGTCAGGAGCCACAGCCCTGTGATTAGTAATTTCCTATTCAATTTTTTCTTTCAAAAATGTGAGAATTAATGTGCGTTTCAAACGATTTCCCCCATTTTCACTAGAGGAAAGGTGAAAGGTCCGTTCCTAGAATTCCATATCTCCATATTCCCTCTGTTTTTTGATATCTCTTTGAGACTTAGATAGAGATTGATGTTTCTAAAGGTTACTTCCTAGAATTTAATCGTTCCTTAAGACACATTTTATTCCGATTGTTAGAACTCAAAGATGAGAAGTACTTCGTTCAGTATTTTCTGAGGTATGAGGTCCACGAAAGAAATTTAGTACGGAAACTTCGACCCCTTTAATGATATCTTTTAAACTCCTTAGGAGAGATGACATTATTTCCCGGACTGTATGCAAAAACACAATATTCCAATCACATAAAAAAAGATTTTCAACATTTTTCATTACATCAGAACTTCTGATTCAGAAGGGGCAATAGTGTGTTTTTTACATAGACATGTTAAATATTGAGAAAAAAATGTTTGTCGTTGCACCGACGAGTCGTAGTGTTGCTCAGCCTCGACAAATTTAATCGTAGTGTTGCCCGAGCCTCGAGGCAAGACCGTTTCCGGCGCCCCTGCACTGCGTGACAAGCGGCGCGGCGGCCCAGCGCGGTTCTACTATTCTTGCATCATTCCCATGTGATGTTTGATAAGTTGAACTAGGGAGCATATACGGGTCATTCCACAGCTGCGCTCATGGAATGCAATCGGTGGAATGGCCCCTAAGGGTTCAGCAAGTGGGTAATCCACTGTAAGTGTGTACACGTTCGAGCTCTCTGGGATGTCCACAGGGACCAGTTCGTTTGTTGCAAGGTCAAGTAAGCAGAAGTAACTGAGAGTTATGCTTTTGCAAAAGATACTCAACTTCTGCTCGCTTTGCTCTGCTGCGTATGGAGTTTACGTTCCAATAATAGCTTGATGAAGTGTTCGAAAAACCAAAGTTTTGCATGTCGGCAAATCTCGGAAGGGGATTGCCTGCAGTTTGAATGGGGAGGAGCTGAAGCAGGTTTCTGAATTCAAGTACATAGGAACCATTTTTTCAGAGGATGGCAAGTTAGTTAGGGAATTTTGGGAAAGGAGGAAAATGGGGAACGCGGTAGCCAGTCAATTGTGGTTACACGTGTTCAACAAGAAGGAATTGAGTAGCGAAACAAAGTTAGCTATCCACAGGTCAATTTTCAGACCGACAATTCTGTATCGTAGTGAGAGTTGGGTGGACTGCGGATATCTCTTGCATGACCTGGAGGTTTCTGATATGAGAGTTCTTAGGAACATAGCGAGAGTTAATTGGAGGGAGCAATGGAATAATTACATTAGGAACGACGGCATTAGAGAAAAATTGGGGGCTTCGTCAGTGGAAGAGGAGGCAAGGACTGGTACGGGCACGTTAAAAGGATCGGCAATAACAGGCTACCAAAAAGGATCTTAGATGCACAGGTCCCGAGGGCTAGATGAAGGGGTAGACCAAGGAGAAGGTTTAGTGATTCAATTAAATCAAATTTACAAGTTGGGGAGGTGGGGGCGAGCAAATCATTCCCTTGACAGGAGATAGAATTGCATGGAGGGGGTGGTACCTTCCTAGGGTTGTGTCATAAAGAACTCACACGGAAAGGTACATACTGGTTTTCAAAGTTTGATGATGATGATGAGGGAAAAACGTTCTGGTTTAAATAAAAATCCCGTAAACTACAAACATGTGCTTTTAAATTTACTTGTTATGCTGTTTTCAACATTATCGACATTATCTCTTTTTTCAATGTATTTTTTCTATGGCAGACCTACAAAAATATTTGGATTTGGAAAATCTTGGATTTTTTTTATATAGTGGACTTTTTTGACGGAATTGTTCTCTACAGAAATTTTTTGGATTGATGAATAAATGAACGTTAAAAAAATTATTTGATTTTTTATTTTGCCAGAGATATGCACAAGAGTAACATAACATACATGTCGAATTCGATTAACTTATCTTAACTAACGGCTTTCACCTACTTGATTATTGATGTATTGTATGCTAGATTGCTTTATCTTATCTCAACTTAAGTTAGTCTATTTTTATACTAGAAAATCAATTCTCCACATCCGCAGTAAGTACTTCAATCCACTCGACGAAATGTGAGACTCTAGTCGCGATTCTGTAGGTTGAATTTTCATCTGCATATTGGGATTGATGAATTCCAACCAACGAAGCGTGGTAGTCAAACTCGTTATACTCGTACACAACCAACGCTCCTGATACTGTTGGGGTTAAATGACAAGATTGTGTAAAATATAAAAAATGCTTTTGTGTGCGATGGAAGACGGAGAATTTAAAAAGTTAATTTTAAGTTACCTTGTTGATTAGGAAATCTACTGCGACCTTCCTGAATAGAACACATATCGTGATCTGTCAATTGTCCAACGTGGCTACACTCTTCATTCCTACGAATACTGGGGTGAACAGATTGTAACTGTAGCGTTATACTCAATTCTAGATTTGGCAATACGTTAAATCCCATAAAAACGGACGCCCAGCCTTCATATGAAAAATTTCCTGGTGCTGCCAATCGAATGGGTTGAATATTCGGATTGAAAGTCAGAGTTTGATGGAATTGTAGAAGAACAATATTTGGACTATTTTCAGCTGATGGTTCGATGTACCACAAATGTCGCATATATAGCGATTCGCCCCAAGGATATGGCCAGGACCAACTAGCTTTCCCAACAAATGCTTCGATTCTTCTGAGCGGAGGTCCACATCTCAACAAACATAAAACGTATAAATTTGTTCAATGAGCTAAGCGATGAAACTTACTCAGATAGTCGGGCACAAGATATGTCAGTTAAAGCAAAATTTTTACTGATAATTGAGCTGGAACAGAAGGTGCCACTAAAAAAACCACCTCCCATATCTACCCAAGCGATAATAAAAACACTCCAAGGATGTTGTCCATTTGTTGCATTCACACCGTTTAAAGCATCCTCTGAGTTCACCAAAAATTTTTCTTCTCCAGCAAAACCTGTTCGATTTGTTTGCAAGTCTACACGAACAGTTCTATTGAGCCAATCTGATGCTTCCACTTGAATCTTACAGAGACACAAGAGAATGATAAAGTAGCGCATTTTATTGGCCGGTAGTTGAAATTCGACTGACTACAAACTGACTTGCTTTCGTAAGTTTTGAAGTCAGTTTTAGACATTGTATGTTGAGGTAACTATTTCGCGATTCATTTATCACCCAAATACTATCTCATTGAATATTCCCATAAAGTGATTGATTTGAGTAAATAAGGAGCGCTGACAAAAAAATTCTACAATTTTTTCACATTTTCTTCAATAATTCGGAAAATAAAAATACCCGTGTTTTTTGCTTTTTCCATTAGAGCAATAGTATTCACTCTAGATCACTTTATTTATCACATGCAAATGACGATTACAGCAACAATTTGTATGGCGGGTGCGATGATTTTTGACCAGTGATAACTTTTAGAATTTTATTTTTTTCGAGAAAAGAAAAAATACGGGTCTTTTTATTTTTCGAGTTCTTCAAGGAAATCAATTGAAATATAACAACAAAAACCCTTTAAAAAGGGGAATGTGACGCAAGTCTCTTTGTTTCTTCTTCCAAAGCGACTGATATCAATTGGGGTGACGCTTACAGCTTTTAAACCAAAAAATTTTTTTTTGGAATATTTTCATTTTTTATTAAAAAAATGCGTCACTTCTCTTGACAATCGACTTCTCTTGACAATCGACTTCTCTTGACCATCGACTTCTCTTGATCATCGACCAATTTGAACATTGAAAGATAATTGACCATCGCGAAAAATGCAAATATTGACAATCATCGACTCAACCAACCATCGACTTGACTTAAGACGACCATCAAAGACTGCCAGCTTCTTCTTCTTTTTTTTGACTTCGGGTAACTCTGACCTCTTTGTGAGATTTGCTGCTCACCCAGTGTAGTAGGCCACCTCAGGCCTCGTTGTGAGATTGGACTGCTCAGCCAGTATCGTAGTGGGCCATCTCAGACCTCGTTGTGAGATTGGACTGCTCACCACAGTATCGTAGTGGGCCACCTCAGGCCTCGTTGTGAGATTGCACTGCTCACCCAGTATCGTAGTTACTGGCCACCCAGTTCATTTTGAGATTCGACTGCTCACCCAGCTTTCGCTTTTCGACCTCGCACTATATCGACCTTGTACAGTATTTATAATTGTACCCATTCGACTATTTGTGCCCATTGGAACATTTGTACCCATTCGACCATTGTTGCTACCAAACGAAACCTTAATTGCGACTATAACATGGGTCTTCAGCAATACGTCGTTGGCCTCGTGCAACCGTTTACTTTCCACAGACCAGAATGGACTTGGTGTGAACGTGTGATCGAATTGACACCCCTTCCAGTGCAAACTGGCGCTTCAGATTAATTGCCACAGTTACAATAAACCATAGCGAGTGTTATTGAAACCTCTTCTAGTCACAGACTAGCGCTATATATTAATTGCCACAGTTTCAATGTGTCTGGGCCCATAACCTGTTGGAATTTCACGGATTCCAATCCGGACCCCCAATAAAACAGTGTTGTTCACACTTTGAACGTTTATTAGAGAGTGACTTGTTGTCAACTAGATCTTTATTCAAATCGACATTCTCTATGCACTCTGCGTTCACATTATTTTCTAGAGTTATGTATGTTATTATCAAGTGATAAATCCAACAAAGGGCTCTGGAACTAACTAACGAACTAACTAACTAACGTAGGATATTTTTATTTGCTTCGGCTTCTATGGAAGGAACTTTTTGTACCGGAAATTTCCGAAGATCATATATCCGGAAACACTGGAATGATTTTGATGATCAAAAAGTCCATTTCTATCAAAATTTTACAAGGAATCCAATGAACTAGGTCTCAGGGCGGTACGACGCAAGGTAAAAAAGTCAAAACTTAGCTGTATATATGGTTCCGAAGTCTACGAAAAAAAATTTTCTGAATTTTTTACTCGTATGGACACTTGCGTCACGGGCGCATCGCTACCGCGCGCCCATGATATGGTCAGCATTCCTCATTACGCAAAACTATTGCGTGGTTTAATGCTATCAGTACTAAAGGTTTCGTGGAAAATTTTTGTTTTCTACTTTTATCCGAAAGTAGTTGGAAGTTGGAATCCTTATGAATATTTTTTTATTTTCCGGTAAATAATCTTTGGAACAGCTCAGGCCCATCTTAAACCTGACATCAGCTCGAACTGAATCGACCTGATCCGAAGTGAACTGGAGCCACTATTTTGATAAATCTTCAAACTACCAAACAATTTCAACTCGGTTGAGTCTGATTCATTGGGGGATTGGGTAGTTAGATAGGGTAGCGCTTGATTGCATCTTAGATCTCGTATATCGGTCCAACACAACCGACAACAGGCATTGAAAAAGTGGGACCATGAAAAGCTGCAGAACGAAGACATTCAACGCAAATACGTGGATATAGTTTAGAAAGAAATATTATTGAAGAAATGGTCAGCGAACAACGCCGCATAGACGATGCGTGAAATCAAATTAGACGGAATGTAGAGCCGCTGCAGAGACGATGGGAACGGGAACGGGAAATAATATAAGATTACTTATACATTGTGGTAAGCGAGTAATAACCGTTCAAGTGTATATTACACAACGCGCGAGCGATAGCGAGCAAGTGTGTGTAATATACACGCGAACGGTTATTCGAGTGTCCACAATGTATGTATAAGTATATTATTTTACTTTAATAGCGACGATTCGCCGAACATTAAAAACACAACATTAAAACACAAGTCGTGATGGCCGAGCGAGCTAGGGCACGGTAGTGCTGATTTTTTGAGATGAGGTGTCGGGGGTTCAATTCTGAATTTTTTTACTTTTTTTTTTTACTTTTTTATGTTTGTTTCATGCACAAAATATTCAAATTATCAAATTGTTGCATCTAGATAGAAGAAAGTGAAAAAAAAAAATTTCGCGCATGCTTGAACCTAGATGCACATTTTATATAAATATTTATATAAAACACAACCGAAGATTATGTTACAATGAACAATGCGTATGTGCATTCGAAAACAAAATTTCGAATTAAACACACACACACACATGTGAGATTCCATTTACGCATATAGAAAACAAATTTTATGAGAGTTTTCAATTGAATCACATTAGCTGCGATAATATAATTCGCAATTCATGTATTTAATAAGATCATGTGGCGTAGTGGTTAGCATCGTTGATTGGAACGCGGGGCGTTCTGTGTTCGATTCTCAAACGGACGGTTTTTTTTTAATTTAATATTTCTAGTCTAGCTGGTTATTTATCGCCCTAGACAGTGGAATTTATCCCTCTAGACGGATAAATACTGAGAATAATGCAATAAATTCTCATTTTCCGTCTCAAAAATTGGCATTTAATGTAAGGCGTATCGTCGCATATAAAGTAAAAGAAATAACTGGCTCGACGATGAATTACAGCAAGCTCTGGATAACAAAAACGCAGCTCCACTCCAGCATGATATAGAGAAGCTTGTAATTTGGTGTAATGACAATGAACTCTATCTAAACACTGATAAATGTCGAACAATATCTTTCACTCGCAAGATGTCAACGATCGAATTCGATTATGAGATCGACAAAAGTTCGCTTAAACGCGTTGAAGTTATTCGCGACTTGGGCGTTTTAATGGATAAGAAATTAACATTTTCCATTCACGTTCAGAATATTATCGCAAAATCGTATTCTATGATGAGGAGGATGTACAAGGACTTTCGCGACGTAAATGCCCTAAAAAGTGTCTATTTCGCTCATGTTCGCTCGTATCTCGAATACGCTTCTGTAGTGTGGCATCCATATCATGAAACTTACATTGAGAAAATTGAGTCCATTCAAAAGAAGTTTTTAATTTATGCTTTAAGACGAACAGTTTCCTGTGACAAAAACTATAGACTTCCGGCACTTGTATTTCTTCGCTTTTGACCTATTGAGTATGCGCTTGGATGCTCCGGCACTATTGTCAAAGTTAAGAGTCAATCAGCCTGCAAGGTTTATACGGCAGACCGTCAATCGTAAGTCTCAGCATCTTTTGGTTCAAAGTCACAGGACTGACCATGGCAACAAGTTTGCGGAATTATACGACAGCTCGATGTCTCGAGAAATATTTTGTAAAAAGGTAAAAGCCAAAAAGCTCGAAATCAAACTTAATGGAGTAAATAGACTCACTTGAAAGCGAAAGCTCATTTGCCAATGTAAATTAGTTTAACTGCTCCAATGTAAATTGGTTCTCACTCGACCAATCCTAGTCGGTTTGGTTTGTACTCTAATCAAATCCTAATTGGCCTCTGCTCACGCAGTCTACGTGCCCTGGAAACGTCATAAAAAACTAACTTTTTTTCAGGTGGAACCAGGTAAATTGTAACTGACCCACTCCGCTAGAGAGGCGCAGATTAGCTTTCAATGTAACGTCGACACATGAGCCAATGTTTTTTTATGTTTTTAATGTTTTTTTTAATGTTTTTTTATAGATAATTTAGAGACGTTCTCTTTAATTAAAATTCCAAGAATTGTATTAATTTTTTATTTATATTTGTTTTTTAAATGTAAGTAGTCAGGATTATTTGACGAAATAAACAAATAAAAAAAAAAACTCTGAGTTGATATACTCGAGCAGGCCAGGCAGAGTACCGTTCGAAGAAAAAATTCGCTCGAAAACTCTGCCGTCATAAGGAAAAAAAACTTAGAGACAATCCGCCGAAAAAAAAAACAAATTAAAGACAAAACTAAACAAAAGAATCGCCGAGAATCTCTTGATTAATTTTGTCACTAATTTGATTTTTTCGGCGATTTTCATTGAAAATCTTCGCTCATTTTCCCTAAGTTTTTTTCCTGATGACGGCAAGCCGCTGCAGGATAGGAACTAGGATGGGGCGTTAAAATGAGAGAATTCAGCGACCTCAGCGCAAGAAAAAATATTTAGCGCTGCGGGGCATTGTTTACTTTGACATTTACGCTGATCTTGTTTTTCGTGATTTGTTTACATATTTTGATTTTTTTTTTGTTTTTTATCGTTTGGTCGGTAATGTAAAATATTTTCCGTTTTATTTGTGACAAAAAACTTAGCATTTTATACAGAAATGCCTAAAACTGCAGGGGATCCACGCAAGTTTTCAAATCCAATTCGTATGGATCGGAGCCATTACAATATAATCCAATTTTTTCTTCGTAATGTTTCTTCGTTCTGCGTCCATTATTGATAACTGAAAGAATTATGTTGGGTGTCAAAATTGCATTTAAAATTTCTAATTAATTATGATTTAATTCAAAATACTTACAAAAATATTTTTCGATCGCACTAAAACAAATCAAAACAAAACACAGCTGTGCCCCGCAGGGTACTGTCAAATAATGACTCTCTTTCGCTGAGTTTTGCTCTCATTTTATCGCCCTATAGGATAGTAAACGAATCCAAAAATGGTTACAGTCAGCAACCCTTGCTGTGTAAGGACAAGAATGAATAGACCTTAGCAGATGAGGATGCATTGCTGAGTACTATAAGGAACTGCTCACACACCGCTCAACCAAAACGAAGAAAATCACGAATTGCCGTTTCATACTGCGCCACTATACATAGAAGAACCAACGATGCAAGACGTTGAAGCTGAAATTTCGAGGCTCAAAAATTCAAAGCCTCGGGGACAGACAATCTTCCCGGCTCGCTATGTATGGAAATGCACGAGCTCATCACGCGTATATGGAATGTTACCGGAAGAGTGGAAGACCAGCACCAAATTGACCAAATTCTTCCGAGGAAAGTCGTTCGGACATTGAGAAAAAGAAGATTTTCAAAGCATTTGAAAGGGAACCAAATGGACGCCATCTACAAAGATGTGCGCAAGGCGTTTGACAGGGTGAAACACGGTCTTCTTCTTTGTAAACTGAAGGAACTTGGCATACACTCTTCCATGTTGAATTGGATGCGCTCCTATTTATGCGAGCGTGAGCAGTACGTCCGACTGCTGGGATGGATATCGCAACCTTTTCCGGTGACTTCCGGAATACCTCAAGGAAGTCATTTGGGCCCGCTATTGTTCTTAATTTTCATCAATGACGTCATGGATTCTGTCAAACTTTCAAAGTGCTCGTTGTTCGCCGATGATCTTAAGGTGCATTGCGAAGTTAAGACGTTGAAAGATTGCATCGCTCTGCAAAGAGATGTTCTTACCTTAAATCAATGGTTCGAAAGTAACGGGCTCGAACTTAACATCAATAAGTGAGTCTCGATGTCATTCTACAGAAAGCGAAGGCCGTTGCGATTAAGATACGGTGTAGCTAGATGTATCTTTAAGAGAGTGACGGAAGCGCGCGACCTGGGGGTTACACTCACTGAAGACTTGTCCTTCAACAATCATCTCGATGCCATTGTCGCCAAAGCTTATTCAATGCTCGGCTTTATGAAACGAGTTTGCCGAGATTTCCGCAATGTTGCCGCGCTTAAGAGCGTTTACTTCGCGCTTGTGAGGTCGCGTCTAGAGTACGCTTCGGTCGTTTGGTCACCATACTATCAGAACTATAGCGACAAAATTGAATCGATACAAAGGAAATTTATGAAATATGCTCTGAGAAGGACGGTCAAGAGAGGCGATGACTTTAGGCTTCCATCCTACGAGAGCAGATGCTCATCGATCAGAGTCGAAACATTGTCACGTAGACGTTTGTATTTGGCTGCGATGTTCGTTTTTGACGTTCTCAGCGGCCGTGTTGATTCGTCTAACTTACGGTCAACATTGATAGTCAATCACCCGGCCAGGGCTCTACGCAACAACGACTACCTAGTGATCGGGAAGCACCGCACGAATTATGGATTATTTGAGCCGGTGAATCACCTATCGAGAGTGTTTAATATGTTCGCCCACCTTTATACTCCAACCATCGCTCGATCCGCGTTCCACTCGGCAATAAAGTCGATGTAGTTGACGGGAGCGACACTGAGGAGGCACGGATTTATTCTGTATGCCACTTGAAAACCTTGTTCACGTTTTTGTAGATTTTACCGTATTTTATTGTTTGATTAAAGATTTTTTTTTTTACCCTTTCATGTCGCATTGGCTCATATTCATATGTATTCGTTGACACTAACATCTGTTGCGAACATACGCTGCTGGACTGCAAAGTCAATACAGTAAAGTGCATCACTGTCATCACTATGGAAGCGAATTTTCCGAATTGACAAAGCAAAAGGTGATTGGAAGCTTCGCACGACAATTATTGTTATTGTTAAATGACGAACCAGCCAGTAGGTTTTCAACCGTTGGCTTACATAAATAAATAAATAAAAAATAAATAATTAAAGTTAATGACGCAAAAACGGAATATATGATCATTAGGGGTGTCCCAAATACAAAAGTGTCGAAAAGTTTAGGGCACCAACCGAAAAACCAAAGGTTTTTGATCCCTGATCCAGATTGTACATAGGCGTAACTTAATCCGAGACGATTTAGGGGTAGCTCAAAAGCCTTAAAGTAAAAAATTGAACAATTTTCAAAGGCACATATTCACTCAAGTAATGAGAGAATCCATCGGTTGTTGTCGAAGGGTCTTAGGACATCCTTAAAATCGGCATAAAGAAAGTAGACCAGAGAGTATTTTCGTCCATATGTCCCACATGAATAAAGTGGTGCAATTTTCTCATGAATTTCAATCTTGTGGGACATATGGACGAAAACACTGCCTGGTCTAATTTTTCTATGTCAATTTTAAGGGTGTCCCAACACCTTACAAATACACCACAACAACCGATATATTCACTCATTACTTGAATGAATATGTGCCTTCGAAATTCGTTGAATTTTTGACTTTAACGCTTTTGAGTTACCCCTAAATCGTCTTGGATCAAGTTACGCCCATATACAACCTTGATCAGGGATCAAAAACCTTTTATTTTTCGGTTGGTGCCCGAAACTTTTCGATACTTTTATTTCCCCATACATTTTTGGACCCCCCAAATGATCATCCTTCGAATCGACACCAGGAGGAAACCGTAACGATCGACACGCACACATTCAAAATGGTCAACAAATTGGTATACCTTGAATCGGAGCTGAACACTAATAACGACATCGCGGACGAAATTAAGAGACGAGTAATTTTGGGCAACCGGAGTTACTACGGCTTTCTGAAAATCTTAAAGTCCAAGTCAGTAAGCCGACATTCAAAATGTGTAATTTACAAATCTGTGATCAGACCGGTGGTTACCTATGTTTCGGAGTCGTGGTACTTGACACAAAAAGACGAACAATCACTGCACACGTTCGAAAGACAAGTACTGCGGACTAGAGGTGTGCGGGCCGACCTTTTTTGGAAGCCCGGCCCGGACCTAACCCGATCAGAAATTAAAACCCGAAGCCCGACCGCCCGGAAAACGCTGGCGGGTCGGCCCGACCCGAACCCGATCCGAAATTAAAACCCGAAGCCCGACCGACCGGGATTTTCTAAACCCGAAAGCCCGAAACCCAAATCCGTGAAAAGTAGTTCGGGTTCTGGTCGGGTCGCGTTCGGGAGGGCTTTTTTTCCAATTTCGGGCAACCCGCTCACCTCTAATACATCATTGTTTTGTAGTCGATGTGATTTGAATATTCTAGGGTGCAGCATTTTCAAATTTTTTTTGTAGCATTATTATCGAACCCGAATCATAAACCCGATAAAAAGTACACCCGAAACCCGCCCGACCGGAAATTTTAAAACCCGAAACCCGACCGACCGGAATTTTCTAGACCCGAAAGCCCGAAACCCAAACCCGTGAAAAGTAGTTCGGGGTCGGGTCGGGTTCGGGCGGGTTTTTTTTGGACCAGTATTCGATCAAAGACGATTCAATTATTAGCTTAGTCAGCTTTATGAAGAGCCGGACATAGACGGAGGTACCAAAATAAACCGACTACGCTGGCTCGGTCATGTACAGGGATCGTCGTACTCCGAAAAAAATCCTCAGACAATACCGGAAGGCAAGAGAGGTGCAGGGCATCCAAAATCCAGATCCGACTTAAAAACTGTGGGAGACGTTAGCTGCAGATAGGCCCGGTTGGAGAAGCATGTTGGAAAAGGCCAAGGCTCTTAAAGGGTTGTAGTTCCGGCTAAGTAAGAAAGTAGAGTCTGATTCATATGTCCTGCCGTCCACCCTAAGGTCTATCAACACGATAACTCGTGTAAATCCTGACCGATTTTCATAATTTATTCCCCTGAAAGTTAACTGAAAAAGTGAGGTTAGTTCGAAGATGGACTAAGTGGCTTATGGTTTTTGGTATACTAGAGAAAATCATTTTTGTGTTACCAGGTTAAAACAAACTTAATGTGACAAATGTATTACACCACTCGGAGATACTTTCGTACCTCTCTCTTGTAGTGTAAAAAACTATTGTTTGCGTAGGTCTCATTCGTTTTTCGATTTTCCCGCCTCTGCTCTTTGGACATGACATAAAACAAAATTGAACTAAAAACTTATCGTGTTAGTGACACAAATCTCAAAATCCAATGTGCCATCACGCCTAGCCTATTGTTTATAATGCATATCAAGCAAAAAATTTGATTGAAAAGACTATTTTCAATAAAAGTATTAGTTCTACAGCACACCGAACAAATTAAGCCGCGTAAGTAGATTTTTTTATACATTTCTTTTGTTATGAAATACGAAGAATAATAATTTTTTCGATTTATTGCCAGAGAGTATGTTGCTACACAACAAAGTACCGGGATGTTTGAGACATCCGAAAGGAATATTTCTTGTACTTTTTGCTTTGTTTTTTATTCAAATTTCCAATGCTGCAACAACACACAAACATGATCATCACGGTAACAAAGAACGTCTTGAGGATGGTAGCTATAGTCCCAGGGATGCACATCATCACGGCGATGGTGGCGTACATAATGTAGAATTCGACCATGAAGCAATTTTGGGTAAGGCTTTGATGACAAATGCAAAAATTAAATATTCCTTGATTGACGAACACTTGCAGGTAGCGTCAAAGAAGCGGAAAAATTTGATAATTTATCGCCGGAAGAGTCTAAGGAACGCCTCGCTATTTTAGTGACTAAAATGGATTTAAATGGTGAGGAGCTTAAATTATCAATCCACTCTATCATTTCATATCCATCTTACAAACGTTTAATAATTTCATTTGGTAACATATTAGTGAATTGTGATTTTTAATGTTTTAGGGGATAAATTCGTTGATCGACATGAGCTGAAGGCGTGGATACTGCGTTCATTTAGGTAAGGCAATTTACTGTTCCTCCTAGGAAATTATTTCCCGTCAAACCACTTTTTTCCGCTCGAAGTTATCTGCCACTCTTCCGAGGGAATACCCAGATAAGATCGCCCGAAGATATTGTCCGACAATTACCCTACGCCCGCCGCGCCGGCAGAAAGTAATCTCTGGAGAAATTTCACGTTGTTTTTTTCCGGCGGGTGTAACGATTTCCAATCCGTCCTGGGTGTGGAAAAGTGTCATAAAATAGCTGAAAAAAATCAATTAAGCGAAATTACTATATTGAGAAGATACAAGTCGTACCAACAAGAAATGGAGTGTTTTGAAATTTTTTTAAGCAAAAAGTGCGCGCAGTTTCCGCTTTTGATTTTCATTCGGCTAAAATGCAAAGGCATCAGAAAAAGTTGAGATAAAACTATGTGGATAACTTAACACAACACAAGAAAACTACGTTGTAATGTCATAACTTATCACAATGCTTTCCTTGGAATATCAGAATTTAAGATTGGTGAATATAAGATTTGAGAGTGGTGAGAATAAATAAAGGCAAGGTTGTGCCGTCACAACTTTGAACACTTTCCTACTTTTCTGTCTATTCAAAATATACGCGAAAGGCAAATTTGTGACATCACAAAATTTACGCAAAATTTTGTATCAATTCTGAGTCTTACAGCTTAGTGAATGTTTCTTTGTCAAATTGATTTGCAAACATTTTTTAATGTCCCAACACTTAATGTGTCACCCACTACGATTTATGAACTTTTGTAAGTAAAAAAAGGCTTGCGTCACATCTACTCTTTAAAAGGCTTGTTTGCGATATCAGTACTTTCGTAAGTTAATTTCTTCACAAATTCACTCTAAAAAAAGTTAAAAAAAGGATCATTTTCTAAAAATAGTTCCCGAAAAAAATGTAACAAGGAATTCTATTTTTTGGGCTTTAGTGGCTGTCTTTGGAGAACAAAACAAATCAAGAAGGAACAAATTTTACAGAAAATTTTTGAAAAAACTCAAAGCTCCCGAATCATTTTCTTCACTTCCGACTCATTTCCTGTAACTTTCGACTAATTTCCGGTCACTTTCGACTCATTTCCGGTCAATTCCGACTTATTTCCTGTCACTTCCGACTCATTTCTGGTCACTTCCGACTCATTTCCAGTCACTTCCTGCTCATTTCCGGTTTATTCCTACTCATTTCCTGTCAAACTCACAAATTAGTTACTTTAAAATTTCATTCTCTACAACTTTGTCTTTGGAAGCAAATTTCTAACTGGCATAGTTCTAGAGATGCTGGTCATCTCAACTCGTATTCCCACTAATCGTAGAATTGCGGCCAAATCGCAGGACTGGAACATTTTTCGGAATAACTCAAAAGCACATGTTCACTAAAATTTAATTATCTACAACTTTGGTCATGGGAACAACTTCGTAACTGTTATGGTTTTAGAGGTAATTCAGTAATCCCTTACGATCTTCAGCTACTCTGAGAAAGTATACTTAACAAAGTAAGAACGTTTTATTGGCAAAATAGATCAGTTAAAATTATTCGATTTTCACTTACAGGTACGGAAAACTGAAAACCGACAAGTTTCTGATTTGTATGGTAAATTCGTGTGATAAGTCCGTGATAAGTGTCGGTTTTCACTTTTCGGTTCTTGCATTTGTATTTGACAGGGTTGTATTCGCTAACCAATTTTTTTAGCGGAACGAACGCTAACGCTAATTGGAAAAAATATTAGCGAAACTAACGCTAATCGCTAATAATAAAAAATTAGCGCGCTAATAGCGGTCGCTATTAGCGGACGCTAATGTTCGCTAATTGTAACTAATTTTAAAATGATTTTACGAAAACTTCGACCGAAGTCGTAAATTTTGGGACAAGGTGTCACAGTTTAAAGAGACTTATGGCCCGTTCGACTCCTTGAACCATGAAGAGAAAAACGTTTTCTCAGTTTTCGAAATTGCACTTCGTTCCAAGGTGGGAGGCCACGGAGTAGGTGCAGGTCAGAGGGTGTTAAAAATGGTTTATCTGCCCGATTCAGCCCGATTATGGTTCTCAGTATTGCAAAGATTTTCTTGCTTCGGAGCCTATGGTCACGGTGCACACCATCTGGAGCTATAGGCCATTTTAGTAGATTTTTTTGAGCGAATTTCGTCACTTGCAGCAACAGTCAACTGTGGAACCAGGAATATGGGTACTTAGTATAACTATACTGGTACCAGAATATGCAAAGTCTTCTTTGGTTAAGGTTTGCTGCAAGGAGCGACTTTTCAGTTTTTCGTCATCAACGGGAAAGGAAAACTTCCTCATATACACAGCGAACCTCAATTAAACTTGAAAATTTATTATTTTCTGACAATTATACGTTCTCAAACGATACCCTACCTGAGAGATGAATAGTTGAATCCAAAAAGTGGTCATCTCCAACAGGGAATTATAAGTAAAATGAAGGTCGCAATTTCTATGTTAGTTTGTTGGGAGCAAAACCCGGTCTATTCTAATTATCAAAATGACGTCAAGCAAAAATTGTTTTTGGAAATATCTAAAACCTGTTCATTTTCGTCAATTCTATAAACCTAACAGAATTGAGGAAAAATAAAAGGTTTTTCGAAATTTCGAAAAAAAAAAATTGTTTGACGTTTAAAACGTCACTTTGACAGTTGGAATAGACCGGGTTTTGCTTTCAAAAAGCTCATGTGTGGTATTAATCATACCTCAACCTTTTTTTAAAAATTACAATAACACATAATATTTTAAGGAAAGAACGACAAAAGATTAAATATATGTATAAAAATTGTGAGCTTCATTATACTTATAATTCTCTATTGGAGATGACCCCTTTTTGCATTTAGCTATTCATATTTGGTTAAGAATTGCAATTTTGGTGATCATTTCAGCGTGGTAAAATCGGTCAACTCTTCCGCAGAGACATAGGCAAAAACTATCATACTGAAAATGGTGGCCAAAACTGTTATTCCTAACCAAATATCTCATATAGCATATCGTAATAAATGGGACTTTCAGAAAAAAATGAATCTCCGATTGTCTCGGGTTACTTTGTGTAGTGTGGAGTCGAAACAGGCCTCAAATTGATGAAAAAATTAATTTTTTTACTGTGCGGGTCTTTTAACAATTGTCTCACAAGTTTGTGATTGTGATAATTTATAACATTTTAGCGATTAGCGAATAGCGAAATTTGGTCTCGCTAATTCTGGTTTTAGCGAGACGCTAGTCGCTATTAGCGGAGCATATTAGATTTTAGCTTCGCTATTAGCGCCGCTATTAGCGACGCTAATAGCGACGCTAATGATTAGCGGCGCTAATACAACCCTGGTATTTGAAAATGGAAGTTTCATAAATTAATATCTCCGAATCTGCTCAACCGAAATATCAATTCGGCTTAGAATCCGGGAAGAGTATTTCCATAGGGTTTCGTCGCATGAGAGGAAGTCAAAAAGCTGTATGTATAGTTCCTCAGTCGTGTCGACGAAAATATTTTCTTGTTTAAGACTTGCGTCACGACGCTTTACTACCGTAGCGCCAGAGTCATACTCTGTTGGTATATCACAATTTTGCCTTTAGCATACATTCAGACATATTCTTCGGCCAACTGGCACGAAAAGACATTTTCTTCACGCAGTGTTCGCTACGCGTAATATGAGTAATAAGAGTGCAACGCATTTACCTTTTCACCTTGTCACGCTGTGTTACGAAAGTGTAGTGTAATGCTTCATATTAGAAACGAAAGCAAGAAAAATTGCGTCAGTTTAGTCCATTTAATCCATCTATTAGAGAGTTTGGGCAAAGTGACTTTTAGCCAAATTTATAACATATGACATCTCAGCACCAATTATGAAACATTTTGCGCCTTGACCTTGACCTTGACCTTGCAACATTCGAGCTGGATCACTTCCAGAGAGCTTGCGCGTGTGAACCCCGAAGGTGACATGGTCACTTCAGGGCTTACCCTTTTATACTCACAAGTCACATTATCCGAAATATGACAGCGCTGGGCCGCTACTCGAGATGCAGTGTAACTTATATATTAACAACAATCACCGTCGCTCGACAAAGTGATAGGACTAGCTACAAATTTATTCATGTTATCAATTACCTTCAGTACCCTACCTGTTTAAGGAATATGTCCATCCTTACGTGCTTCAGATGGGTTATATTGCATTGGCCACGATGTTTACCATAACCATTATAACGTATCCATTCTTTGGATTGCAATGTCCACGGTTGTTAGTTATCCGCTTCTTCCACAATGTGGTCATCCTTTTGGCCAATTAATGCTGGGTTAAATCTGTGACCTTCC
>CM055403.1:125438594-125453659 GCA_029228625.1 Pseudolycoriella hygida
TTCTTTTTTCCAATACAACATCGGCGTTCCACCAACCCGTTTTTTTGTTTCGACCCCCGCTAGTGACACTGCCCAGACATTCCTCAGCCGCACCCAAGATAAATTTCTTAAAATTCGCCCACTCAGTCCCAATGTCCCCGCAGTCAGCTGGAAGCCCCTCAAATCCTTCGGCGAATTTTGCCATAAAACGAGACCTTACTGCCTCTTCCCTAAATTTGCCCACACGAAATTTGCGACTTACCACCTTCTTCCTTTTAGCCTGACAGAGTTTCCCAACCGACAGATGGGTACCCAAAAAGTAGTGGTCAGAACCAAAAGTGAAACCCCTGAAAACACGTGTGTCCCTGACCACCTGTCTCCTGTCCTGTTCTATAATCATGTAATCAATGATGGATTTGTGATCCAAACCCCCCTTGACGTACGTATACCGATGGATCCATTTGTGCCTATAGAAAGAGTTGGTTATTGCTAACCCATTGAAATCACAAAAATCTAACAACCGTTTACCATTTGAATTCAGAGTTCCTTCCCCAAATCTACCCACTACCCTTTCATAACCTGAGCTGTTTTTAAAGTTTCCTATTCTTGCATTAAAATCCCCCATCAAAATCAGAGATTCATTCCCCTTTTTGCTAACCACGTCCCCCAACTGTTCGTAAAAAATGTCCAAGCCAGCAGCATCACTGCCTTCGCAAGGGCTATATACGCTAACCAGGCGATAAATTCCCCCCGCTAACTTTACAGAGACCCACATCAGCCTTTCATTTACGAAACGAACATCCAGGACAAAGTTGATCAACTCCTTCCTGATTGCGATTCCAACCCCCAATTTGCCCTACCAGACTGAACCCCGGACAAAAACACCTTATACCCGCCTACGTGCTCTTCCGTCTGTCCCTTCGTCCTAACGTCACTCAACGCCAATATGTCTATACCGTAGTCCTTTGCCAGATCCACTAATTCCTTCCTGCGATTCCGAAAACACCCATTAACGTTTAGACTCCCAATAAACCAACCATCAACCATTTTGCATTGCCTGACCGTCAACGATGGGGTACCTGTCAAGTCGAGCGTTGGTCGTACCCCGTATCCAACACCCGTCCGAGGCTGTGTGTAATTGTTTTTACCGAGAATGAATACAGTGGGCCGAGCCGCACCGGAAGTACAAGTTTTAATGGGCACCAAGAAGGGCTGTTTGGAATGCAATGTATTCGTTTGTTTACATTTTTGCCAAACCGACTGCTATGCATATAGCGAAGTCATCAACCGAAATTATGACCATAAACACTTGCCAGAAGGAGGATGCCGAGAACGACAAATAAAGTACACAGTATTGAATTGATTGTTTTGCAAAGCGATGATTCGAAAAATATCACAACATTGAGGTTATGTTACCCAGACGCCATTCGGAAGCTAAAATGTAAATGTAATTGAAGTTCCAAAAACAACAATTTCATATTAAAACGCGCCTATTGCACAGAAAACAATCCAAAGCTACAGAATGGGCAACGGAGAAGGTGAAAAATAAGGGAAACCGAGCAGTTGACTGCCACGTTGCATATTCCATCACGTTGTAATGAAACACGAAAAAAGAACAACAAAATTCGCGTACTGACCTGAGTGATGCGGCACTCGACACAAAAACAATTAACAAAACTAATTATTTAAAAGAAAAGAAAATCCCGGACCGAACGCAAAATTTCAAAAATAAATAAAACTTACACAGAGCAAACCGAAACACGTCCAACCCGGCGGCCATTTTGACTTATTTTTCATATGTTGAATATTACAAATTTCTTCGTTCTGCTATGGAAAAATCATTAGGAAACATTCCCGGAAGACACTACCTGCGTGTTTACAAGCAAAGGTATATTGCTTATATCGAAATGAGAGCTTTCGAAGGTCCTCATCTGTCTCATTAATTGATTTCCACAGTGAGCATTCTCTATTTTAAGTGAGAACACTTAATCACCAAAGAACTTGAAATGAGACCACTCAACAGTCCTCATCGGTCTCAGTAATAGTTTTTTAAATTAAAATATAAAAATATGAGAAGAAAAGAGGTGACCTCAAAAGTCTCAACACTTTCAATGCATCGAAATTATCTAAAATGAGAAGTCCTCAACGTGTACTTTAACTGAACTTAATTTTTTAATGGATCAAAATAAGGATTTTTTTAGACCAAGAAATACATAAACTTGAGACCAATGCGAGGTCTTTTTTTAGTTTTATTTGAGACTTTTTTCTTACTTGGGTGGTGTTAAGCTTAATTATTCTAAAATATGTAGTTGGTTTATACGAACCTCGACACTTTGTTTTTATTTCTATATTTCAACTTATTATATTATTTAAACCAAACATCCATCTTAACAAAGTGTAACATCGAGTCCTAAGTCAATAAAATGAAGTATTTTTATTCAGGTACCTTGGCTCAACATACAATAGCGAAATAGCGCGAATTTCGCTATCGCTATCGCTATTTCGCTATAGCGATAGCGACGCTATCGCTATTGAATTTTGAATAGCGATAGCGATAGCGACGCTATTTTTTTTTCAATAGCGTGGCAGCCTTGTACGAAAACAGTTTTTTGTCTGTATTTCCTTAAGTATGCAATATGGAGATTTACTGTCAAAGGCAAAGTTGTAGAGAATTAAATTTTAACGAATGCGTGTTTCAGGGTTTTGGGGAAATATTGCCCAATCCTGGTATATGGCCACTTCCATAATTGGGCAGGATGGCCCAGATCTCCAGAACTATGAGAGTTAGAAAGTTGATTCCAAAGGCGAAGTTATAGAGAATTAAATTTAAGCGAACGCATGTTTCAGGGTTTTGGGGAAATATGGCCCAATCCTGGTATATGGCCACTTCCATAATTGGACAGGATGACCCAGATCTCCAGAACTATGAGAGGTAGAAAGCTGCTTCCAAGGACAAAGTTGTAGAAAATAAAATTTTAGATAACACGTGTTTCTGGGTTTTAGGGAAAAAGACTTAGTCCTTGGATATAAGATTTTCTAGATTTGAATGGTGTGAGACGAGGGCCTTTGACATTACCTTGGGTGATTTCTATGGATTTTTGAAATTATTACAGTTATAAGAGAACAGAAAACGTTGGATTGTTTGCTTATTTGTATATTTAGATACGTTCGAGTCTCTTTGCCTACGTACGGGTCTTTGGTTATGTTTTCCAAAATATTTTAAAAATATTTTATCGGAGCAAAGAAATTCCACGTCCGATCAATTTCACAGCCCACTGCTACTACTACTACTACTACTACTACTACAATTATGAAACATTTTGCGTCTGTTTAAAACTTGATTTCGTTTGTATTTTTCTAAATTTTTCTGGTCTTCACCAAAGAAATGTCATAATTTTCATATTTTTTCTTTTTGTATCTCACGAGGATTCGTTTATGTCCCAAAATTTTTAGATAAGATTTATTTTACCAAAAAATTGACTTAAATTTGTTCAATGTTTGGGAGCCGTTCAATGATAGGTGCTCCTACGTTACATGGAGCTTAAGTAATAAGTTACATGTTTACGTTAAAAGTTACAAGTTTACGTTATAAGTTACAAGTTTACGTTGCGAGGTATGAGTTATAATTTATAAGTAACAAGTTACAAGTTTACGGTACAAGTTGTAAGTTTATAGCCCAGATCAGTGTTTTAACTGACTCGGGTCAGTACTAATCAGTTATAAAACTGATGCGAATCAGTACTGATCAGTTTCGAAACTGATCCGGATCAGTACTGATTAGTTTCAAAACTGATCAGTATCAGTACTTATCAGTTTTGAAACTGATCCGGATAGGTAATGATCAGTTTCAAAACTACTAATCCAAATCAGTTTTGAAACTGATTAGTTCTGATGCGGATCTGTTTTGGAACTGATCAGTACTAATACAGTACTGATCAGTTTCAAAACTTATAACTTGTAGCTTATAACTCATAAAAATCTATAACTTAAGACGTCAACTTATAACACACATAGCACATAGAGTAATAGAAGCACAAATAACACCGTGCCTTCGTTGACAAAATCTAATGCTCTTGCTGGCCTCATCTGTAGTTATCCTTAGCTAACATTTCCAAACTTAAATTCATTTGTAGATCTTTAAGCGAAGAGGAAGGAACGGAACGTTTTACAGATGTTGATGAAAATGAGGACGGCGAGGTGACATGGAAGGAATACATAAAAGATACTTATGGAATTGAAGATGAAAACGAACAACGCGATCCATATAATTCGCCACACGCTGATGAAGAGGACAAACTGATGGCTGATGATCGTGTCTTGTTTGATGCAGCTGATGTGAATCGAGACGGCAAATTAACGATAGAGGAATTTATTGTTTTCATAAGCCCTGAAGAGCACAAACACATGTTGCCAATCATTTTGCAACAAACATTAAGAGATAAAGATAAGAATTCGGATGGAAAGATCGATTTTCAGGAATTTGTCGGCGAAATGGCCGAAAATCATGACAAGGAATGGCTGCTGACTGAAAAGGATAAGTTTGATAATGACTATGATTTGGACTCGGACGGTACGTTGAATGGAAATGAAATTTTAGCATGGGCCGTACCAAGCAATGAGTGAGTTTTGAAGGAGAAGAACTTATAACATAAATTATCGATTTTTTTTTCAGACAAGTCGCTGAGGAAGAAGTCGAACACTTATTTGCTTCGTCGGATTCAGATCATGATGACAGACTTGCTTATGATGAAATTATTGATAATTACGACACATTTGTCGGAAGCGAAGCGACGGACTATGGCGACCATTTACAGAACATTGATCACTTCAAAGACGAGCTTTGAAATGTTCAAAAACGAAAGTGATTCGTTCGTATTTATTGCACCAAATAGACCGCCATTTATTTTTGTTTTGTGAAATATTATTATTTCGTGTTTTTACAACTGTGTTGCGTGATTTACATAATAAAAACCATCATTTATTGGTTATTTAATCTCAAAAACTTTGGGCTAAACTCATTGCCTCCAAGGGCTTCGATATAACGTTTCCGCTCGCTAAGAACAAGCTCCAGGCCGGTTTGATGCTGTTCGGCTATTTCCAAAGCTCTGTCGTAATTGTGCAATCTCAGCAGTAGTTCCACGGCCTCTGCGTACTTTTTGTTATTCGTCAAAATTGTTTCTGCTTCAGTCAAACGTCCCATCATCACGCATTTTTCGGCTAACTGCTCTGGACTTGACGCTGGTAGTTCCTACATTTTACGAAATTTATTTTGTCATTAAAATCACTATTTGACTCTTGTATTTTAGAATAAATTAGAAAAATTGTTAAAGTACAAATCGGAACAGATCGTACGATGTCAAAGAAGTCCCAACATGTGAGAAAAAAAATTCTGGGAATATTTTCTGGCTATGTTATTGCAGAAGAGACATGTCATTAAGTGACCTGTTCCGAGCTTCAACTTTGAGCAATAAAGAAAAAATCAAACTTTAAGTATAAATTTCGATAGAAAATTCTTTTTCTTACTTTGATATGTTGTAAATATTCAACTTTGTCTACTTGAAGCGATGCACAGTAAGCTTCCTCGGCGATTTCAAGCTGATCGTTTTTTAAAGAAATTGCCGCCAACGTCACCCATAATGTTTTGTTCTGAAGAATTTAAAAAACTGAAGTCAATCAGCAATTCGAGAAAAAAAACCCTCGGATACTCGTTTTCCTTCACTACTGGTACTAGCGTTAAAACTTGTTTCCGATGGCTTTCCGAGTACGCACCGGCTTGGAGATTGATTTTTTGGCTCACTTTCGGCTCGAGTTGCAAACGTCGCTCTTGTCAAAATACAAATCTCCAAGCCAATACGTAACGTTACTATTACCTTTGCCTTCCTACAAACGTTTAGCGCTTGCATCCACATACCGTCAGCCAGTAGTCTATGGACAGCGTCGCAATACATATCCACTTGGACCGAGTAAATAGCCCCGGAGCTTTTGAACGTGATGATCGATTTTTCAAAATTGTCCAAAGTGATGTTTTTACCGAATTCACTGAAAGGAGGTGGAAGCGCAAAGTGGCGGATCGCGGTTCTCTATAATAGTGGAATAGCCGAACTTACGATGTGTCATAGGTTACAGTTGTCAGAGCTATCTGTGTTGGGTCGCTACACGCCTCTCCTGCACAGTACCAAATACTGTAACTAGCATCATGCAGTCCAACTAAAATATTTGACTCACTTCCCCACATACACGCCTGCACTTGTGTACCTACAAAATAAATTGCAATGTAGCAGAAAAATTTGTGCGAAAGCTAAAGGCCACTAATATCATCTCACAGAAAGTGTAGTCAGGCACATAGCCGAGTTTCTGGCTTTGACTTGATCTCTTTGAGAAACACTGAACCTAACGAAGTTTCTTTTAAAGAATTGGCCTGTACGTATCAAAATAGATGTGGCAAACCGAAAAGATTTTGCAAATAGCTGAGAACTTATAGTGGATTTCACTGTGTCGCAAAAAGGATGTGCTTGCCGAAATTGATTTTATTGCATTTCCTGATAGAATGGACCCTCGAGATAAGCTTTTCTGATATTATAGGCCACCGCCGTGGTGCCAATCCAAGATGGCGACTAAAACTAGAAATCGCTCCCAAAAATCCATTTTTCAACTGATTTTATCGAGTAAGGGCTCAAATTAATCCTTAATCTTTTCTCTAACGTCTAAAAATGCTAACTCATAAGAAAACCTGTAGATGGCGCTCATAGTCAATATAATGTCCAACCCCGTCATTTTACTTATTTCTCCCCAGGGCCTATTTTTTTAAAGGTTAGCCGTTCCTACCGCAGTAGGAACACGCACGGGGGCCTCAGTTGGGCCCATTGTACTAGCTTGTTTAGAACCAGCCTGTACTAGCGATGTAGTTCAAGATATCGTTTGGTTGAAAATGTTTGAATAGGTCATACTTGATGGTACCGCCCAGGTACCTTCATCTATTGGTGTGGAAATCACAAAGATCACAGCTTGGGCCTATTTAGTTTGAATTAATATTCACCGAATTCGTAAAAATTCCCCAATTTCATTAAAACTCACCGAATTCGCAAAAATTCACAGAATTCGCAAAAATTCTCCAAATTCATAAAAATTCATGGAAATTCGTAAAAATTCACCGAAATTCACCAAAATACAATTTTTTTCCTAACGAAATGATGCGAAATGAAATTTTGTAATGTAAACCGACACGTTTTGAGCAATTTCTCGGTTATCAGAAGTCAAGCCATTTGAAAAACATTGAACTAACATCCAAACGAGTCGGAATATTTAATTATTATAGCTCGTTCAACGCGTTAACTTAGCCTGATTCGTCCAAAATATTTTGTCCTGGTGGCATCGTCTTGGAGCTAGTAGACACATTAAGGAACAAACATTTTTGGAGGTCCGAAAACAGTTTTCCGTCAATATCTCCACCAAACCGATGTGGAATTCGCTCAAATTTCATGGGTCCGAATCCATAATTTACTGCATTGTGGAAGTGTGAAACACCAAGTGTTCGAAGCGTCTCTCAGATATTTGTGAATTGCAACCCAGATGAATGTAAGAGTCAAATAGAAAAGAAAGGCTAACACTTCCTAAAGGAAGTAAATTATGGTTTTCGAGTAAAAATCATTGAAATGGTTCGAATTTAATGAAACCAAAACGATGATGTGAAGTCAGCGAATGAAATGACGTCATTGTTACAATATTTGAGATAAAAAAACTGGTCGACCTAAACTAGTCAGAAATGACAGTTTCTTCAACGTTCTTCGCGTTTAGTGACCGTCACCGTCACATGGTACCAAAATTTCTGCCGCAACGAGCCTCATGATCCCACCAAATTTGATAGAATTCCACATCGATTTGCATGGTGAACCAACTTTTACCCAAAAGTGTTTACATATGGGATTTTTAGCCCCGTACGAGGTACGATGGGCTTATGTCTTTACTGTGTCTTCGTAACCATAGCACGGATCAAAAGTAGGAGCGAAGTGCTGGATGTCACTCTAGCTTCGAACTGTATAGCAGATCAGGTAAGCTCCTGGAAGGTATCACTGACGCCTAGCTTTTCAGACCACAGGTGCATCGAATTTAGTCTGAAAGGCCAAGTGCCAAAGGTGGTGAGATACAGAGATCCCAGGAGAACCAACTGGGAACAGTACAGGAATTTTCATCGGCAGCATGTTGAAGACAAACTTGCAGCGGCAAATCCTAAGTCGTCGGAAGAGTTGAATAGTGCCGTGAATTGTACAACCTCATTAATAACCAAAGCATACGAATTCTCTTGCCCAGAATTAAAGTCATCCGAAAAGAAGGATGGTAAGTTTTGGAGCAGGGAAATAAACGAGTTAAGAGGTAAAGCGAGAAGCGCTTGGAACAGAGCGAACAGAACTTCATTTGAAGTAGACTGGGATGCTTAGGAAGTCTCAAAAGATATTTCGAAAGGCGGTTAAATGGAAAGCGAAAGAGACGTGGAGGAATTTCTGCGCAGAAATGGAACAAATTCCAGATTATGCCAGAATTCATAAAATCCTAGCCAAAGACTCAAAACTGCTGCCAGGTTCATTGCGAAGACCGGATGGCAGTTTCACAAATTCAGGCAAGGAAACAGCCGAGCATCTTCTCGGAACTCATTTTCCCGGTTGTAGTGGCGAGAAAGCAAAGGATAGAGCACCGGATCCACCTCCACCAAGTGAGGAGGTCTGGGCTCTGGTAAGCCGAATCGTCACGGTGGAAAGGATAAAATGGGCTATTGGAAAGTTCAAGTCAGTGGGCGATGATAGAATATTTCCCGTTCTCCTTAAAGAGAGTGGAGAAATTCTATTAGAACCGTTGTGTAAGGTGCTGCGTAGCTCGCTCATTCTAGGACACATACCATCGGTGTATACCATACAGTGAAAGTAACTTTCATACCGAATCCAGGTAAGCCATCACATGTGGAGGCTAAAGACTTTCGACCGATTAGTCTGACGTCATTCTTGTTAAAAACGTTAGAAAGACTGATAGATTTTTACATTAGAGATGAAATTCTGCCAAAGTACCCATTGCATGCAAATCAGCATGCATATCAAGTAGGTAAGTCCACTGACTCAGCACTGCACAGTCTAGTGGCTAGAATAGAAAGATCATTAGGGGTGAGTGAAATAGCAATTGGATGTTTTATGGACATCCAAGGTGCATTTGACAACACGAACTTCGAGATCATTCGTCTGGCCCTTGAAGACAGAGGTGTAAATTCAGTCGTCGTGAGGTGGATATGCAGCATGCTCAGTAACAGAGCTGTAGAGGCCAACATATGTGGTCACAAGGTAAGTCTATGGGCTGCGAAAGGGTGCCCTCAAGGAGGGATACTCTCACCGCTACTATGGTGTATAGTGGTGGATTCTCTAATTACAGAGTTAAATGACAAAGGGATCTTCGCTCAAGGGTATTCAGATGACCTAACGATACTAATCAGAGGGAAGTTTGAAAGTACGCTTGGGGATCGCATCAGGTTCGCTATCAGAGTGGTAGAGAACTGGTGTCGAAAAATGGGTCTCAGAGTTAATCCAGATAAAACTGACATAATTCTCTTTAGCAGGAGACGCACGGGTCAGGAATTGGTTGGAAAATTTAGGCTGTTTGGCAAAGATGTCGAGCCTGGAAGCCAAGTGAAACACTTGGGTGTCATACTGGACAGTAAATTGAACTGGACAGCACACGTAACAAACAGAGCAAGGAAAGCTCTGACGGCCTTTTGGATATGTAGGAACGCTTTCGGTAAGAATTGGGGCCTACCATCAAAGGCAATACTGTGGATTTATGAAGCAGTAGTGAGGCCTATGATCTGCCATGGTAGTGTTGTAGGGTGGCCTAGGCTGGAAAAGGAGTGCGCCAAGAAGGAGATGAGCGAGGTTCAGAGGCTGGTATGTATATGTATTACTGGAGCTATGAAGACGACAGCGACGGCAGCTATAGAAGCGCTGTTAGCTATACCACCGATCCATACGATTGTCAAGGCCAGAGCATTTGCGGCAGCAGATAGACTACGGCTCAACGATCTGTGGATGAGGAACTTCTCTCTAGGACATGGAAAGATAGGGAATGCAATAGCTGATCCTATTTTTCACATGCCCAGAGACCGCATAAATGCGGAGATCAACTTTGAGAGGCGCTATGAGGCTATCATTCCGAGTAGACAAGAATGGCTAAACAATTGGCCAGATTGCATACCCCCGTAGATGGACTCATAAGCTTCACTGACGGTTCGAAAAACTCTGAAGGAACGGGGGCTGGGATTTTCACTCTGGAACCCAGAACGGAAGAGAGTATTTACCTAGGAAAATACTCCAGTGTTTTTCAGGCAGAGACGTTTGCAGCGATGAAAGGACTACGGTGCTCTTTAAGACCAGAAATGGAAAACGAAAGAATCACTGTAATTTCTGATAGTGAAGCTGTTATCAAGGCGATAATGTCGCCCGTTACAGCATCCAAAATAATAAAAGAGTTCAAGGAGACCCTGAACGAACTGGGTCTGAGAAATCAGGTTAAGGTCGCTTGGGTGCCTGGACACTCTGGGATAGATGGAAGTGAGAGGGCAGATGAGCTTGCGAAGCTGGGCTTTAAATCTGCTAGCCACGGACCGGAACCGTTCATTCCCATACCACAGTCACTGTGTGATAAGGCGGTGAAGGATTGGACATGGTCAGAGGCTAACAAGCATTGGCAAACTTATAAGGAACACAAAAAGGTTCTTCCCAGTGGCCGATCGAGGTTGGGCGAAGGAACTGTTGCACATGGACCGGGATCGAATAAGGAGAGTTGTGGGAGCGATCACCGGTCACTGTGGTTTAAACAGTCACTTAGCCAAAATGGGCATCGTCAATGATCCCAATTGCACCTGTGGCCTGGGTAGAGAAACAGGACACCACATTATTTGTGAATGTCCGAAATTTTCTCTACTGAGACATAGGATTCTGGGTGGTCATGCGATCAGATCGCTCGATGTGCCGAAGCTAGTGCCAATTGTCTTAGACAAGTTCCTAGTGAGCACGGGTAGGTTCTAATGATTTACGTGATGAACGGGAGATGGAACAAAGGATCGATAGAACTGTGTTTCGCGGCCAAAAGCCATCCCAACCTGATAAATCTAAAAAAAAAACCATAGCACGGATGATAACGAATGAGGTACCAAATGAAAGGTATTTATCACACCTTTCACGAAAAAAAAAAGATTTTGGAAATACCTGATCGGTAGTTAGGGCTCCGGCCATCGGTGAATGGGAGCGAGTACTTCAGCTCTGCCAACAGGTTATGGACCCAGGCTGATCAATTTGTAGCGCTAGTTTGCTACAATTGATTGAAGCTCTGGTATGGTGAAAGAACTATGAAATTGGTTTTTAGAAGGAGACTTTGGTATGAACATGGCGGTGAAACCAAGCGACAATGTGGTCGTTGATCTGTACAAATTACGGTGACGGATTTAGCATGGACGTGGCGGTGATACACATTAAATGGTTTGGTTCGAAATGGTGGTTTTCGATCGACGATGGTATTTATTCAAAGACGTGCTATGGTCAATGGCGCGCAGTGGTCAATAGCGTGCAGAGGTCGATGGCTTGTTTAGTCGTCGATGGTGTTTGGTGGTCGATGGTGTTTGGTGGTCGATGATGTTTGGTGGTCGATGGTGTTTTGGTCTTCGATGGTGTTTCGTCGCGTAACTCTTCAACTATCTGTATATTACCAATATAACAACGGTCGTAGACTTTGATCTTGTACGAGCAACTGAGCTGAGTTGTGGCTAACAAAAAAGAAAAGGCAGTTGCACTCGAATAAGAGTAGTCGCAGTGAAAATCCGTTCAAAGATATGTTCGAGGACATAGGATTAGAACACAATCATAGACTGATAACAAAATTTCCAAAATGGTCACTCAAAATAAAAGTTTTTCAAAACAAAATCTAACGAAGGATACTGAAATTCGCAGAAATTCATAAAACTTCATCGAATTCATAAAAATTCACGGAATTCAACAAATTCGTAAAAATTCAACTAAATAGGCCCTGTTTCTCCCCCATTTTTCAACCGATTTTGATGTATGGGGCTTTCTGGAATCAGGAAGGATGTCGCTATAAGTTAGTATATGTTTCCCACTAAAAAAACAAAATGGCGTCCATTTTTGGGTCTGATATATATGTAGCCGGTTTCACTGTACACGAAAAAGGCCGCCTCACTCTCACTTTACGTGCGGAAATTGCTTTTATTGCATTTTCCGATAGAATGGACCATATAGATAAGTTTTTTTGTTATATTCAAACTCACAAGCCGCGGCGGCAATAAAAGATGGCGACTAAAACTACAAATCGCTCCAAAAATCCTATTTTCAGCCGATTTTATCGAGTAAGGGCTCAAATTAATCCTTGATCTTTTCTCTAACGACTAAAAATAATAACTCAAAGGAAAATAAAGATGGCGCTCGTATACAGTATTATGTCCGATCCCATCATTTTACTCATTTCTCCCCCATTTTTCAACCGATTTTTATGTGTGAGTGCTTTCTGGAATCAGGAAAGATGCCACTATGCGTTGGTAAATCTTTTCCATAAAAAACAAAGTATCTGTTAGTCTTGGGACCGTCCGATACTTTACTGCACCCAACAATATGACTCGTATAAATAACTTCTTTATTGACCGCCACTGTATAATGTGTTCTACGTAACTTTCTTACGTCCGCTACTTTTGTTCAGTTGAATAGGAATAGTCATCAAGGGACAATTAATGGCATGATCGGTTTGTCTCACTAGGTCCATTAATTGTTACGTGCTGTGCATCAAGCACATGACACTTTTTTTTACAAATATGTGCGTCCCCTTGAGTCATGGGGTGTTTTTTAGGTTACGTCCATAAAGCGCAACCAACTAAATCCCAAATACCGCACACATTTTTCTTTACTTACACTGAGAGATACGCTATCGAAATTAAGTCTACTTTATGCATTCACGATGTTTTATTGCGCTGAGGAGGAGTTTGTTCCATGCGTTGAACAGAAACGACGCGAAGTCAATGAACAGGCTTCCCCTCTTTCCTTGCTCTGTGTATGATGGTAGCGATTGAAATTCGCACAGTTGTACGTAATGACCGATCCCATGACGGTTTTTATGCAGAACCGATGAAGGGATTCCGTAAAGGAAAATTTTGAGTTTTTCACTCGAGCTGAGGCACTGTTTCGTCGCACTAATGTGACCCTAAGGTTCTCTCCTCTGCAACTCGTCAGTCAATGGCAAGCGGAGAAAAAAAATTATCCTAATGCGTGCCATCGATACAGTAGAACGTGGGGGGATATGTTTATTATCGTCTAGTGACTAGTGATGACGAATCAGCAATAAAATAAAAAAATAATAAAATGTCCATCCGTCCGTCAGTCTGTGTAAACGTTTTTTGCTAAACGGCTCAACCGATTACCCCAAATTTTTTTTTCCCTGAAAGGTGCATATGCCTCCCTTGATTTAAGTTCGAAGATGAGTAAAATGGTGCAGCAGTTCCGAAGATATGGTCAAAAAAGTGGAGGTACATAGATTTTCGAGCGTCGATGAAACTTTTTCGCAAATATCTCGACAAGTAGCTCACGGAATTTGTTCATTTTGGTGTCAAATTAAAGCATTTGATCTCAGAAAACTTGCAAAAATTCTTTTGTGGAAATCGGGTCCGTGGTCTGGGTGTAGGGACCAATGGAATGGACGAAATTGAGTTTCTTGGCCACATACGGAAGCAGATGGTTTTTTATCTATATTTGCTTAACTATGCAATATGGAGATTTACTAGCAAATTTAAAGTTGTAGAGAATAAAATTTTAGAGAAAACCTTTCAAGGAAAAATAACCCAATACTGGAATTTGACCTCTTCTAGAATTGGGAGATGACGCATATCTCTAGAATTATGGCAATTATAAAGAGTATCCGAAGAAAAGTCCAAAATTTTTCCTGTTTCGTCACCCACGAAACTACGGCTTGAATTAATTTTATATGAAACTGGATAGTAGGGCCGAGTTGGTAATGAATTCTTAAGTTGATCCTTGTGCTACTTTCCCCCTCCTCCTTCCAGAAGTATCCGGTATTACTTTGACTATTTATTGAGCGGAGACCCTTTAACCGATTTCTATGATGTGGTGCTCTAATGAAAGGCAAAAGTCCGAAGTTTTTTTTTACAGTACTAAGATTTTCCGAATTTTCCATTTTCCTAACAGTTTTTCCTGTTTTTCCGAAATAAGTATTTGTTTTACCTTCCTTAAACTCAAAAAACTTGAGCAAAAATGACGGAATCGGCTTTTAATCGCCTTAACTTTTAAGAACTGACTTGTAAATATCTCAAACTCCTGCACTGGAAACTTCTGGAAGGAGGAGGGGGAAAGTAGCACGAGGATCAACTTAAGAATTCATTACCAGCTCGGCCCTACTATCCAGTTTCATATAAAATTAGTTCAAGCCGTAGATTCGTGGGTGACGAAATAGGAAAATTCTTCGGTCACTCAAACTTCTAAAGGCAAACTTGGTGAGAAATTCAATTTAGAGAAAATATTTTCGGAATTTCTTGGTCCCTTAGTCCTCTTTCTGGTGCAGGGGAGAACATTTCGGTCATCAAATTCAATGGTCTCAGAAGTACTCACGTACGTAGTACATACTACGTTCTTTGACATTACCTTGAGTAATTTCTATGGATCTTTGAAATTCTTTTAGTTATATTTTTGCTCATTTGACGTTCGAGTCTTTTTGCAACATCTATTCTGATACGTACGGGTCTTTAGTTATGTTTTGGATTTTTTGGACCCGTACGAAGTACAAAGGTCCTATACGTTTACTACAAAAAATTTTTATTGTAGCATGGGGTAGATCGAGGTGGGAGGGGGGGATGCATCTTTTATCGTCTAGAGATGACGAATCAGCAATAAAAAAAATGTCTGTCTGTCCGTCTGTCTGTCCGTCTCCACTTTTTTTTCCGAACGGCTCAACCGATCAGCCTAAACTTTTTTTTCCCTGAAAGGTACATGTCTCCCATGATTCAAGTTCGAAGATGAGCAAAATCGATCAAGTGGTTCCGG
>CM055403.1:125460599-125493946 GCA_029228625.1 Pseudolycoriella hygida
AAAAATTCGCTGAAAAAATATTTATCGAAAAAAAAATTTCAGCGTAAAAAAATTTTCAGCGAAAAAAAACTTTCAGCGAAAAAAAATGCAGCGAAAAAAAATTTCCTTTGACACGAAACATCTATCTATCCCATACCACCGTCGCGTCGGCTATTTTGTTGGTCACCCTGATACACTACACACCCAACCCAACAATTTTTTTTTTACATCAAACATCTATCTCCATACTAACACAGTCCAATAATTTTGCAATTTCAATCAAAATTTTACATAGAATCCGAAAAACTAGGTCTCAGGGGGTTACGACGCAAGCGAAATAAGTCAAAACTTAGCTGTATATATGATTCCGAAGTCTACGAAAAAAATTTTTCTGATTTTTTGTTCGTATGGGGACTTGCGCCACGGGCGCATTTTTGAAAACTCTGCAGGCAGATAAACAACTATGTTGATAAGAGAGTGATAGATACTTTAAGGACTTAACAGATGAATTCCTACATGAAATAGCGCCATTTTTTAAAAAGAAAGAAACTCTTATAAGAAAATCTCTTACATTACGCAATTCATCGGTTAACGATAAGTTTATCGACGACGCCCAGTCAGTTGTCAAAAATTCTAATAAATATATCTGTTTAGTGGATACTCGGCAAAGTTGTGATATTTTTACATGTACTATTTATTTTGTAATTGAAACAACAATAAATTCATAGTGCACTTAAATTCAAAGTGTTAAATAAAAGGTAAAAACTGTGAGCAATACAATAAAACGACCAGTATTCAATAAAGGGTAAGTAGAACAGGTTTTCTTCAACCAATGTCCCAATCAATTCTCTTGTACAAAATTTTGTTGTTTGTGTTAAAAATGAATTTTATCGTTTTGTTTGCCGGTAGTAACAAATCAGAATAAAATTGGTCTCCTATAGGATTTTTGTCGAAATAGCAATTTAAAAGGGTTATGCAAGAGAAAAGTAGCAAGAAAGTATGTATTAAGCTACCTGGCGATTTAAACAAACCGAAAAATATGTTGTGACTCATCATTTTCGTCACTATTCCTTTGCAGTATTAGTAGACATTCATTTTCTGTTCGTAAGTTAAAAAAAATGGTTCAACCTGCACCTATTTTCTGTTACATATCAACTTTATAGAGTTAACGTTAGCTGTTGAACTTATCGATTAAGAGATCTCCTCCTTGAATTGCTGATTCGTCATTAAATCCTATATTTTAAAAGATTCATCATCGCGTAACAGTTATTCCGTTCTTTATCAATGAAATTTCTCAGAAACATTTTTACGGTCATAAGCCTTCACTAAAATCTATGAGTGTTGCAATAAAAACGGAATAATTGGGATGATCTCATTCAGGTATTATCTATCGGACGGTTCGTTAAATGCTATTGTTCATGAACATGTGTGTTAAACGTTCATATATGTTTTGACCACCAATTACTGATAGATGAATACCAAATATGGACATTTTGGTATTGTGTGCATTGGTCGTTGCTCTCATTCGAAGTGTATGAGACAATTATTTTACATTGAAGTCAATGCAAGCAATTATTATTTTGCTAACAAAAATTGTTTTTGCTGATGACTTATTTTGGTGACTGAGTCGATTAATCACTCATTGTGTCACTTTCGTGCTTACACCACAATGGACCGGTGTCCAGTTGAAATAACACTTTCTACGTACAAAGAAACAGTTTCAGTGGAAAGCGAACGGTTTGGAAGGAAAATAGTCAAATGGGTAGGTGTGAATTAGTCTGACTACTACGCTAAGTCCTCATTGCAGTGGAAATTAGGATGAGTCTTGAGCTCTACCTGGGGTAAATGAATGCATCTTCATGCAGATCTCAATTCATTTGGCACGCTCTAACTCGCTTAATTACTCGTTCATGAGTGAGCACTGTTTAGTTTGAGTCAATGGTACATGACTATTTTGACAAGTTAATTTTAACAGACGTAAAACGTAATTGTTAGCAATAAATTATTCTACGGCATACCTTCAAAACGTACCGTTTTTTTTTTTTCTTGAAAAAAATTACAAAATTTTAGCCCCATTTGACAGCCGCAAACAAACTGACGGAAGCCGAATGTACTACCGAATAGTATTTACTATGTTATGAGCGGTCTTTACGCTGGAAATCAAAAACTACACAATTTTTAGAGTTATAAAGAGTTAAATTGTGATTTGACATTCAATTTAAGCGTCCGCCATTGCTCATTTTTTTCGATTTCGGCGGCTGTACTAACTGAACTGCTCCTTTCATTTATTACTTTAATTTTATAAAAAAATTGGTTCGTTTTTTCGACATGTCGTAAAAAAATTTTTTGTTTCAAATAATATTTTACGTCAATTTTGTCGAAATAGCCATGGTCCACCTTAATCTCTCTTAGTTTTATAACTTAAAAGCTTTGACTTCCAATTAAAGTAGAGAATTTCAATAAAATTGTGACAATTTCATTTATGAAATGAACTTTTATGCAGCCGAGAGTAGATTTCGGTGGAAAAATATAACTAACTTACGACAAATGCATTGACTTTCAATTAGCGACTAGCGAAACTAATTTGGAAATCATTAATCTATCGATAAGTGCGGCTAAAACACCGATAAAAATAAACAAATTTGTGTATTGTGCATAGGTTTGCACGATGTCAATTTTCACTCACCAGAGTTTTTATTTATTAACGCCAAAAATACTGAAAACAAACAGTTCCTACGCTCATATGGGTTCCATCAAAAATCTTTTACTACTCACACCATCCGGTAGTTGATCATTAGTTTGTTTGTTTATTGACTCCATAAAATATTACAATTGAATCTGTTGGAGCAAAACCCGGTCTATTCCAACTGCCAAAATGACGTATTAAAGGTCAAGTATTTAGATAAATAAATATATTTTTCTTTCTAAGATTCTCTTTTGAAATATTAAGGTTAACGGCACAAATATGTTGGAGTATCTATGTAAATGCTCAATTGTTAGCTTTGACGTTTAATACGACATTTTGACAGTTAGAAGAGACCGGGTTTTGCTCCCAACAGATTCAATTAATTAAAACAAATTTCTAATAATTATAAAATTTGGCAACATTTGTTTAGGTCACAATTAGGCCGCATGGATGGGTCCTTTTTGTATACCACTCCATCTCGAAGATAAATTCCAGTCTTATTAGTTCGGTTTCACTATTTGCTTCAGGGGCTAATTTTGTAATATTTCCATCGACGCCTTCACAAATGCTCGTAGCTGCTGAATTTTTATATTACTGACGTTCAAAGGGTCTAGAACGTAATAACCCAGGATTTAAATTTGACAGTTTGTGAGGAGATGAAAACGAGTTTCATCCTCTTCATTGCAGTGCCTACAGATTTCCTTTTTTAAAAGAGGAAATCTTCATAGACACCCGGTCCTCCTGGATTCCATTCCTCAATGACGTATCAACTAAAACCTCCTTCCTTATTCGCCGTGCTCCCTTCTTCCCGGAACCGCCTCACAGCATTACTTCGGGGATGGACTGTGCTTTTGCACCTACTCTCTCAGATCAACTGGCAGTCTTCTTTGATCGTCTCTCCATGCACTTTGCAGCTTCCTCATTTTTTTTTTTTGCAACTACCTTATCTGCTACTTTCGACACCTCCTCATAGCGGCACATCTCCGATATTATGCTTTCAGCATTTACCTCTGACCTACTCACAGTTATCAGCTCACCTCGCTCTTGTTTAAAGCGGGGGCAGTCTCTTCTTCTTTCTCGCATGTCGTGCAGAAAGGTGACTCGGTGAGTCCAAGCCTGTGCAGTAGGGGTGTACAAAATACGAAAGTGTCGATAAGTTTGGGGCACAAACCGAAAAACAAAAGGTTTTTGTTCCCTGATCAAGATTGTACATGGGCGTAACTTGATCCGACACGATTTAGGGGTAGCGAGTAAAATAAAAAATTGAACGACTTTCAAAGACACATATTCACTCAAGTAATGAGAGAATCCATCGGTTGTTGTGGTGCAGTCGAAAGGTCTTAGGACACCCTTAAAATCGGCATAAAGAAAGTAGACCAGAGAGTGTTTTCGTCTATATGTCCCACATGATTAAAATGGTGTAATTTTCTCATGAATTTCAATCATGTGGGACATATGGACGAAAACACTGCCTGGTCTAATTTTTCTATGTCAATTTTAAGGGTGTCCTAAGACCTTCCAAATACACCACAACAACCGATAGATTCACTCATTACTTGAGTGAATATGTTCCTTTCAATACACCCATATACAATCTTGATCAGGGATCAAAAACCTTTTGTTTTTCGGTTGGTGCCCCAAACTTTTCGATACATTTATTTCCCCATACATTTTTGGACCCCCTACTGTGCAGGTATTTCCTGAAGCACCAGTGGCTCGACAGAAACTTTGTCAGTAGGAAGTCAACCTCTCCATGTTTCCTCTGTACCCATGGCATTATGTTTGATATGGGTCGTTGGGACCACCTTCCTTTGTCCGTGGAGTCCCACTCTTGCTGTCACTGTCCACAGTGCGTCCCAACTGTTTTGAAAGTTTGACCCTCCCTCCTCTTCTTTCTATGAAATTCACTGTCTTCAGTCACCGTTATGCATATGGGCATCGTCCCGGCACACATACCGCTTCTAGAGATATCGTTCGGTATGTGCTTGCTACTCTAATACTTGCCAGCCTTTGGGTTCTACAGATAGCAGTGATCGAAAGACACACATCTGCCTATTGAGTTTACAATGGCCTTTGGTAAACTCTATCAGATCTTTCAAGTTACTACGCGTGCACTCGATGATCTTTTACAGGGACATTTCATTATCTTTTCGTGTTCCTCTTGCTTCCTCTTGTTTTTTTGTAAACAATTTGCTGATACATAGCTGATATTTGCACTTTGTACAGTAGCTCAACAGCTGGCTTCCCTTCCGAACCTATCCGCTTTTTAATTCCCTTCTATGTCGTGGTGTCCTAAGACCCAAGTAAAGTCAATTCGAATTTCTCTTCCTAGCTTTGATATGAAGCAGAGTGAGTTTAGTGAATCAAGTGATTGCTTGCTATTTACACACAAATTTACTGTATTCCCTATAACTTCATTCTCCACTAGTATCCGAGCATATTCTGATATAACATAAGTTGACCATTACCTAATAACAGAAAATTACGTAAATCACTCACCAAACGAAAAAGAATTAAGTTCAAAATTCTGTTAAAAGGTAATTACCGAACTGTCGACATCGATAATTGGATTCGCGAGATAACTCGCCTTAAAAACTATTTTTTTGTGCTGTAGTTGCGTTCCATACCCTGCACCACAGATATACAAACTGTACACTTGTCAAATAGTTTCAAAAGCTTGTTGCTCCACTCGTGAGTAAGACTCGAACCACAAAATTGAGACATTATTTATTCATTTGCTTTCATCACGTGCAACGTAATCTACTGTAAAATTTAAAGTCCGTCCGTGCGTAATTCTATTTACAAACAGTCAGTGTATCCAGTGGACCAGAAATACGTGTTTTCCGTCTATTTGTATTTTAATTTTTAATTCCATAAAATACCATACAATGTAATGTAATGTAGATCTCACCTCAAAGTTACTGGTCTATGGAAGCGAACAATGGACTTTCAAGCAAATGTAATTTTCTTATAGAATTTGTTTTATAATTGAAATTAACAATTTATGGCTTCATAAAAATTATAACTGAGTGAATGATTCATCTGCATATTTAATTGCAATTTCTCGATCTTATATTTAGAATATTTCTTCAGGGCGAAATGATGATACAAAATATCAGGTTTGTCGTGTCTGTACGACGATATGTACCTGTAAATTTCGCTTATGTTATACCTTTGAATTACTGTGTATTTATTTGTCATTCAATTTACGTATTTGCGACCAAAATGAAGTATACGTTTTACCAGTGAAGACGTCGATCGTTTGTGAGTGTAAATATTAGGGAGTCATTTGAGAATCAATTAGCCCGCGATAGACCATGTCTCATTACTTACGTTCATAAATTAATGTAAAGGAGTTACACAAGGTTAGGTGCAGAGACCAACCATATGGTATGGCAGTAAGAGCTGAGTAGAATGGGGATATCTAGTTCATAACTGGAAGTCTCCAATATAAGGATTATCAGTGAGCATGGGCAGCTTGATAAAATTTGGCCGGTGTTATTAACAAGCGTATGCCAAAAATATTTCAGATGCGCTAACTACACTGGGGCGAGGAGGACGATCGCCCCACTTGAAGCAATTCAACCGAGGCGACGCCGAACGGTCGTTTTTCGGGTTGAAACGAAAAAAGGCCTATTTAAGAGCTGGTACATATGGCCAGCTGAGAACGAATAGTTTTTCCTTAGCTAATCATCATCGAGAAATTGCAAACGAAATAGGTTTAAGGCGACACTTGATCCGTTACAGAGCCTCCCCCCCCCCCAAGACACTCAAAAAAATTTATGCTTTTCTCTTCATTTTTCAATTTCAATTCCAGCTTTTCTATTATTTTATAAAAAATCTTGCATTCGAACTACCTTTTACCTCAAGATTTACGTCTGCGGCAAGAAATTGGTTTTTCAGGGCTAAGGCAAGAAAGTGTTTCAGTTTTACTTGGATTCATTGTGCAGCGTCTGCATGTCGCTTGAGGCGCGGCGCTATGGTAGAATTTCTCCCAACCCAAAAAAAAACTAAAGTTTACCTCTGATTTACAAAACTTTCGTACATCATCGCCTTCTGTCTTTAGTTGTAACTCTGGTCCCGATTTGGTGTGTACGGATGTGTAAAATTGCAATAGAGAAACTACCAACTTTATTGTTTTCTATTCTGCTCTAAGAAATCTGTAGCGTCAAGGTAGTAAACATTTGTAAACAATAACATAGCTACTTCGAAACATTGCATTTCACAATGTGCGTGTACAAAAAACTACAAAACATTTCTTTCGCTCCGCTCGCGCTGTGTTCACATGTAGACATTACGTTCGTAAAGGTCGGGGCCTGAGCCCTTCTGTAAATGTTTGCTAGCTACGTCCCTGGAGTGTAACTCGAAGTAACACATTTGCCTACAGAAGTGAAATGTATTCGAAATTAATTCTACATGTTTCGCCCCTATTGAGTCAAATGAAAGTCGGCACCTCTGGTGATATCTCTTTGGCACTATTGGCAGGCGCGACTATCCGTCAGAAATTTAATATTTTGCGCGCGCAAAATATTATATTTCTGACGGATAGTCCCCCGAATCGAACAGCGTTTACGACAATTACACTTACCTAACACTGCCTTTTCATTTCTGAAAGCTTACCTGAACCGTAACTAGAAAAAGTGAGTGTAAATAAAGTTACAACGGAAACTGCATTTAAAATGCTCTACAGTAGACTTTAAAAATCATCACATTTGAAAATATCGTCACAGTCACACCTACAGAGCATCGACGTATTTTAAAAGCTTTATTAATTAGATTTGTACCGAGTATTGTTTATAGTGTATCTCGTCAAAGACATGATGACGTGTTGACTACATATAATAGAGAAAACTTTATAAAATAGTTAATTAAATTTGTATAAATTACCCTTGTCTGTTTCGGTTAAATATGAATTAATTTCCATCCAAATTGAATTTACTCAAGGGTTCACAGGGTAATTCCAAAGAAAAGTGAATGAAAAAAGAAAGGAGAAAAATGGGCTCATACGAGGGGTGAGTTACTCCCAGATAATCACCAAATAGTCATCAGATAATCCAAATAATCATCAGATAATCAAATAATCACCAGATAATCACAAAAAAAATCTTTTCTGAAAAAAAGTGGTTCACCCCTCGGGCTCATACGCGTTCTTTTTCATGAATTCAAAAGGTTGATTAGATTTCTGGTTTGAGGCAGCCAGTAGCCTTGGGATACAGATCGTTTTGACCCTTTGCTCATCCCCCATTACTCTTCTATCATTCCGCCTAGTCATGTATTCAATTTTTGGCTAGATTCCCACATTTACACGTTCCCATTCAAATTACACAGTTGTTAGACCAGTTAGCCAAATGATTTATATTGTGCACACACTACCATACATCTTCTTGCCTACTAGCCACAACTTATGCTTATTCTACGAGCTTCGTGAATGCGGTGTATCCCACACAACCAAGATATCTTTTTCTAGGGCATTTGTATGAGTAACGATGAATCTGTTTGTTAGATCACATGCTTAACGTGAATTCCGAACCACGCCTATGTTGTAGCTACATATAGGATTTTTATCTAGTGTTAATTATATCTACACCTTAAGATAGACTAAGTGTACCGTTTCACTAAATAAATAGGGAAATTGAAGGCCATTAGCATATCTTATTCCAAACACAAGACGAAACAGGCTTTTTAACCCCTTGTTTCGTTTCTACTTCGAACCTTAACGTTTGTGAAAGAACGGTTGCTGAATTTGATGTTTCTGCACAAAAATTTTTGATCATTCTTGACTAAATATGGTCCATGTAAATTTAGAAAACAGAGTATCATAGGACATTTATTGTTGGACTCGACTATTTTCACATATGGGCACTCTGTAGGCATACAAATACGTGTTTTGGAAATATTATTTAGATTTAAAGCACACAAACTCTAAAGAAATCGGAAAAAGACGAAAATTTTGAAAAGTGCATCGTAAATGGAGTAAAAAAACTCATATAGTATCAACCCAACCGGCAAAAAGTGCATTAAAAAGGAGTTATGTTGATATTGTGAATTCCGACTATTATGAATTTGTTGGTCGAGGTTATTGTGAATAGCGAAAATAAATGTCATGTGTCACAGTGAATGAAATCACCATGGAAACATGAATGAAAGTCATGTTTTGATTATCTCTCACAGTCTCACATGTAGTCGTGAATGATGTACTTGATCTCGAATCAATGATTCATTTAATGAGTGATTTTGAACTTTTACTTAAATTGTTTTGTTTTTCCATATTTAGTCGAGAATGATGAAAAATTATGAATTCATCTTGTACTACATAGGTCTAAAGGAGAAAAGTCCACACGCTGCCCCCTTCCGACTTTTCTCTAACCTCGCACTATATTGTCCATTTGTTGTACGAGTTGCATTAATAACTATAATCGAGTTCCATGTATGTTAAGCTTCGTTCATACATTCAATCGCTGCTACTTCTACGTCAATACTCAACTGTTTCTCCTTTCTACAAGCGGCGCGGCGTAGGAATTGTGTTTATAATATACGCCGCCGACGTATTATATACGCGGTGGATGTAAGTATATCACCTTTATTTAAGTATTGTGTAGTATGTCATACGGAACGAACGTGTTATGAGTCAGAGTTGTATTAGCGAAGCTAAAATCTAATATCATCCGCTAATAGCGGCTAGCGTTTCGCTAAAACCGGAATTAGTGACACCAAATTTCGCTATTCGCTAATCGCTAAAATATTAAAGCTTATCACAATATTTTTGTATCAACAACGCGTTTCTGATGAGAGAGTCTATGTGACTTGTGACTTTAGTTCACAGATTTGCTCGTCAGAACTACATGGCGCTGGCAGACTCTATATGATAGATTTGAATATTTGTATGGAGAATGTTAAAATTTTCTCAATAAATCAAAAATTTGTATTCTGAATCTTTTTTGCGTTTATAGGTGTAAATTTGGGCTAGTTTTGCGTGAAATTAGCCAATTATTATGCAAAAAAAAAATTTTTGTTTAAATTTATTTCAAAACGTTCGCAACAATTTCCTCATTAATTAAAAATCTATTTATTCAAATCTATCATATAGTCACTCCTAGTGCCACCTGTTGTTGTATGCATGAACATGCAATTTCAAAATGTCGGACATCACGACCTATTTGCGCCGAAAGTCGCTGAGTGTTTCATCATCATGTTCAACTAATTACATAAATTAAATTAAATTTTATCAATCTTCAAAACCGCTACAAATGGCGGTCGTTGTATACAATAAGTTTTATTTTGTGAAGCATCGACAAAAATTGATAAAATTTAATTGCACTGGACAGCGTGGTGTTTTAATGGATAAAGATCCCCGAAATAGGGGAGGGCTGCATTCAAATGGGCTCAACTAAGGAATAAAATGTGATTTTGTGTTGCTCATAAATGATATTTATGTTAATATGTGAGAATTATTGCAAAGAAACTCTGGCAAACAAATATGTTCAAAAATTGCCGCCTGAAATAGAATACAATGAAAAACACAGAAACTTTCAGCGAAAATTATTTATTGAGCGACTCTCTCTCAATCTTGTGTGGAATCCATCTAATCAGTGCTATCTGTTGAAATCTGTTGAATCAATGTGACTTTGTAAACGTGACAGCGTTAATTTTTCTTAAGGTGAATGAGACGGATTAGCAAGCGATTCAATTGGCAAGTATTGTTAAGTATTAGGCTTCTTGTGATGAAGAAATAGAAGGAAATATTTTCTTTAAATTTGTTTTAAATCAATTACAATTAGCGAACAATAGCGTCCGGTAATAGCGACCGCTATTAGCGCGTTAATTTTATTATTATTAGCGATCCGCGTTAGTTTCGCTGACATTTTTTCCAATTAGCGTTAGCGTTAGCTCCGCTAAAAAAAATAGGTTAGCGAATACAACCCTATTATGAGCTCACATAATACGTGCATGGCGTTTGTAGTACGTGCACGGTGGACAAAATGCGTCGGCGGCGTATATTATCAACTCAATTCTTACGTCGCTTGTAGATATTTTCCTCGGCTCCCGTCAAAAATCTCGAAAATTAAGATCCCGAACACACAAATCCCGAATGCAACAATCCGGAAAATCCGAAATCCGAATAACAAAATTCCCGAACATCAATAATCCCGAATGTACAAAAATCCCGAATAACCATAATCCCGAATGATAACGAAAATTGTGAAATATCAAAAATCCTGATTGATACGAGTGAATTTGAGTTTGGGTGGCTCTGCCTACTCACCCCCGCGCCTGCGGCGGGCTTATTTTTTACGCCTGCGGCTGGCTTTTTTACGCCTGGGGGGCTCTGCCCGAAACTCCGAAAGGGGGCTATACCCCCTTTGACCCCTCACAGCGGGGGCTGCCGCCCCTCGACCCCGTTTTTTTCCACCTTCGCTGAGACCCAGCTCGAGCTTTGATTGTTGTTTTTTGAATTGCAGATTTTCTGGATTTTTGTTATTCGGGATTTTTGTACATTCGGGATTATTGATTTTCGGTATTTTTGTTACTCGGGATTTGTGCATTCGGGATTTTTTACGGCCGCCATTTTCCTCAGTGTAGTTCATGTAGGTTGACTCATATACATTATTGTGTTCAAGGGCGGCTATGTCTGAAATTCAGCCTTTCTGCGCTTTAGAATTTCTTTCCTCCGAACAAGAAACAAATTTCTTGACGCACTTTTTATATGCTGTCATAGTGCTCGCGCTCAATAATCTTGCTCTGCACCGGCAAAATCTTTAAATTAGGTATACACCCATTTTCTTAAATTGAATTAAATAACTCGTGAGAAAGCTTGCGGATGTTTATACATTTCATATTCGCACATGACTGAGGAATAAACACATATATGCATACGGACGAAATAAATGTAACAACGAACGTGCGTTGAGATTTTTCGCCATTTTCGAACGGTTACTTTACATACTTTACGTAAGAAGGCAACTTGTTGCCTAAATAACTATTTAAAGTTGATGGAAATAAAATGATACTAATGTAAATCTACACAATTTATACGATTCCTTAAACGTTGATGCGATGAAAAGAAATAATTTACAGTTTCATGACATTAGCTTCCAAAGAATAACTTTTTTCAATCAAATCAGCGATTGACCCTGTGACTAAAATATATTCACAAAACTTTCTATCTCCACCATATAATTAATACTTACATTCGCGATAGCCGCTAAATAAAAAATCATAAAAATACGTTGAGTATTTTAGGGTGTGTGGGTGTGGTTTGAGCTTGCGCTTTTATTTTTACCCGAATCTCTACAACCGAGATGTCTTCTACTCTCAATCATTTCTAAGAAATCTACATTCTCATTGACACAGAGTGTTAATCAACCAAATTAAAAATGAGTTCTTACGAAAACTCACACTTTCAATCATTTTTGATAACAATTTGGATTGCCCAATTCAACTGATTATGTATTTTGTGCGTCAGTTGAAATGGTCAATCATCTGTAGTTTGTTTCTCTGGTTATGTTTCGAGTTACAAATGATGAATGAGAAAATATAATTTCTTCTCGATTTCGGCAGATGCGCAATGTTGCCGGTAGGGAAGCTTGATTTCTACATTTATTTAGAAAATGTTGCTTTTAGAAATTAATAAACGCAATTTTTATGGCTTTTGAAATAAATTGAGGCAAAGAAACAATCAGAAAAGTTAATAAGTTAATGTTAACTTAAATTATTGTGAAAAACTAGATTAAGAGTTTGGAATGTGAGGTTTACTCGGCTGTTCAAAACGTTTCGTATATACTTGGCGTTCGGTTTTATCCTGATTTCCAGGTTCGTTTTCACACTTGAATTTGCCAAGGAACTTAGTTTTCTACTTTACTTTCTTTGAATAACAACACAAGTAATGGTCAACGAATTGAACAATTCCTTTTAAACAAAACGCTTTCATTATTTTATTTTGCGCAAAATATCGTAAAAGTTGTAAGAAGTTGCTTTCATAAAATCAGGATTTTAAAAAAAATAATTAAATTTTCGGCATAATTTCAATTGATAAACGCAACAGTGATTTTCGGATAAGTGAATGTTTGCCTCCAGATTCTCAAAAATTTTTCCCAATGAATTTTTTTTCTTTTGTTATATTTTTAAATCCTAAATTTGTGTTAATTTTCTCTTAACTTTGTGTTATCGATTGTTTTCCTCATCTTAATACTTTTCTTCTCGCTATCTCGCACTTATTTCTGAATGTCACGGTAAACACCCGATAAGCTCAGATTCTTTCTTCATATGCAACTTTGATTCTATTAATTTCAGTGGCAGATGGAACTTGAAAATTACTTAAAATTTTAGTTTTCAAATAGAAAAACATTTTTTCAACAGATCTGTAACTCATTTTAATTTGAAGCATGTGATTTTTTACATCAAATGCCCAATCAACACATTCGATCTTAAAGCGTTGAACATACAAACAACATTCATATATTAAAAAAAATATAATAAATAATAAAAAAAAATCGAAAGAAAAGAAAAATGTTTTCAAGCTGTTGTGGTTGTACGAATAAAAAATCGAATAAAAAAACACTTGGTGATGAAAATAACGAGTCGAATGAGGAAAACCAGGCAGATATTGATAAGAATAATGTGGAAAGTCGAACAGATGATTGTGTGGAAATATTATTGAAAGATAGAGAAGTGGAAACGACAAGCGATGTAATTAGTAAAGCACCGACGAGCGAGTGTCAAAACTTATCGGAGCGGCAACAAATTGGTATGAATGAGTGTAATTTACGTTTGAAGTTGAATGGAAGTCAAATTGTTTGTAAGTTTTCGACATCACTTCCGTTAAATGCTATAACATTTGCTATTATACTTGTCAATAATTGCAAGAAATAATTCATTCATTGACTTGCTTAAGTTTCTCGAGTTGAATAGGGATTTCATTTATGACTGGCTCATCTCTAACTCAGCGATGCAGACCATGACTCACATTCAGACTGGCTGAGTTCACTGAAAAATCGAAAAAATCAGCAAGTTAACGAATTCGTTAACAATTCAAAAATGTTTATTTAATGTGGTTCTGTTATCTTGGAAAACTTTTATCATGCCAGCAAATAGTATTTTATACCATACGTAAGTATAATTATTTCACGATTAAGCATATCTTACAACCAGAGATGGGTCGGTAATATTACGATGTAATATTACCCGGTAATATTACGTAAAATTACGTAATATTACCCGAACCTTGGTAATATTGGTAATTTAAAGTTTTCTTTTTATTACCTAAATTACGTAATATTACCAAAAAAATTTTAGGTCATCACCATTTTTCATTATTTTTAGATATTTCGGAGATTTTTTGACGTGACCTTTTCAATTTCGCTAAATCTTAGGTCAGTAGGTTATACATTAAACATAATTATCTGAGAAACTTTGATTAAATGTACGAGAATTCCATTTTTCATTCTTCGAACGAAGAATATTCGAGAAATCACACAATTGTTTAGAACCTTAACAGTTCGTATACAGATTAAAATGTCAAGCAAAATTCTTTGCAAACTGCAAATAAAATATGGTATACTGTAACCTAACTCATCATAACTTCTGGCCATTCCATAAGGCTGATTCACATTCGCGGAATCATAAGATCGTGCAACTTTTTATTTCTCTACCGAAATTTTCTAATGAAATATAAAGTTGCACAATCTTATATCCGCTAGTGTAGGTTGGTCAATGTCAATGATTTACTTACAATTTGTGTACATAAATTTCTCTGCCTCCACTAAGTTGATACTAAGCTCGTTTAGCATTATATCTCCCGCACTTATGATTTATATTACTCCGTCATAAAAATGGAAGTTAAACGGAGACTAAACGAAAGATAAAACAAGGGTAAACGGAGTGAAAATTTCAAGTCTGTAACTGAAAACATTTTTATGATATGTTCTACTCACTAAGGAAAGGGCTGGTAGAATTTCCTTCATCAGTTTCAACTTCAATCTGAAACGAACTGTTGACGATTCTGTTACAAGGAAGATGATGTCTAAAGTGATGGTGTTTCTAAAGTGAGGTAAAGGTGTTTCTAAAGATGATGAAGAAGTTTTTGTCTGAGTAAAAATAAATCGAGATTTTTAAAGAAAATATGAAAGTATCTACTCTATCCCTTACTCGAGCGACCTCGGTTGTTGTGATTTGAAGAAACCCACAAACTGAGTGGCAAACCAGCACCGTCTACAATGATTGTGCTCTGTCAGTAGACAATGACAATATAATTGTGGACTTGACGAGCAAAAGGGGGTATCTCGTCGTGATATACTCACATTGCATTACAACAACGAAATACTCGAGCTGACGCTGTACTTTTTTCAATGCAAAGGCAACAAATCGCCAAGTCAAGTCAGAATAAATCGAAATTTTAACTCATTTATTTTGAAAATTTCTTTTCTTTCAATGCAGGTGTTACGGTAATACAATTTCTGGGCTTCAAACCTTACTTTAAATCATGTTTCTAAGATTTCTGCAAAATACAAATAAAAAATAGCCGGTAATTTACGTAATATTACCAAAAGCACGGTAATATTGGAAATTTAAAATTTTGGTAATATTACCCAATATTACGTAATATTACCATGATATTACGTAATATTACCGAGGAAAATAAATTACCGGTAATTTCCCATCTCTGCTTACAACATGGAAGGATTTACTTTTCTATAGTATGAAACAAAGTCTATTTTTGGGAAACCGGTTTCCCAAATTTCCCGAAATTTCCTAAAATTTCCCGAGATTTCCTAAAATTTCACGAAATTTCCAAAATTAAAATTTCTTTTTGATATGACGATCGGAAAAGACCATCGAAGTACTCATTTACTTACTAAAACATGCTTAAACATATATTTTACCTGCGTTCTGTTAAAATAACGGTGATGAAGACGTCTAGTTTTTAATATGATGTCTTTTGCTTAGAAATTTGTATCTATTTAATTATAAAAAATACTTCAAATCAATATTATTTTACACTTACGGAAATATATTTTGGCATCAAATAGAATTTTGTACTTTTGCGCAGCTTTTTAACACTGCAAAAACTTGCGCAGAAGTACAAAATTCTATTTGATGCAAAAATATATTTCCGTAAGTGTAGCTTTACTTGCTTATCTAAATGATGTTTTCTTGTAACGAAAGTTATTGACTCGCTTCACTTTTCCAAAAATTTTCTGGTGTTTTCTTGAAATTCCCGAAAATTTCCCGAAATTTTCTGAAATTTCCCGAAAATTTCCCAAAAATAGGCTCTGGTATGAAATGCTTCTGTGTTGTATAATATGGTATGGAGTGTATAATATACTTACACGTAGGATTCTTATATTTATGTATTGTTTATTATCTGCTGGTACAATATAATAATAATATAATAATAATCCGCCGTTACAACCCGTCCGGCTCAGAGGTTCGCAATTTTTTGTGAGCTTTTTGCTCACATGGATTCTCTTAGAGATCCTTTCGTTACCGAAGTTTTTACTGTGTCAGTGGTAAGTTGCACACAAACCTAGTGCCATCTATGATGTACTAGGGCGGAAACTAGTAGGGCTTAGAATGCCTGTTAGCCTCATCAATGTGTTTTTGGACCACATGCTTAGCGTGAATTCCGAATCACGCCTAACGGCAGCTAGCATTTTACCATGATTATTTCTTCTGGTGCTAATTGTATCTCCGTCTAAAGTCAGACTCAGATATTCGTACACAGAATTCGTCGAATATGGGTGACGTCACATTTGTCATTCTTCTATGTACGAATCGTTGCGGAACAAAATTCACAACTACCCAAATTATGAAGCCTGGGTGTGCCTAGGAAGTAACTTTCATGCTATATATTGATGAAAAATCCTATACGGAATTTGTCCCCATCAGGATTGAACCCGGATATTCTTGGTGGAAAGCCAATACGTTACCACTGAGCTAACGCGTTCTTGCTGGTATAAAACTCCCAATTTATTGTCATTCGGTAATGTAGGTTCAAATTGAAGATTCGCGATTTTTTTTCAATTTCAATAGACTGTCAGTAATTCTTTCGAAGGAATTATACGCCAGCCGGAAAGAACCATCTTCAACTTTGGTTCAAATTTTAACTAGATTCCAATTGGAAAGTTAGTTAGTTTATCGACACGTCCATTCAAAGTAAATTGCACATTTTCAACTGTTGAAACAGAATGAAAAATCCCAATGCAATTGGTTAGTTTAGAGAAATTCTCTCGGTGGTTAGTGAATAGAAATTCTCTTGGTGTCCACAGCTTGAAACTAAATTACTGTGGCGAAGACCCGAAATTTATTTTAGAAATATAAAGGTCAACGTTAAAAAAATTCCTTGGCCATGGACGTGGTAATGACGGGCGACATGAATTATAGGGTATTATCGCCCAGACTGAAAAAAATTGGAATTATCGCTGAGACAAATGAGAATTATCACCCAGCAAGCTTAAAGCGGTAAATTCTAAAGCAGTGGTTCTAAAGCGTCCAATTTGTATAAGGAAAATGTCATTTTGTGTAAGGAAAATGTTATTTTGTATGAGAAAACTGCATCCCGGGGGCTCTAGGACCGACCAAGAAAAAATATCCCTTGATAAATTATCCCTGGACAAAATATCCCACATAAACCGGACAAAATATCCCCAGACATCATGTCTACTCAGAAGTGGTGGATCTGGATATTGATAGGTATTGTTAATTTGATATTATTATACTACCGTGTAAGATGTTGTTATCCACCGGTTGTGTGTTGCTTACTTGTGCCCAAACCAAAAGAAACAAAATCTTTATTGCGATTTATTTATTGCTTGCCGTGCATTCGACCGCGCCACCGGTCATCATCAAGGCTATAAAACAATAAACACATTCGATTTTCTTCTTAGAAGCTACTAATTCCAAAAAACTTACGCTAATTATACTAAATCACAGTCAAATTACAATATACAGTTGGATTTCTCAGTTTCAGTTTGTTATGACTAGTTTAGCGGGAGTTGAAATGTTACAACTGTCTTCTCACAATTTCGATCAGTTCATCCGTTTCTCTGGTTTGGCGTTGACGACCAAGCTGAATTTCTTGTTGGTAGTCTTTTTTTCAACATTTTCCTTTTAACGAGGTTATAAAACACCGGCGACACATGTTTGGCGTCTTTTTTAAAATTGACGGTCGGCCCTCATTCAACAAAATGAAGTTGGCTTCGTGGATCTTCAACAATCCTCGATTCCGGACTTTTTTGAGGATTTTCGCCCGTTCAAAGTGAAACTCGTGTGTCGTTTCACTCACATGTGCCACTAGATATTATATTGCGTATTGAGGGGCTCTGCCCCCTCACACCCGCGCCTGCGGCGATCTTTTTTACGCCCTACAGGCGGCCTTACGTGAATGGGGCGCTGCTCCAAACCCCGCTAGGGGATCTACCCCTTGACCCCCTTATTGCAAGGGCTGCCGCCCCTCGACCCTGCTTTTTTATTTTCCAGTTAAATTCACGGCCTGCGGCGCTGTTACTTCGCAATAAGTACTTTCTGAGGTGATTTTTTGTCTGAGGGGATATTTTGGTTGGGGATATTTCGTCCGGTTTTTTCCTGGTAAAAATTGTGGTTAATTATGTCCGGTCTGGGGATATTTTGTCTGAGGGGATATTTTGGTTGGTGACATTATTTTTTTGGGACATTCCGTCCTAACCTCCATACCAGGTGATAATTCCCATTTCTCTGGTTGATAATTCCCTGGGTGATTACTCCTATTTTTTTCGGTCTGGGGGATACTTTCCTGCGGGAAAATTCCCCTCACCGTAATGACGAGTTTCTCTCAAATTGTTTGACTTCATGGATTAAATAAATCGCGCGACCAGAGGTGAATAAGCGCAGGAAATCTTTTGCTACTTGTAAAGGATTTGATCAAAATTAACAATTATTTTCTGCTCGTTTAACGCTTGCTAACACAAAATTGACATGCTAAATTCATATCGATTAACTTGGCTACTTGGCCTTGCATTTGTACGTGCTGTCTTTACAATTTCATTTCTAAGTGTTGAAACTTCTCTCTGTAAATTTTATTATGAATTTAAAAACATCACTCTCTTATTGTGAATGTTCCTGGACTTAATCGATCTAATCTATTAGTGATGGGAAAATGTATCAATAAAAGCTGAGAGCACGCTTCTCATCGTTTCCTACCAGAACTTTTCACAAAGATTTTTGGCTGCGACGATATGTTCAGATAAGGAATGAAAAACTTGTAAAAGTACCTTAGAGATAAGGTACACTCGTTTGGTCTAAAATATTTTTTACGAAGTCTTACCTACTATTCAGAAATATTTCTATTCTGCTGTTATCCACCTAAAGTTCTAAAGATACTTCTTACTCGTTTCATGTTAAGAGCAATCTTTGTAAATACGATGTTTTTCTAGCGATAGTTTTGTTATAGAAATTTCTCATTTTCAAAAAAGTACCTAAATAGCTCATCGTTCATTAATCTAGTAGTTGGGCTACTTTTTTTGAAAGCTTTGTTTTTTTAACAAATCTTTCGCTAGAAGAAAGGTCTGTATTTCACACTGGGCAGCCTGGTGCCCAAAAAGTGCCTGTAACAATGTTGCATGGTGGCATAAGTACGCAACTGTTCACTAGTTTCGAACTCGGCACCAGGCTGCGTACTTGATAAATTTGATTGTCAATGTAGAAGGCAGCCTGGTGCCGAAAATGGGTCGGTGTAATCCAAACGGCTGTCATGAAGCTATACGTCAAGCAAATTTCAAGTCGACACCAGGCTGCGTGCTTAAACTTTCGTATTATGAATGTAGATGGCAGCAGCAGCCTGGTGCCAAATTGAAACTTATGTGACATATATAATTCACTCCTGTCTATATTTTGGCACAAACATATTTGCAGCACCAGGCTGCCATCTACATTCTCAGCTCTACCACTTAAGTACGCAGCCTGGTGCTGCAAATTATATATGTCAAATAAGTTTCAGTTCGGCACAGGCTGCTGCTGCCACCTACATTCATAAAACAAAAGGTTAGGCACGCAGCCTAGTGCCGACTTGAAATTTGTATGACGCATAGTGTTCCGTTACGATGACACTGATCGATGTTCGGCACTAGGCTGCCTTCTACATTGTCAATCAAACTTATCAAGTACGCAGCCAGGTGCCGAGTTCGAAACTAGTGAACAGTTGCATACTTTTTCCACCATGCAACATTGTTATAAACACTTTTTCGGCACCAGGCTGCCCAGTCTGAAGTGCGGACCTATCTTCTAGCGAAAGATTTGTTAAAAAACTAAGTAATCACAAAAAAGTAGCTCAACTACTAGATTAATAAGAATTTAGTGCAGCCATTTAGTTACTTTTTTGAAACTGACACAATTTTATAACAAAAGTATAGCTAGAAACACATCGTTTTTGCAGAGGCCCCTTTTAAGCTAATCTCTTAATTTAGCCTTAATATCTGTATTCAGTTCCAAGTCTTTAAATAGAAAGTTACCTGAAAAAAGATACACCTAAACTCTAATAAGTTCCCAAAATTCTTGAAATAAGTTCTTTTACACTCATCATTACTTGCATTCGAACCCCATAGAAGCACGATAGATATGTTGAATCAAGAAAAACCAAGGACATAATAGATATAGATTGGGTTTACTTACGCACAAGATGAAGCAAAAATGAAAAGTACATCGCACACCAACCCATTCACAATTCACCATAATTTGATCTGCTGATCTGATCCATCTAAATTTACCAACACTACCAAACATTTCGCTCTTCATGTTTGCTTCAATGAGCGTTAATTTTTTGTTGAGGTCTGTCAGACTATAATTAAAATGAAGACTAGAAGTGAATAGAAGGTTCGTTGATGAAAAACAACAATCGACAGATTGTATGTGTGCTGTGGACATTAGCCAAATCCTTGTCAGACCAACTTCTTTTTTCCATCTTGAAGAGTAGTTTATCTGACAGATAATTTGATGTAGAGCAACGCTTGTGAAGAACATTTTCCGAAAAAATTGGGTCTTGATGTCCGTCACGTGACTTTGGGTCTCCCATTTTAAAGCGTTAGTTAAGAAGAGACCAACTATATCTGTCTCACTCTAATTAACGCTTTAAAATAGTAGAACAAAAGTCACGTTACCAGGCATCAAAGACCCAATTTTTTCGGAAAAAGATCTTCACAAACGTTGAACTACGTCAAATTATCTGCCAGAAAAACTACTCCCCAAGATGAAAATAGCAAGTTGGTCTGACAAGAATAGAGACAATAAGCTCTCGTAGCGCCTTCTACTGGCATCTTTTTCCTTACTTTCTTTACTATCGAAAGTTGCAAATTGTGAATCTTTTAAGCACCACCTGCCTTCATAGTGTGAGCTCACTATTTTAATGTCCCATTATACCATGTAGCGACTAGCTAATCAAATTTATATTTAAATTTTATTCTTCTCTCTACAGACTAATACAAAAACTTTACATTTTCTTATTATAGCTTAAGAGAATTTTTTACATCTCCAAAAAAACTTTTCAAACATAAGTTTGGCTAAAAAATGTGTTTCTCTGTAAACTATTCGTCACATGTCCTTAATTATTCACCCTCCTTCGTTATGTATTATTCAGAAAGTTTACCTTAAAGTAATCACACAACAAATTCCTAATGTGTTAGTAGAATTAAAGCTGGTCAACTGAAGAAAATAATTGAGCGGAAGTAATATTTTAGATGTGCACGTGTCTGTACCCGCAAAATCATTATTATTCAAAAGTATGTAAAACGTTCAGAAACAGGGGAAGAATAAATTGGAAAATAAATTGAATTTACGACCCATATCAATCTTAAATGGTTCGATCTTGAACATTACAACCAATAGGCTTCCATTCAACTTTAAAAAAAAAAAAACATAATTAGGTCAGTAATCAAAATTTTTCGCATAGAAGACAAACAGGCTTTAAGCGATGACAAGGAGTCAATTGAAATTGAAAACCAACTTCCGGAAGTTCAAAAACATGATTTTGATGAAGAGAACAAAGTTTCGTATGAATCGAAACCAATCGAATTGGATCAATTAGAGCAGTTGGAGTCAAGAAACTCAGATTCCGATGGATCTGCGTCTGAATCGAAAGACACAGATAAAACACAACGTTCCAAATCACCCGATAGCAGGTCTTCAGAACCGATTCTACAACCTCCGGCACCGTATCAAACGTTAGAACAATCATCAGACAACAGTGACAGCAGCAATAATCGGACAATTGAATCTAGTCAAAATAGCTTTAGTGATAACTCTCAAATAGTGCCTAACACTGTCGACGATCAGATTAAAAATGAAGACCAGATGAGCGACCAACCAGACGAACAAATCAACGAACAAATTAATGAGCTTACCGGGGAAAGAGACCAAAACGACAATTTCCCATCACCACCAACAACACCATCAGACGATACAATATCCAGTGAACCACCCAAAAGTTGCCTATCACGACGAACGTCGTCTAAGTCATCCATTAAGAAGAAAGTGAATTACTGCGACAGCAAAGAATATATACCATCCACAGATGATGGACTGTTGCCAATGGTTACCGATGATGATGAAGTGTTTTCCGATTCCATTTCGCCTCAATTACCTCGCGGTGATATGTGCACACCATATCCGAAAAAGAAAGGATCGATTCCTGGTATGACCTTTCCTTGCGATTGGTTTCCATATGACAGGTGAAACTTAATTTTCTTTCAACTTTTTCCAAAATAAAATTTCATGTCGCGAAAATGTTATTTTCTCGGTTATTTTCCATTTTATGAAAAACTATAAATCGAATTACGTGAGTGATAAACACACAACATTGTTGTGTGTGTGACATTAAAAATATCCGAGAAACGGGTCATTGCCTTGACGATGTTTTTTTTATTTGTCGTCGTCTCAAGAAGAAATTCGTTTAAAATTTACACTCACGTAACAATTAACTTCTCTTTCATAGGAGAAAGGTTAATTAAATCGACAATCTTCTTATTTGCCAACAGCCAATGAAAGAAAGGTGTATGGCGTCAGCTCCTCCATGAATTTGTTGTCCCAATTGTCATTCAATTTAACTCTTCTCCATACACTTTATAGATTAAATCGGAATTTGCTCAGAAAATAACTACAGAAAGAACTACACTATCGCAAATGTAAGTGTGGCTGTAGCCACAAGTAAAGGGGTCATTATACAAGGCGCGATGTGAATCGCATCGCGTCAGGTTTGTGTGAAATCTCAACTTCACAAAACAACTATTTTTTTTTGTCAAGTTGAACTTTCATACAAACGTTACGCGATGCGATTCGCATCGCGCTCAATATAATTATCCCTTAAATGTTTCTTTTTCTCGAAACTGTTCCGAGTTGCCGTTAAAAAATGCACAAAAAGCCCATAGGTGGCTTCAGAAGTGAGAAATGTGGTTTTCTGACCTCTTTTATTTCCCTACATCTATAGGTAGAAATAGAAAAAACTTGTGTTTGCCAAGAAGTAAAAACTCTACGTCAATTTTCATCAGACAATACTCTAGGTAGTAAGATAATTCCTCTTAGTCAAACTATGCCATGTTTGGCTAATGCCATCCATATTAAAATTACAGCCGCGTGCTACAAAAAGGCGAAACAAAATCATTTTCGCCAGCCTGAATGAATAAATTTACACGACACAAATTCTCAGAGGTACTGAAGAAACGCACCTTACATAAGAGACGCCATAAAATGTCAGCAGCTTTAAGCTCTCCCCATTGTAAATTGCGAAAAGATAAATTTTTATTTATTTATGCCCAAGAAGGGACATTCGATAATGAATTATTTACTAAAAGAGTTGACTTTTTGGGTATAAATTTATCGCTTTTCTGGTATATAGTGAAGTGGATAGTGAAGTTCATCGCGAGCCACCTGTAACACCTATAGGACGTGATGAATTGGCGTTAAAGCAACATCGATTTTTTGCTGAGTTACTGTCTGCAGCCCAGGCAGCTGCAGATCATAGGGTTAGATTTAATCCATTGGGACCGGAGATTGCCATTACACCTAATTTTGGTAATTTTGTCTTTGATGTTTTTGATCTTTTTATGTATTGACACTGTGGCGTTTGTGAGAATTTTTAGCTGTTTTTTACACCATCTCTTTGTATAATTTCGTAGTCAATACCGACGGGCAGATAATCGTGTATTTTGTGTGCAAAAGGATTTTCCAATGATTTTCTGTCGTTTTATTTGATTTTCTTTGTCGATTTCTGAGAATTTCTTACCATTTTCACACGATTTTTAGGGATTTTCTTTTGATTTTTAAGGATTTCCTTTGATTTCCAAGGATTTTCTTGCAATTTAAAGGATTTTTTTGAGGATGAATTAGAGAATTTTCTTAACAATTGATTTTCTTTCGAGTGCAAAAGGATTTCCTTCGTTTATCTGCCCCTCGGTCAAAACCGTTAAAGAAATTATGCAGAACGGATCCTGCTGGAATACTACAGATAGCCTTCATTTCAATAACTTGTGCAGTAAGCCACAATACGATATGATTATACGAGCTCGTATGCTCACGAGTGTTGATAGTACAGCCGGTACATTCATAGTCTTAAAATTAATTTATGTATTGAAATGAAGTACAGCTGAAGAAGACAAGTTGATTCAAATTCTGCACAATTTTTAAATTCTCTAAGTGTTTTATAAGCGCAACGCTTCCATTTGTTATACACATTTTTGTTACAAGCAAATACTTTTATTTCTTTTTGATATTTTCACCTTTCGAAAAAAGACTTTGGAAAACGAACTGTTGATTACACTCTCTAAAGCTCTATTATTCTTCTTTACATAAGACAACTGAAAACTTTATCCCAAATATTTTAGAGATGTTACAAATTTTGGCATTGTCTTTGCAACTTTCATATAATTAAACAAGTGGGACAATATCTCAGGCTGCCATCTATTTAGAGAAGTCCACATCTGACTTGCTTTAGCTGATGTCATAGCATATTACAGTGGACCCTGCGAAAGTAATTTTGTTATAAGAGCCAAACTCACGAGTGTTTTTTTGAGCAACAAACTTTGAAAACGTTATTTTGACGAGTGAAGAGCTCGCCTTCGGCTCGGATATGCAACTTCACCAGTCAAAATATCAGCTTTCAAAGCGTGTCGCAAAGCAACACGAGTGAGTTTGCGAGTTCTCCAAATTGTGTCCGAAGTAATGAATTATGTAGCAGGGTCCACTGTATAATGGGCGACCATATAACGCTACGTTTTGACAATTTTCCTTTGCCTCGTACCCCCCTGAGACCTATTTTTTCGGATTCTACGTAAAATTTTGATTGAAATCGACGTTTTACTCATTAAAATCGGTCCAGTGGATACGAAGATATGACCTTTAGAAAATCGTCATTTTCCATACAAAATGGACTATTTCATGGAAGCCAAAGTTAATGGAAAAATCCTACGTTAGTTTGTGGGCTAGTTAGTTAATGGGTTAGTGGCTTAGTTAGTTAGTTAGTTCCAGAGCCATTTGTATGAACACCGACTTTTTTGTTTCGTGCATATCGTGCTTGAAAACGGCTCGATAACTTTTCTTGAAAATTTTTTTCGCTGCAAATTTATTTCGCCGGAAATTTTTTTCGCTGACAATTTTTTTTCGCTGACAATTTTTTTTCGCTGAAAATTTTTTTCGACGTAAATTTTTTTCGCTGAAAATTTTTTTTCGCCGGAAATTTTGTTTCGCCGAAAATTTTTTTCGCCGAAATTTACTTCACTACAATTAGAAAACTTATATTTTGCTCATAGTTTCGTTTCTGTTGATTGACCAGCTGGTGCACTCATACATAGAAACATAGAAAAATTTTTGCTTCTTTTGCATGTTCTTCAACTGGTTTATTGCCGTTGTGTATGAAAAGAACACAAAAGAACAACGGCAATAAACCAGTTGAAGAACATACAACAGAAGCAAAACAGAAACGAAACTATGAGCAAAATATAAATTTTCTAATTTTAGTGAGGTAAAAAAGGCCCTATAGGGGGGTAAACATACATGAAGTAGACAATAAAAATATTTTATTCGCTGTCCCATATGGAAAGATGTCAATACATGTATATTTCCCCCCATGGTCTATTACATGTAGGGTTCTTTCGATATTTGTGTCCACATGTAATAGGATTATGTCCACATGTGATAACATTGTGTCCTATCCGTAAAACTCATTACGTACAACTAACTTCATTATCACCGTTTTAGTACCAACATTATAGTCGAAAAGTTTGAAACCGTCGAATGTTCGAATCGAGGGCTAAATTACTTTTTTTTCTAAGGATTATTTGGGATTATTAGGGATTATTTGGGATTATTTGGGATTATTTTGGGATTATTTCTAATTATTTGGATTATTTATGATTATTTCAAATTTGTAGTAGGATCAGAACGTCAGCAAAGTCAAAAAATTCAGCAAATTTTAAAAATTTGTGTCTTTTCATACGAAAGAAAATCTTATAAATAAAAATACATGAGTTACGATTTTAATATCAATTTAACATTATTCAACCAATTCCTTCTCAATCAACTCGATAAGACAAGACGTCTTCATACTCTCAACACATTGTTTTGATAGATAGGCACAGAAATATTTCCATTAAATGACTGAATATTTTCAAATACGCGTTTGTCAACAGGTCGAGGAAATAATGCGCCGACACTATTCTAATAGTGCCAACTTCCTTTACGGACTGCACTGAAGGAAATAATGCGCGGACACTATTCTAATAGTGCCAACTTCCTTTACGGACTGCACTGAAGTAAATGACTAGGCGAAAGCTTGATCTTTGAATGTTTTTCCGCTTATAAGGCGAAAGCTGTGCATCAACCTTATATGCTTGTCCACTCAATTCGAAAATGCAACACACCAGTCACCAATGTTATTATCTTCTAGCCTCTGAAACTAAAACGAAATTTGTGTATGTATGTCTATCGTCAAGGTTTCTACCGAGGTGGAAACAGCTCCGGAAAGTCGTAGACCACCGCAGAAAAAATAACATTAAATCCTGAAAGTTACAAAGTCATCCGGAAAGTTAGAAAGTGAGCCGGAAAGTCAGAAAATCGAAAAAAATCACATAAAGTCACGAAAAGTCATGCACGAAAGTTCTGAAAAGTCGTCCAAAATCACAAAAAGTCACGTACAATTACAAAGAGTCATAGAAAGTCACGAAAAGTTAGTTACTACAGAGGAGTTAAGCAGCGAAAACTATTCAAATTTGGTGGTTTGGTAAATTTTTTGGTATGAAAGTGGTGCTGTTGTGTAGAGTGGAATGCACTTTTGAATATCAATCGATAGTGCAGGTTCAGTGCAAAAAAATTGAGGAACGGGAGCAGTTCTTCGGCTATATCTCGGTCAGTAGTGGTCGGCAGGTGTCAAATGAAAGATGTCGATCCCATAAAGCCTAGATAAGTTAGGTACGCCTAACGTACAAAATCACTGAATCAAAAACTGCGCAGTTTCAATCTCAGAATTCGTACTTTGCAAGACAAATTGGTTATTTTTAGAGTGTTTTCTGAAGTTAATTTGCTTTTGGAATTATTTAGGATTATTTGGGATTATTTTCGGATTATTATGAAGTAATTTCCCCCTGGTTCGAATGATTGTCGGCTAGAAAATAGTGAGACAATAAAATTAAATATCATCATTTGAGCATGTATCCGAATATATGACAACAGTCAGCATTGATCTATTCTTAAAACAAATTCGAGAAAAAATTAAATTTTAAATGTCATCATCATCATCATCATCAAACTTTATAGACCGTTTATACCTTCCGGTGTGGGGTCTTTAACCATTGACCACCCCCCTCCATACCCTTCTATCCTCTGCCAAGGAGATGGTTTGCTCGCCCCCTAACTTCTAAATCTGATTTAATTGAGTCTATGAACCTTCTCCTTGGCCTACCCCTAGGACGTACACCCGGGACCTGTGCATTCAATATCCTCTTTGGGAGCCTACTATTACCCATCCTTTGAACGTGCCCGTACCATCTCAGACGACTAACCCTTGCCGCCTCCTCCACTGACCGAACCCCTAAATTTTCTCTGATGTCGTCGTTCCTGATATGATTGTCCCACTGTTCCCTCCGATTCACTTTTGCTATGCTCCTAAGAACCCTCATATCTGAAACCTCCAAATCATGCACAAGGTATCCGCAGTCCACCCAACTTTCACTACCATACAAAATTGTTGGCCTGAAGATTGATCTGTGAATAGCTAACTTTGTGCCACTACTTAATTCCTTCCTGTTAAACACATGAGACCTCAACTGACTGGCCACCGCATTTCCCATTCTCCTCCTTTCCTCAAATTCCCTAACTAACTTGCCATCCTCTGAAAACATGGCTCCTAAATATTTAAACTCAGAAACCTGTTCCAACTGCTCCCCATTTAAACTGCACACTACGTCTTTCCTAAATTTGCCAACATGCATAACCTTTGTTTTGCCGACGCTTATCTTCATCCCGTACTCCTCACATGCTACATTCAGGCAGTCAATCCCCCTCTGCAAATCATCGGCATTATCTGCTAATAGGGTTAAATCATCCGCATAGGCCAGGATTTTCATAATTACATCCCCAATTTCCACATTCCCCTGCAAATTGGCCTGCTTGATGATTTTGTCCATGAAAATTATGAACAGAAGAGGAGAGAGACAACAACCCTGACGAACGCCCTCATTAACCTCGAAAGCCTCACTAATTTCACCATCTATCCTTACCGCAGCCTTGCTCCCTGAGTAGATGCTTTTAATGGCGCCCAATAAACCTCCATTAATCCCGTATTCGCTAAGCACCTCGAACAGCTTTTGCCTCGGTACCCGATCAAATGCCTTTTCCAAGTCGATGATGCATAAGTACAGATCAATATTCCTCTCAAAGAGCTTTTCTATAGCCTGCCTAAGACAAAAGATCTGATCCCTGACACCCTCTCAGAGGTCTGAAACCACTCTGAGCCTCGTCCAGAACCTCTTCCACTATAACCCTAACCCGATCTACTAGCACACTAGCATAAACCTTTCCGACCACGCTCAAAAGTGAAATCCCTCTGTAGTTGCTACAAACTTTACGGTTGCCCTTCTTAAAGATCGGAGCAATAACACCGAAGCTCCAGTCAGCGGGTACTACTGAGGACTTCATGGCTAAATTAAAAATCCTACAAAGCCATTGGATCCCACCAGACCCGCTATTCTTAATAAATTCTGTCCTAATTTCGTCTACACCTGCGGATTTTCCTGCCTTCAGCCTGCTGACCTTTCGTGTCACCTCCTCTAATGTAATTTCTTCCTCACCCTCCGAGTTAGCAAACTGATTTCTGTCAGGTGCCACTACCGGATTGACAGATGCAAATAGATCCTGAAAGTAATCACGCCAGGTTTCCAGTACTTCTCCCTTATCCGTAATTAACTGGCCATCTTTACCCAAAATGCTACCGCAGCCCTCCTTTTCACCACCACGCCTAATATCCTTAATCGTCGACCAGAATTTTTTACCCTTTCCTTGACCTGCTTCTTCCAATTCTTCTCCGAACCTCTTCCACGCGAGGTCCTTTGCTTCTTTAACTAGAGCCTTAACCGCCTGACTACAAGCCCTGTAAGCTCCTTTCTTCTCATCCGTTTTATCCTGTAACCAAACCAAATAAAGCTTTCTTTTCTCCAACACAGCCTTTTTGATATCGGCGTTCCACCAACCCGTCCTTTTGTTCCTACCTCCGCTAGAGACACTACCCAGACATTCCTCAGCTGCACTCAAAACAAATTCCTTAAAATTTGCCCACTCAGCCTCGATGTCCCCGCAGCCCGAAGGAAGCCCCTCAAAACCTTCTGTGAACTTTGCCATGAAACGAGCCCTAACTTCCTCCTCCTTGAACTTTCCTACGCGAAATCTGCGAACTACCTTTTTCTTCCTTTTAGCCTGACAGAGTTTACCAACCGACAGATGTGCACCCAAAAGATAGTGGTCCGAGCCGAAGGTGAAACCCCTGAAAACACGCGTGTCACATATTTCCTGCCTCTTGTCCTGTTCTATAATTACGTAATCAATTATTGACTTATGATCCCAACTTTCATTGACGTAAGTGTACCGGTGGATCCATTTGTGCTTAAAGAAAGAGCTGGTTACTGCTAACCCATTGAAATCACAGAAATCTAACAACCGCTTCCCATTTGAGTTCAAAGTATCTTCCCCGAATTTGCCTACCACCCTTTCATAACCTGCATTGGTTTTACTGTTTCCTATCCTCGCATTAAAATCGCCCAACAAAACCACACACTCACTTCGCCTTTTTGCCACAACATCTCCTAACTGCTCGTAAAAGGCGTCGAGGTCGCCAGCATTGCTACCCTCGCATGGGCTATAAACACTAACCAGCCGATAAATACCCACAGCTAACTTAATAGATATCCACATAATCCTTTCATTTACGCAGCGAACATTCAAGACAAATTTTTCTAATTCCTGCTTGATAGCCATTCCAACTCCCCAGTTTGCCCTACCAGACTGAACGCCAGACAAAAACACTTTATAGCCGCCCACCTGCTCTTCTCGCTGTCCCTTAGTTCTAATGTCGCTCAATGCTAAGATATCTACACCGTAATCCTCAGCCAATTCTACCATTTCATTCTTGCGACACCGAAAACCCCCATTCACGTTTCATGTCGGTTTACATAAAATTTCATTTTGTGACAACTATTATTTCGTTAGAAAAAAAAAATTGAATTTTGGTGAATTTCGGTGAATTTTTACGAATTTCCATGAATTTTAGTGAATTTTTATGAATTCGGTGAATTTTTGCGAATTCGGTGAATTTTAATGAATTTTGTGAATTTTTACGAATTCGGTGAATTAATTCAATAAAATAGGCCCTGCTAAGTAGTGTAATTACGGAGCGAAAATTCGAAAACCGTAAAAGCAAAATCGAAAGTCCAAGATGACGCTGCTATGACAGCTGGCAGCCATTTTCTTATGATCGTAAAAAATTCTCCTGATGAAACTCTATAACTTTCTAGAAGAAGCCATCTCTATATGTAGTGTCATTTCGGAGCTAAAATTCGAAAACCGAAAAAGCATAAACGAAAATCCAAGATGGCGCCGCTATGACAGCTGGCAGCCATTTTCTTATGATCCCAAAAAATTCTCCTGATGAAACTCTATAACTTTCTGGAAGAAACCATCTCTCTACGTAGTGTCATTCCGAAGCTAAAATTCGAAAACTGTAAAATCATAAACGAAAATCCAAGATGGCGCTGCTATGACAGCTGGTAGCCACTTTCTTATGATCGTAAAAAATTCTCCTGATGAAACTCTATAACTTTCCCGAAGAAACCAACTCTCTAGCTATTGTCACTTCGGAGCTAAAATTCGAAAACTCCAAGCATTACCTAAAAACCCTCAAAATTGATCACTTTTCCACATGCCACGGCTTTTCCAGAATTTTCCCGGATTAAATAAATGATTTTTATATAGAAATTGGTCATCTTTGATTGGCGATATCTCGGCTCGTTTTCAACCGTTTTTAATGAGTGTGGGCTCGTTGGAAAGCTGCTGCGACGTAGTTTTTTTTAATATTTTGGAGGAGGAGGGGGCGAGGGGAAAAAACTCAAAAGTTCGCCTATACATCGTCTCTTGTCCCAAAGATTTTTGTATGGAGTTTTTTGGGTTTATGGACGTTTTTTTTGGGTGTGGGGACTGCGTCACGCTCTCCGCTACCGCTCCGAGCATGATCACGTATTATTCGTACATGTCTAAATATGGCAAGTACACTGAGATGACTGAGATGCCCTTTTTTAGCTAGTTGAGATTTTTCCAACCTGTTTTTTGTTATTTTGTATGAAATTTTTCTATATTTTCTCAATTTTATTTGGAAATGTTTCGGGCAAAAATTCTGTCACAATTCAGTCCACTTGTTTCCTATTAAGCTACAAGTTACACAAATACCCTCTCCAGAACTGCAGTGCTATTATTTATGTTGCAAACATTTTTTCACTCTATCCTCCTTATACGTTCGAGCTCTGTGGATGGTGTGCTGCAGTAATTGAATGTTTTTAGTGGTCTGATAAAGATGGTGCAGAACGCCTTGAAAAGTCCTTCTATTTTCCTTAACAAGACGCAATTTTTATTCAATTCACAATTGGCTACGAGATTCACCGGGAACGTAACACTTAGAGTTCTCAAATCGGTGCTGCAAATGGCCGTTTATAGCAGACAAATATGTCGAGATTAAAGATTTGTGTACACATCTTTAAGAATTCAACGACAATAAATTCAATTGAAATGGTTGATCACAAAAGTAAATAAGAAAGACGTTGAAAAGCATGAAAACGCAGACAATAGAAATTTTACATTTCATTATTTGCAGACGCAACATTTTTTACATTCCATGGAAATTTTATCAAATGATAGTATATCGATACCTAATTGCGAATAGCACGTATCTCCATTCAAGTTGAATGGAAATTAGTGTTGAGCGCAATTAGGTATCGATATATTTTGTTCTCGGCCGCAGCTTGTTAGGCTCGGCCATTTTATCCGTCAAACGGTTAAAGAACGCAATGTTCTTTGATTGGTGTAAATTCTTGTGGACAAAGTGTCCGTATCTGCATAGGCCTAAATATTGGATGTTTCGGGCCGCATTTATGTCCCGATTAAACATTCGGTAACGTTGCGACGTCGTGGCCATGAATGTGCGATGTTGGAGATTTCGTCTTGTGGTTACCCTAACTCTGTCATCCTCGCTCCAGCGGTCGTTGCGGCGAATTCGAACTCTGTACGCTCTTTGTGATTGCGTTGGTTTTGGATGTGCCCTGTTTGTGTCTTTCATTTGGGCAGCGAGGTAGCGTGTGTTTGTTGCCGTTGTGATGAATGTCGCTGGAGTGGATGCCTCGGACGGCTTGCAATTTTTGCAAAATTTAAGCCTGAAAATGCAGACGAAAAATCCGTAAGAAAAAATGCAGTTGGTAATGGAAGTATAGTAGTGGATGTACCTGTCTTTCGAAGCTTCGACACTTTGCAGTTCCTCAAAACAAATGCAGCAGTTTTTTGTCGTTCGGAATTCATTCTGCGGTACGACGATAGTATTCGGGCGTTGCTGAATGCACGTATTATTTTTTTGTTGGTGGGGCAACGCATGTGTCCTTTTATAGGCGACTTAGCTGGCGTAGAGCTACTGCCAATGTAAACTAAATTCAGTTTTTTGCGGTCCTGTCTGCATTTTGTGTACCCCACGATATCTGCAGCTAATTTTGACATCGTTTTTTGCGTGCAGACATACTTCTCGAAGTTTAGATTGGCACACTTCAGCGTCATAAAAGTGGAAGTGCCTTCATTAAAAAATTTCAAGCGTGAGTGTAGATACTTTCGGTAGTTCGGGGACTTTGCTGATGGCCCTTCCACACCATCCTTCTGGCGGTCTTTTTCGTATTTCGCGAGAAAATCACCGCAAAGCTTTTTCCTGACACGCCGCCTTTTCGTGAACCCTGTAAGGATGAAATAGTTAATATTCTGAAAATAGGTCATAACATAGAGTTAATGTACCTGCTTGATAATGGTAATCTTTTTGTTTGTGCAAAATATTCGTTTCATGAATGTTGCCGTCACTGTCCCACGATCTACGCACTGTTGCCGTCATATTTCTTATACCTGGATCAATGCCGCAAATGGTGACGTCACGCAAGTCTTC
>CM055403.1:125504502-125518814 GCA_029228625.1 Pseudolycoriella hygida
CAATTGTTATCTGGGAATTCTACCGTGACACATATAATTTTTGCAGGTTGTTGACATGATTTCTTCATATCAACAACCGTCGAAATTATAATTCTGTTCATGATAGAAGTAATTTCTTCACAATATATTTTCATATCAATAACCATTGGAATTGTTGTTCTGTTGCCCACATTGTCCTCTCGGTATCGCCCGAGATACGACACACCCACCACCAGAGCCTCCAGTACGATTCTTCTTCAGGGGGATTGTTTTTCTGTACCCGGGGGATATTATCGTCCTGTAGGATATTTTTGTTTCACGGGAAATAATCCTCATGGCTTAGGGATCAATTCAAGTCACCGTTCTCACGAACAAACTCATAAATTTCAATTTGTAAAGTAAATGTAAATATGTACCTAGTGTGTTATTGAATGAAAATTGCTATAAAAACGTTGAGATGCATGATAAAAATGTAACACTGAACAAAGAAACACTGGGAAAAGATGGCCTATAAGAATAAGTGTGTCCGTAGCTTTTACACCGTACAGCTATTTTATAAATTTCTAGAGTATTATACCTACAACAAACTTTTTTTTTAGAGTTGTTCAGTAATTGAACCTTTTTTTAGTTTATCCCGCGTTCATATTTGCAAAATTTGCTTTTTTAACACAAACAATAAAATCTTCTTCTCGATTTTATCTTTAAAGTTTTTAACATTTTTGTTTCCAAGCAGATTGTGACCCGAACTTAAAACCATCCACGACCGCTGAATTAGGTCATTTAATTGATCGTCTAGAGAAAATTATTGAACGTCTTGAACGAACAGTGTCCGCTCGTGAATTGGCATCGGTGAATGGAACGTTAAATGCTGTGATACAAAAAACTGATTCCGAAGAATTAGACAGTCTACCATTACCACTACCGCCATCAACACCAAATTTTGATTTACTCATCGGAGAAACTGTGATCGAAAATTATCCTTTGTTAAACGGCAAAAAGGCTTCGATTGATCTAGAAAATTTGCCAACGGTGATTCAACAAATTTGTTCCGACGAATACTTAACTCAAGACGAACCAGACTATTCACCGCCTACCAGTATGAGTGTTTTGGGATATCAGGACATTGTCAGTGGACCATTATTTGAATACATCAATCTATCGAAGAAAATTGGCGGCGATGTAGCCGTACATGCTGAAGCCGTTGAGAAGGCATTTAACGCACAATTAGCCTACGTAACATTAGCATCAACATCCGCCCAACCGTCTCCAGGCGATCAACAGCAATTGTTGAAACCAACATCTGATCAAATTACAATAATCCAAGATTTTCGCGAGAAAAATCGTACGTCACCATTTTTCAATCATTTGTCAGCGATCAGCGAAAGTATTCCCGCTTTAGGATGGGTCTGTGTGGTGCGTACAACTTTTTTTTTTTTTAAATAACTGGAATGTTTTTGCCAATTTTTCTCTTCTCTTAGTCTCCAACACCTGGACCACACGTCAAAGAAATGAATGACGCCGGTCAATTTTACACGAATCGTGTATTGAAGGATTGGAAAGAGAAAGATCCAACTCATGTGGAATGGGCTCGTTCTTGGATCCAAACATTGACCGAACTACAAAAATATATACGACAGTATCATACAACTGGATTAGTTTGGTCCGGTAAAACAGTTGCTAGTGCTGGTGGATGTCCTCCTCCACCACCACCGGGTATGCCACCACCACCACCAGTTCTTCCAGACCTTGGCAGTTTAGCCGTTGGCTCCAATGATGATCGAAGCGCATTATTTGCCCAAATCAACCAGGGAGCTGATATAACGAAAAGTAAGTTGGAAGTTTATTCGTCGCTATTCGAGCGATTCGAGCGGCTTAATCCCTTTGCGTGACTATGAACTGCTTAATGAAACAGTGGATTGCGCCGCGCCCTGTATTTGTGAATAAGATAATGAAAATATGACTTCTAAACATCGTTATTCTGTTAGACTTCCTAATGCTTCCCTTATTTTACCAAGGTCTCAAAAAAGTAACTTCCGATATGCAAACACACAAGAATACAGCCCTACGTGCAGGTCCAGCTCCCTTTAAAGCTCCTGTTTCTCTACCACCTCCTAGTAGTAGAGTTCCTGCTCCAGTCGCAGACAAGCCTCCAGTATTTACGAGAGACGGAAAGAAATGGCTGATTGTTAGTATACCCTTTGAGTATCGTTCACATTCGTACGAAAACGCTAGTTTTATATTACAGGAATATCAGAAAAAGAACCCGAATCTTTTGGTAGAAAACGCCGAAATGAACAACATGGTTTATCTATTCAAGTGTGAAGACTCCGTTCTCACTGTTAAAGGAAAGATCAATGGAATTATCATGGATTCATGCAAGAAATGTTCAGTTTTATTTGATTCCGTTGTTTCTTCTGTGGAATTCGTAAACTGTCAAAGTGTTAAAATGCAAGTACGTTTATCAACCGGCTAAGCAAATGTGGTTTCGTTGTTAATCAGCTTCTGTTTGCATAGGTGCTAGGAAATGTGCCGACAATTTCCATTGACAAAACTGACGGTTGCCAAATGTATTTGTCCGATAAATCCCTAGACGTTGAAATTGTGAGTTCGAAATCATCCGAAATGAATGTTCTGATTCCTAAAGGAAATGGCGACTATGTAAGTGACACATTTACTTCAAATTGTACGTGATTCGTTTTCAACAACAAAATTATTAATTTTCAGACTGAAAAACCGATTCCTGAACAATTTAAAACAAAAATTGAAGGTGACATGCTGACCACCATTTGTGTAGAAAGTCTTGGCTAGATAAAATAATTTTTAATTTTTTGATATATAATCGTCGATAATCACATAATGCGATTAAGTATTTTATTTTGTTCTCTCTTATCCGTACACATGTAACACATACCCCTATAACGAAATTCATGCAACCGGACTCCGGTCAAGGTTTTCTATTAATAATTATATCAATTCATTTCAGTGAAATAAAGTAATGATTCGAGATTTCATAAAAAGAAAATTTGAATTCATTTTCGTTGGTTTATCCTTAAATGACGTTCGCTGTTCATAGTTGATACAGAGTTCTTAGCCCATTGAGTTTTTATTTCGTTAAGAAAACGGGAGCCACTTTGATTCCCTGTGACACTCTTGCTTTTAAACTTTTACCTCTAACCTTTCTTTGATTTCGAATGCGTAATATTGGAGGTGATGACAGCAGGAGTTTGATCGCATTGTGTATTCGCAAACGGTACTTTTATCGTAAACAGGGTGAGTTTTTCAGCGGTTTGGCCTTGAAGGTCCCAATTTTGCATAGATATAAGCGAGAAAGTTTCACAGACTTTCAAAAAACGACGCTCGACCGTAACTTCGAAAGCACCTGACCGATTTTGCCTAAATATAATTCCCATAATCACGTTTTCGACTAACTTGCGTTATGAAAAACCTTGCGTTACTTCACGTGTATGACAAACCTAAAGTTACTTTAGACGCTTGGTAGCTTACCACTTAAAATATGGAGGAACCCTGTAACAAACACAGTTACAAAGCATTTAAAAACATTCGCAAGGGACCCGTACGCATCAGAATCGGGGACTATTTTAGGGAAAATTTGGAAAAATATGGGAAAATGTCATAACATGGGTCATGGATAACAATTTATATATTAATTTATTGAACGAGGCTCAAAAGCATGGTGTCGCTTCAAAATCCGCAGGCGTCAAAATCTGGACGAAAAATCCAGAGACGTCAAAATCAGGTGGCGTCAAAATCCGGCCGAAATACGAACGAAGTTGTATTTTCTTATCAGCGGCACATTTTTATCAGTACTGCTGCGCCACAGACCGTTCACATAATGTAAAAATAAAAAAGCGGGATCGAGAGGCGGCAGCCCCCGCAATGAAGGTTAAGGGTGAATATCCCCCTTGCGGGGTCAAAGGGGCAAAGCGGGGTTCGTATGGCCGCCTGCAGGGTGTATTCAAGCTCGTCAAACACGCGGGGGTGAGAGGGTGAGAGTGATACAAAATCTGGGCGCTACAAAATCCGAACGCTCCTCTGAGATTGAATGCCTCTGGATTTTGACGCCTCCGATTTCGAAGGTGAGCCTCCGATTTACGTGCTTTTTTCATTTCGAGGGATCCGCAGCCAATTTTTTTTTTGTTTTTTTCTAGGGTTGCCTTCCGTCGCTCCCTCGCCTCAGAGTGTGAATGGCCCCTTACTACTGTGATGCCATGGTTAGTTTGTAGCCAATGTTGAATCATATTCGAACAACGTACACTAACATAATTATTCGTGAGGAGGATGCTTTTCGAAGACATACACGTTACGCTTCTGATTTTCGTCACTCTGTGTTTAGACCCGTACGAAGAACGAAGTTCTTCGAAAAGGGATCTTATGCGTTTACCACTGCGTTTGTAACCACCCCAATTTCGACCGGGGAGTAGGGGGGGGGGAGCATCGATCATGGTCCTGAGATGACGAATCAGCAATAAAAAAATGCCCGTCCGTCCGTCCGGCACCGCGATAACTTGAGTAAAACTCAACCGACTTTCAAAAACTTTTTTTCCCCTAAAAGGTAATCGAAATATCTTTTGGTCTTTTGTACATAACTCGAGTAAATCTTTTCCGATTTTCATAAATTTTTTTTTTGTTTGAAAGACCTGGGCATGGCCGACAATTTATGGAAGAAACTTTTTTAAATTTGAGTCCATATTCAACGCTCATTGTATTCAACGTTCCCCGTATTACACTTTCACCGTATTCCAAGTTCCCCCGTACTCAACGTTCACCGTATTCAGCGTTGCACTTGCTACGTATCCTACTCTGACACTTCGCCAAAGAAACCGATGGTCTATCTCTTATACATTCTCCGAACTTCTAAAACCATCGAAAGTGACCACATGTCCAACTGTCCCGCATTTTCGAAGAAACCAACGCCGCACAGTAGGCTTATCCGTTATATTCATGTTCAAAAATCTATATCTCGTGAAATATTCACAATTTAAATCTAAGAATTCTTAAAACGTGATTTAAGAATGTTCAAAAATGTCGGGAAAAATATTTGTGCATGTAGGCCGCAGATTAATAGTCGTATGGTTGTTAGACAAAGTGACAGGTTTGATTTCTTCCCATACATAACCTCAAAAAAATATATTTTCCATATTTTCGTCAGAAACTTGTCGAAATCAGTTGCAAACGTTAAAGTAATTCATAATAAGTCGAAACGACCCTAGTCCGACGAAAAAAAGATGAATTTCTTGGTTGGTTCTTTGATTTTGATACTGACTGTCTTTGGGTCTCAGAGCGCTGAACAACAATTCGCTTCAAAACCACTGGGAAATTCATCCCCAAATAATGACGTTCACTAGGAAAAATAACCCTATCATTTTTTAACTACACCATCGACGGTGAGCCAGTGAAAAGGGTCGAAGAAAATATGGACTTGGGCGTGATATTTGACAAGGGGTGCACATTTCAATCACACTACGAATATATATCTAAACGAGCAATGGCAACAATGAAATTTGTCAAACGACAAGGGCAGTATTTTGGAAAGAACACTATCAAAATCATATACCAACTGCTGGTTTGCTCCATACCAGAATTTGCGGCTCCCATTTGGTCGCCAACTTATTCGGTACACAAGACAAAATTGGAAAGTGTTCAAAAGCAAATGGTTTTGTTTCTACTCGGTGATGATAAACGTAATTTGACAGGTTCATACGTTCTACCTCCTTATGCTGATAGATGTGAACAGCTAAAATTAACAACACTTGTCAGACGTCGAGTCAACGCAATGATCTTGTTCATACACGCAATAATTATTGGCAAATATCAATCACAGCATCTCCGATCAATGATTAAGCTCAATCCCGTTACTCGCATACTACGTCATTCAAACTTCATCTTATTGACCAAACACGATAACTCTCCATTCAACAATGCTTGCCGTTTGTTTAATATTGCAGTAAGTGAAATCGACCCATCGTTACCATGCAAGCAATTTCGTAAGGCGTTACTGCAACTTCCTGACAACTTGTTCGGAGACTGGACAAGGCTATGACTACTGTCTACTCGAAAATCCTACTTTCTCAGACTTAGCTCTCACTTGGAGACTTAAACTCTAGACGATCAATTTATTTATTTGAGATAAACCTACTTTTTACTACTGTGATAATTCCAATTTTCCTATTACCTAGACGATCAAATTTTTTGAGATTGAATAAGCTGTGATTATATCTATAAAGTTTTCTAATTATTTTGTTTATTTTTGCTATACTTTTATTTCTACTTCCTTTTAATTTTTGTATATTTATCCTTTTTGTGATATTTATTGTTATATGTTTTTAGTCCGTCGACTGCACTAGTCAGACGTTAAATAAATGAATGAATGAATGAATCGTCACATCATTGAATCTTTTATACGTCGTTGATTTTCTGTGATGGGCGGGGGGGGTGGAGCAGAGGACTAAATTACTAGTCCAGTCTTTTGGTTTTTCTTATAAAATTGGCCAATTCCTGTACCTTCAATTTGTCTATGGTAAGGTCAGGGAGACTTATTTCTGGTTTGCCCAGGATTATTTGCCTGCTTCTTCTATACCTGGGACATTCACTGATCATGTGATATTCAGTTTCTTCACCATAACCGCATGCGCACCGAGGGTCCTCTAAACAGCCTATGACGGTGAGATGTTTGTTGAGCCCACAGTGTCCTGTGAGTACTTCAACCACTCTCTTCATATTTGGCCAATCGAGGTTCAGCAAGCCGTTACTAAATTCTCTGGATGGGGTTTTACAAAAAATTTTTGTGTGTTTTTTTATTCCTATGATCGAAGGCGTTAGCCTCGGACCTTTTACCTAGATACCCCACATGGGGTCTGGAACACATAGTTTCATATCCGAAAACGTTCTCTCTGCGTCCTCTACAACTTCAAAAACTAATTTTTTCCCTCTATGCTGACCATAGCTTTATGGAGGCGGAAGGACATTCTGTTTCCCACAAATGGTACCATCGTCGTCTACATCACTTCAAAATCAATTGTGAAACAGTCAGAGCCTGCCAAAATTTTCAAGTACATATGTCTAGACTCACGACCACTACATAGATCCTCCCCCCGGAAACATTCAAAACATTTCCGAAAACTGAGATGTTGCTCACAATTTATGTGGTGTACTTTCTACCCACGAAGAAACACTTTTGAGGTGCACTCAAACAACTACGGCCGACCGATCGGCCAGATTTTGCTCGTCTTTGAAAGTCATTAATTGAAGATGCGCGAAAGCGTCATTTACCAGCTATCAAAAATCATTTTTAGGTCCTCGGACGACCGTAGAATCCCAGCTGATTTCTAGGACCAATAGTTTTATGAGAAATTATGTTCTCCCTGACGTCTACTGCAGCAAATCAAAAAATAATTTTTGGACCTTCGTGATGCTCGTGAGCCCATGCTCGTCGGCTTCTCAAAATTTTGTTTACCGGATGTTACTGGAATTAACTTTTTATAAGGTCTGGAACCAAGACTTCAATGTTCCTTTGGACAAACTTTTAAACATTTCATAAATTGATTTATTCGGCTGAACCTAAGATCGATCTGGAGGTCTAAGGTCTAATACATTTTAATAATAATAATAATAACCATTTGTTTGCTGTCATAAAGAGCGTTAGCTCAAACATTGACTGTCCTTAAAGTTATCTAATTATTTTTCTGTTTGTTTAGTAAAAATTTTTTCAAAGATAATAAAATATTAAATAATAAAAATGGAGAATTGTTTGGAATCACTATTCTGCGAGATCTAAATATCGAATTTTGATTTGAAATGATTTCTAGACGCTAATTTGAATTTTTTGTTGTTTTGCTCTTTCATATCGTTTGGAAGTGCATTGTATGCCTGAATGGCTTGGCGTAATATCTGTTTATATCCGAATCGGTGTGTGTTGATACGGCCCGCGCGTATGTGTGTCGCCCGCCTCGTATTAAAGTTGTGAATTTGGTTGTTAATTGTGAGTGTTGTACTGGATCTAATAATGTTGTGTTTGATGTTGTGTATATGGGTTGTAAGTTAATGGTATGCTTTTTGCTTAATTGTTAAAATGTCGTTCTCTAAATGGATTTTTTTGGTACTTTCCATTCTGTCGTATTGGTATAAATTCCGAATGACTTTGTTTTGTAATATTTGCATTTGTTTTAATTCTGCTTCATTCGCTGAGTACCATGCTATGATTCCGTATGTAAGTCGACTGCTGAACATTGAATGAAATATCTGTCGTTTATAGTCTTTCGGAATGTATTGTGCTATTTTCCTGAAGATACCGGCAATCCCCGCTAAGTTGTTTTTTGTTTGTTCGATATGTGGTTTCCAGCATAAGTTGTGGTCGACGAGCACTCCAAGATATTTGACTGTTTCGGCTCGGTGGAGTTCATTTCCATCGTATAGGACATTCGTTAAGTGACTCATTGGTGTGCGAAATATTATGTATTTTGTCTTGTTCGTGTTAAGTGTTAGCTTGTTTTTTGTCATCCACTTGTGTATTTTGATGCAGTTGCTATTCATTTTCTCTTGTAGCTCTCTCAGGTTCTCTGCAGTGGTTACAATGGCAATATCGTCCGCAAAAAGAAATTCCTGTCCATCGATGAGTATATCCTTGATGTCATCAATGTATATAAGGAATAGCGTTGTTGCAAGATTGGCTCCTTGAGGCACTCCGAAGGTAATGGATTCCATTTCTGATTCGATTCCATCGGTAGCCGTGTATTGCTGGCGGTCAGTCAAGTACTTCTGGAAGAACATATGCTCATTACCAATGATGCCGAGGCTGCTCATTTTGAGTAGGAGAATTTTTCGTCTCTGTCTCAAACGCTTTTTTCATATCAACGAAAATTGCACCTACTTTTCTTTTTCTGTCTAGTGCTCTTTGTATGTAGCTGGTGAAATCGAACAGTACTGTGTCCGTGTTTGAGTGCCGTCGAAAACCAAACTGTTGCTTGTTTAGGAGTTTATTGTCCTCGAGATAATCCATCAGTTGTTCGTTTACTACTTTCTCTAGGATTTTATTTATTATTGGTAGAAGACAGATTGGTCGATAGTTTGCACAGTCTTCTGGATCACCTTCCTTGAATACTGGAGCAACTTTAGTTATTTTCATTGTTTGTGCTATTGTCCCTTGCTCAATACTTTTGTTGATTATCGCCATGATGTTGCCTAATATATAAAATATTCCAATATATAATATAGGGTCCCAGCCTTTAGTTAGACAAAAATATTTCCTTCGACATCTCAGTCAGAAATACGCATCAAGGTGCAGTAATGCACGTCTAGGTGCACCAGGGTGTAGTAAGGTGCACCAGGGTGCAGTGAGGTACACCAAGGTGCAGTGAGGTACACCAAGCTGCAGTCAGGTGCATCGAAGTGTAGTGAGGTGCACCAAGGTTCAGTGAGGTGCACCAAGGTTCAGTTAGGTGCACCAAGGTTCAGTGAGGTGCACCAAGGTTCAGTGAGGTACACCAAGGTGCGGTGAGGTGCAGTGTATTTTGGGTTTTATATTATAGATGGGGATATGTGCTCATTCTCATAGTCGGCTAGTTCTTGGACCCAGCAAATGCAAATTTGTCATGCCCGTTGCATCTATTTGGCATGGTTTTGATGAATAATCGATCGCATCCAAAAAATTTTCGCTGCCGTCGTTCTGATCTGGTGAAGGTATGGGAATCGAGGCCTCAATCGGTTGCAGTGTTGGTTCTGATAATAGTGAAGCAATTCTCTTATTTATTTATTTATTTATTGCTTGCGGCTGGTTGTTATCGGACCGAATTAGTGTTGTTTCTCTAGATTTACTGCAATTTGTGCCAGTTCTTCTTTCATGTTGCATGTCTCCAGATAAATAGAAGCTAGCTTATCATCTCAATATATCGAATCTACCAAAGAAGATTTATAAGCAGAGTCTTGACTGTTTGGTGTAGCAGAGTCATTATTAACGCTTGAGAGCAGCTTGTGGAGCAGGCGTTTATCGTCTTTTATTGATTTCGTAATGGAATGCCCAGGTGTTGGTCTCGAATGAATGCAGCATCGAAAATAGATCATCGGGTTTGGTTGAAGTCCCGACTAAGTCCCGTCGTCTGACCACACGCACTACGATACATTCATCTTCTAACCTCCGGCACAAGTCGTACACGCCAAATGAATGGGTCCAGACATTACAATACATCTTCTAGCCTCCGTCGAAACTATATGCTTATTCTAAAAATGCAGTGTATCACACACAACTGAAATACCTTTTTCTAGGGCATTTGTGTGAGCAACCATTAATCTGTTTGTTGGACCACATGCTTAACGTGAATTCCGAACCACGCCTATATGTTGTAGCTACGCATATAGGATTTCATCTGGTTTTCATTATATCTCCGCCTTAAGATAGACTCAGATATATGTACACAAAATTCATCGTGTATGGGTGACTTCATACAAGTCGTTCCTCTGTGTAAGATTCGTTGTGGACACCAAATACCACAACTACCCATTTTTAGAAGCTTGCGTATGCTTAGGAACGTTACTTTCATGCTACAAATTATACAGAATTTTATCCTCATTGAATTGAATTGGATTGGGTATTCTTGGTGGAAAGCCAGTACGTTACCACTGAGCTAAACCGTTCTTAGGTGACCAATCCAATGGATTAATCAATGAACGGTTGCAGTCAATCTCATTTGGGTTATCATGTCTGTTCTTTCTAACGCTTTCTTCTACTTGACTGTGGGTAGGAAGAAATGAAGTCCAACTATTCACCTTATCATCAATTATTGAACTAAGTTGCTCAACAACTTCATGAGATGATGCATGATTCGAATCGATATTCTTAGAAAATTCCTCTAGCTCTGCTCAACCTTTGTTACCTTTGTGATTCAATAGTTCATCATCGTTGAGATTTTTTGTTACATTCAGTGTCTCAGTGCTATTGGAACCAATTTTAAAGCCTTCTTTACATGGCTTACAAATGAACTGGATGGATGAGTTGACTGTGAAAAAGGATTTTTGAGTTGCCTTGTTGATGGCAGCGTTAAAACATTGCAAATAAAATGGTTTGGAACAACCGAAACAAGAAATGTGTGTTTTATCAGTTGACTTCGCTGCACAGGAACGCTTGCATAAGTGATTTTCCATTTCAAAACTATGGCCACGTAAGTGGCGACACAGGTAACGTTGCAGCTTACGAATTAGTTGTGATATAAAAAGATACAAACAAAACAAGATTTCGCACAGTTTTGACCCCAAATGAGATTTAAAATCAATCCCCTACCTACGAGTACATGCAAGTAGAAAACTTGCTTTGAGATTTATGTGCGATATTGACGTGGTTCCCCTATGCTACGTCGATTTACTCTTGGTGTGGTCAAATTAATTAAATTACTATGCCATGATATTTGCGATGTGTGGAAACACTGTCTTGATGGCTAGACTTGTCCAAATACCGGTTAAATCTCCCGTTTGTTTTGCTTTGTGTTGTTGGACCCGTACGAAGTACGAAGGTCCTATACGTTTACTACAAACAATTTTAACGTGGGGTAGATCGAGGTGAGAGTTAGGGGGATGCATCTATTATCGTCTAAATATGACGAATCAACAATAAAAAAAATGTCCGTCCGTCCGTCCGTCTCCACTTTTTTTTCCAAGCGGTTCAACCGATCACCGTAAACTTTTTTCTCTGAAAGATATACATGCTTCCCATGATTTACGATCGAAGATGAGCAAAATCGATCAAGTGGTTCCGGAGATATGGTCGAGGAAGTGACCGAAAACATGGTTTTTCGAGGGTTGGTGAAACTTTTTCGCAAATACCTCAGCAAGTATAGCACGGAAATTGCTCATGTTGGTGTCAAATGAAAAGATTTGATGTCAGAAAATTGGCAAAAAATTTTTGTGGGAATCGGGTCAGGAGTCGGGGCACCGGGACCAATGGAATCGACGAAATTGAGTTTGCCCCAATCCTGGGATATGACCACTTCTAGAATTGGGAGGGATGATCCATATCTCTAGAACTATAAGAGGTACAAAATTGCTTCCAAAGGTAAAGCTGTAGAGCATAACATTTTAGCGAGCACGTGTCTCAGGGTTTTGGGTAAAAATGCCACAATCCTGGGATATGACCACTTCTAGAATTGGGAGGGATGACTCATATCTCTAGAACTGTAAGAGGTAGAAGGTTGCTTTCAAAGTTGTATAGAACAAAATTTTAGAGAACACGTGTTTCAGGGTTTTAGGGGAAAATGGGCCAATCCTTGGATATATAACCATTTCTAGATTTGAATGGTCTGAGATGTACTTCGGTAGGGCCTTTGACATTATCTTGGATAATTTCTATGGATCTTTGAAATTCTTATGGTTATAAAAGAACATAAAACGTTGGATTGTTTGCTTATTACTATATTATGATACGTTCGAGTCTTTTTGCAAGATTTGTTCTATTTGCCACATATATTCTGTTTGTCACATCTATTTTGATACGTACGGGTCTTTGGTTATGTTTATTATTTACTTTGTGTGATGAATCACCCTGTTTCACTCTTCCACAACAAATTTCGGCCAAAAACAGCAACACGAAGCTCGCCAACAGAACAAAGCAAAGCCGGTCAAGACTCTCAGCTCAATCTTCGAAAACCAATTCCAATTTGTATCGGCACCTCTCGAGCTCGCTTCAAAGAAAACCTCAATAAACAGGACATCAGACAGCCCTCACCAACAACTTCAGGCAAAAATGCGGATGAGCCACCCACCCCGAGTGAAGGGTTCCAATATTCCAGAATAGTGTAGTTACTAGCCCTCTTTCATAATCCGTACATAAATCTTGTGCACCGATCGGCAAGTGGAATTCCGTTTTTCGTTTTTTGCTTCCTATTCCTTTGGTTTTTTTTTATACTAACTATATGGGTAGCGTTGGAAAGGTACAATTGCCAGCTTTCCAACGATGCCCATATCGACGTTGTATTTAACAATTTGTGGGGGTGGCCAGAGTTTTAATGAATTTAATCGTCAAAAATTTTTATTATAGAACGAACCATCGCATAAGGTTAATATGGCATATGGTTAATACATTGGAAGTTTTTTTCAAATTTTCTTCTGCCTTTATTTCACCTTTTTCTAGAAAACGTAAATATCATTGTATAAAACGATCAAATCAATCTCATATCTAATTTGTAAAGCTGTAGTTGAGCTGACCAATATTTTTTGTTAATGATCAACCAATATTACTCATTGTAAATTGTCTATCAATAAAGATCCAAAAAAAAGGTTAATATGGATACCGTTGGAAAGATGTGGGTGCCAGATTTGCGACGGTGCTCATATTGTCTGCATCAGCCGCTGTCACGAGGAATTCAGCACCAATGTAGTTGAACGAAAGACACAAAAATTTATTTATAGGGTTCGGAAGTGTGTGTGTGTGTGAAGTGTTGTGAAATTGAAGTATATTTCTTAAAAGCGAAAACCGGACTGCCTTTGTGTAAATGCTTCCTATTCTAAAGAGCTGTCAATACATTCCGTGAAAGGGATTGCCTACTGGCTTTGTAAAAGTGATTCTTCTTTAAAAGTTCTTTCAGTACATTACGTAAAAGGAAAACCCGACTGACTTTGTGGAAATGCTTATTACCTATCAAAAGAGGAGCGTAGTGGTAGTGTAGTGGCTACGTGTACTGAGGGACCCGAGTTCGACTGTCGTACCATCCTGAAAGGCTGGACGGTATGGGAATCGAGTTTGCGGAAAATTTTCGACTGGGGGATCATCGTATATTGGTAGTTACGGTGAGAACCCACTTTCTAGCTGATCGAAGAGTTTAAGTGCCTATATAAACATTCCGTCGTCTAGATACATATCGTCGTCTATTTAGAAACATATTGCCTTATATATTGCCAAACATATCGTCGTCTATATACATACATATAGTCGTCTATGTAGAAGAAATGTTTTCTGCGACCAGATGACCCATACGTAGCTTTAGCGGCTCGCCAACTAGCCTCAATCCGAATTCGTAGCCTTCTTTCAGTTCAGTTCGATAAGTCGTGAAGAGCAGACGTGTATCGTTGTGCAGTTTACCATTTGTGTTTGTATTGTCAGTGATTGATACAATTATCCGCCGACAACAACCTTAAACTTTATATCCGTCATATGGAAATAGAATTCTACGTGCTTTTATTGGGAGCGTTACATACTTAAAAATATATCCTATTCAATTATTAAATCGTACCAAATCGAAAGCATTAAAGCCATGTGGTTACTGGACAATGGAAAAAGCTGCCGATATTATTATGCAACAGATCGAGGCCTGGCTGATTATTATTACTTCCAT
>CM055403.1:125519314-125536064 GCA_029228625.1 Pseudolycoriella hygida
CTTGCCTAGAGCTGAACTCACCACGATCACCACTCAATACCATGATAACTTTCGTTTAATTTCTTTCAACATTAATATACGTAAATTTATTGTGAGAAAAATAATTTTTAAGTGCAAAAAGTGAAACCGTTATGATGTTGAAATGGCTTTCATTGTTATAATATTTGTAAATTGACATATTTCGATTAACGATACATAAATCACACCATATATTTTAACAATGAGCAAGCCACATGTGGTGATTGTCTTAGTTTTTGTTTGCACCAAGCTTTGCTGAAGTTTTCAATTCACAAGCGATGCAAACAATCTCAATTCAATTAATCGATACTTTATTTCTCATTTAAATCTCCGATATTATTTCTATGTCGGAATTTGTATTTTTCTAATCTATTATTCAAAAAAAAAAATAATTACTAGTTTTGTTAATGTTTCTTTAAAGTGCATGTGCACGTTGAAACTTACTTATAACCTATACCTAAAATGTTTTCATGAATAAATTGAACTTGAACTTGAACTTGAACTCTTTCGATAACGTGTCGTAGGCCTTCCAGCAGTCCGAGTGTATTTGACTGCCAGGCAGAATCCAGTTATTAATCAAAGATAATAACGTCTCTCTGTCACGCCTTTCAACAGGTACCATGAATGCCTTTCCAGTAGTCCTATCCAACTGTACCCATATAAGCCCTATGCGATGGTTCGTTCTATTATACAAAAAACTTTAAAGATGAAATTCATTTGAACTCTAGCCATTCCCTCAAATTGTAAAATACTACGTCGACATGGGTATCATTGAAAAGCTGGCAATTGTACCTTCCCAACGATACCCATATAGTTGGTATAGAAAAAGAACCAAAGGAATAGGAAGCAAAAAACGAAAAACGGAATTCCACTTGCCGATCGGTGCACATAGATCAGCGACGCGATTTATGTACGGATTATGAAAGAGGGCTAGTAACTACACTATTATGTAATATTGGAACCCTCCATTCGGGGTGGTTGGCTCATCTGAACTTTAGCCCAACTTCAACAGCAATTAGACAAATTATTTCGAAATTTCCGCAAAAGTTTGCGAGTACGATAAACACGTCCGTTTCGCCCAATTATTCTTAAGTTGAAAACTGATTTGAACTAAATTTCATTCTAAGACGACATCTTGACTGACTTTCGGGCGATCTCAATTTTGACCCGTTTTTTACCCATAACTCCTTTATTTCAGAACAATATCCCACCCCGAAACATGTTTTCTCGACGTTTTGGACCATCCCCGACAACATATCAAAAAGTATTTTTTTTTGCTCCTCAGTTTAAACGCAAAAATAACGGGATCGTTACGGACAGACAAATAAATAAATACATAGACAAATAAACACATAAACACATAAACTTCAGAGGTTTATAATTAGTAATCAGAAATTGATGATATAAATGCAAATTTTGTTAACTTTTTTATTACAAATGCTCAACATATTTTTCAAAAATTTCTGTCGATACTAGGTGCATGTCGTCAGCCCCCCCCCCCCCGCATTCGTGCTGGAAGGGGCAGACGGTCTATAATTAAGGCCTGAATTTGTGCTGTCGAATGCCACCGACCACAGAATTTGTGCTGATCTGGGAGCCGAGAACGAGTCAAAAGAAACTTGAAATTTTCATGTTTTGTTCATTTTGCATGGAAAGTGTCTTAAATTCTTCTTTCGTCTCTTTCAACTTAAGACCCTCAATTAGTGCTCAATTTGTGCTGGCAAATGGTACCGCTCCCACAATTTTGGCTAGTCGGGGAGCCGAGCACAAATTGATTGATTAACAAAAATTTTTATTTTCGTTCACTTTGCATGAAAAGTGTCTTAAGTTCTTCTTTCGTCTCTTTCAACTTAATACCCTCAATTAGTGCTCAATATGTGCTGGCAAATGGTACCGGTCCTACAATTTTGGCTAGTCGGGGAGCCGAGCACAAATTGATTGATTAACAAAAATTTTTATTTTCGTTCACTTTGCATGAAAAGTGTCTTAAATTCTTCTTTCGTCTCTTTCAACTTAATACCCTCAATTAGTACTCAATTTGTGCTGGCAAATGGTACCGGTCCCACAATTTTGGCTAGTCGGGGAGCCGAGCACAAATTGATTGATTAACAAAAATTTTTATTTTCGTTCACTTTGCATGAAAAGTGTCTTAAATTCTTCTTTCGTCTTTTTCAACTTAATACCCTCAATTAGTGCTCAATTTGTGCTGGCAAATGGTACCGGTCCCACAATTTTGGCTAGTCGGGGAGCCGAGCACAAATTGATTGATTAACAAAAATTTTTATTTTCGTTCACTTTGCATGAAAAGTGTCTTAAATTCTTCTTTCGTCTCTTTCAACTTAATAATAATAATAATAATAATAATCTGCCTTAACAACCCATGAAGGTTAGGGGCTAGATCATTATTTACTAGTTTCGCTACTTTTTGTGGTTCTACTATTTGAGATCCTTTCATTACCGGAAAGTTTTTACTGTGCCAGTGGTAAGCTCTGCGACAAACCCAGTGCCATCCATGAGATGTACTAGGAACGAAACTAGTAGGAGTAGAATACCGGCACCTCACAACAATGCCTTTCACCGGTAAGCCGCACGATGGCGCTACACTTAACTTCACATGACTTAAACCGATTCAATTAGCTTTGTTTTGTTTACAAATCTAACAATCGGAACAAATCTGTCTGCGGCTGAGTTTCGAACCAACACACTGGCAACTCGATCTCATAGTAGCAAGCAGACGTGTTAACCACTACGCTATCGAGTTGTCTTTCAACTTAATACCCTCAATTAGTGCTCAATTTGTGCTGGCAAATGGTACCGGTCCCACAATTTTGGATAGTCGGGGAGCCGAGCACAAATTGATTGATTAACAAAAATTTTTATCTTTGTCTACTTTTCATGGAAATTGTCTTAAATTCTTTTTTCGTCTAATTCAACTTAACACCTTCAATTAGTGCTCAATTTGTGCTGGCTGACGGTACCGGTCCCACAAATTTGGCTAGTCGGGGGCCGAGCACAAATTGATTGATTGTGTCAGTTGTTGGATAGGAAAGGGTTCCAAAATTGAGTTGTGGCGGTGTTATGTACGTACTTTTCCAAATTATCCCCTCCTCGTACTAAATCGTACGGATTTTTTGACCACCCTCCCCCTACTCCCCTAAAGTAGTACGTAATTTATGGATGGTCCCTAGGACCTTGTTCATAGATCCTAGTCTCACATTTTAATTTCAGGAACAATAAGCCCATCCTAGAAGAAGCCACCAATTGTCGAAAAATTGTCAAAAAATTTTAAATTTCTCAATAAAAACTGACACATTTTACAATTTCTTGACAACTAATTCGAAATATTAGGCTCTGACGAAATCTGAAGAAATTGAAAACCTAAATGTTCACATAAAGTAATGATAGACTTGACAAAGAGTTCAACTTTTTCAGATTAAATTAAAATATAAATTACAAGTTAATTATTTAATATCTCGCATGCCTGCGACCTTAACTAAATGAAAATCATCTTCAAGTTCAGTTCAGATTAAGGGTCGTTCGTGTGCTCAAAATAAACCATTAGGCATGCATTCGAAGCAATATTTTTCGTAATAAATAATATTTTTGTTATTTTCATTACGGCAGTAAAAATATGAGACTCGAAGTATTTACGAATATTTTACTATTTTATCGAGTATCGAAAGTGAATAGTTGAAAAATCGAAAATTTTTAAAAACCTCTCTGAAGAGTGGCTTCTTCTAAGATGGGCTTGTTGTTCCTGAAATTAAAATGTGAGACTAGGATCTATGAACAAGCCCTTAGGGACCATCCATAAAGTACGTACTACTTTAGGGGGGTAGGGGGAGAGTGGTCAACAAATCCGTACGATTTAGTACGAGGGGAGGTATAATTTGGAAAAGTACGTACATAACACCACCACAACTCAATTTTGGAACCCTTTCCTATCCAACAACAGACACAATCAATCAATTTGTGCTCGGCCACCCGACTATCCAAAATTGTGGGACCGGTACCATTTACCAGCACAAATTGAGCACTAATTGAGGGTATTAAGTTGAAAGACACGAGAGAAGAATTTAAGACACTTTTCATGCAAAGTGAACGAAAATAAAAATTTTTGTTAATCAATCAATTTGTGCTCGGCTCCCCGACTAGCCAAAATTGTAGGACCGGTACCATTTGCCAGCACAAATTGAGCACTAATTGAGGGTATTAAGTTGAAAGAGACGAAAGAAGAATTTAAGACACTTTTCATGCAAAATGAACAAGACATGAAAATTTCAAGTTTCTTTTCACTCGTTCTCGGCTCCCAGATCAGCACAAATTCTTGGACCGGTGGCATTCGACAGCACAAATTCAGGCTTTAATTATAGACTGTCTGCCCCTTCCAGCACGAATGCGGGGGGGGGGGGGGCTGACGACATGCACCTGTCGATACTTGCTACTTTCGATTGTTCCAGGCAGGATTCGACAATCAAATCAAATTTCGGCAACTCAAATCGATTTAATTATCAAAGAAAAGAACGTGAACATCAAATCAATTAATTTTTTGTGTTGATCATCGTTATTTCTTCTTATCATTTGTTATCGTTTAAGTAGGAGGTGAGGAATGTCAATGAACAACTTTTATTTGTCCCAACATAGAAAGTTCAGTGCACGACACATGTTCACTTCCAAATGAATTTTGAATTGGAATCCCGTACATTTACTACGTTCGCGCCAAACAGGTTGACGATACGGTTGACATCCACTGGACTACAATACGTTGGACATTTCATGTTGGAACACATTTTGAAAATGAATTTCAATACAAAAGTGCGTTCATTGGCATTCCTCATCTCATACTTCAACGTTTGTTATGACGAGACTGATGAAAATTCCAAGTTTCGCGAAAAATACTTTTTTTTGAAAAATCATGATGATCACCATAAATAATCAAATTGATTTGATTATCACGCTTCTTTATTTGATTTTTATTTTGATTTGAAAATTTTATCTAAAGTTTTCCACTGTGCGTTGTCGTTAAGAAATCTGAATAAAGTTCTGCCATTCAATGATCTCAAGTCGTAGTTGGGATAATCAGGACAGTTAATCGCTACAATTCCACTCTTTGCAACCACATTCCGATAATAAGGGTGGCTTAGCCATAACTCTAAGGTGGCATCGTCGAGAATAACATTATCGATTTCCAAATTTAAGCTTACTGTTTCTACGGTGGGATTGTTATCAAGAAATTGAAGTAAATGCTCAAAGTTATCACACATTTCGACGTGCAGAAACTTAAGATGAGAGAATTTTAGTTCTGGTGAAATTATTTTCGGTAGAGAAACCAGCGACAGACTTTTCACCGCAGGATTATTAGCTGCCATGAAATTTACGATATTATCAAGGAAACCGTAAGTATCCCAAGAAGCGCTAAATGTTTCCAAGTTAGCGCAATTGGCCAAAATTTGTTTTACCGCTAACTCACTTTGTATGTTGTCAAATAAAATAAGTTCCTTCAACTTTGGCATTTTCTTAAACGAAGCGTAAAACGAACTTTGGATGGGAAGCATCATCGGGTTTATTCTTAACTTTTCCAGAACCTTTAGCTTTGTGAAAATAATTTTGATGATGGTAGGGTGGACATAGTTCAAATCCAGTTCGGTTAGTGAGGAAGCCTGCGTCTCCAAAAACGTACCGAAATTTCTAGCGACGTTATTATCGTACGACCGAAAAAATGGCGAATATTTCAACCTTTTCAATTTTAAGCAAATCGCATCGTCCAATGTGGTTCTAAACATTATAGTATAAGACGTCTTATCGAGTTCAATGGATTCCAGCTGCTGAAATGCTTGTAAAAACCGCATATAATTTTTAGGGTGTGGTATGTCCTTAAAATACAAATCATTAAAGATCTGAAGTTCCCTGATCGGCGTTGATATGAAAAATTTGAAAATATTCCAATCGCTGTCAGATATTGTAAGTTTGTTCAATTTGCTTAGAAACGCTTCATTTCCGCCGGTAAAATCGTCTACTTTATCGACTTTCACTTCATTCAAAACCACTTCATTCAACAACGGCATGCTACTTAGAATGCGATAAAAGTCACTCGAATTCTTGATTTCTGCCTTAGATAATACGAGTTTGCGAATAGGACCATGTCTAACAGCCACCTGCACCAGTGAATTAATAACGTTTTCTGTCCATTTTTTATTGGGCTCATATTCACTTAAACGCAAAGTTATGGACTGAAATCTGCGCGTCAAACTCATAATTTTATGAAATCGATATGTCCATAGTATTTCATTGTTCAGGGCAAGTGTGAAATATTTCGATTCCGATATGACGTTGTTCCAACTGTAACGATAAATCTTTTACAATAGAAATATTTATTTCGAACATTTTCTTACGCACTGTTTACACACTAGAGCTGAATTTTTCAATGATTTTACATCCAAGTAACTGAAAACGTGTAGCAGCATATCTGCGCACAGAATTTCTATCGGTGATTCCATTTCGGACACTCTTTCCTTATCAGACATAGATCCAGATGGATTTTGTTTGAGTGACTAGCTGTGTAGGCTTTCCTATTAATAAAACTTATGTGAGATAACTTCTTAGCACAACACATCAAACATAACAACACATCACAAACATAAAATTTTTATTGCTGACACGCGTCAAAACAGTGTTGGATAACAAGTCGTTACCGTGCTTTTCCCACGGCTTCGACGGACTCTCTAACAAAAATTGTTATGTTTTGAGGGCGAAACCTCGGAAACATAGTCAGATCTACAAATCAGGGCCTATTTTCGGGAATTCGAATTCCCGAAAATACCTGAAAATTCCCGAAAAATTCCCGAAAATTGCCAAAAATTCCCGAAAATTTCTAAAAATTCCTGAAAATTCCCGAAAATTCCCAAAAGTTACTGATTTTTTTTCTGAACTGATGACTAAGTACTGGTAGCGTAAAGCAAGCTTATTTTAAGAACACTTCTAAGAATTGAAGAACATTTCTAAAAACTACTGAAAATGACCAAGAATTACCAAATAATAAATTCGGCAATTTTATTTTTTTTTTGTTAATTTTTAAAAAATTTCTTCAATTCATTCATTAATTTCATTTATGGCTTAAAAAATCTGTTATATTTATATATTGTCGTTCTGTGTTTGAAATTAATTTTGCGAGCATTGTAAATCCCTTTTTGATGGTATGCTTCTGGAAAAAGATTTTTTAAACCACTCGTGTTGAGCTTTCATGGGGTTGATACATCCATAGCCTCGTCGCAGCACTCGAATCAAATTCTGCGACCGCCGCCGTCATATTTACATTAACATATAGATAGTTAAACAATGTCAACCCAGTCAAACTTGTTCGGTCAATTGCTTTTAGTTTCTTATATTCATCTGTATAAATCAGTGCAAGAAGTGAAGAAAGATCGACATGAGGTATAAATGACCGAATGGGGCCTCGCCGCAACAACTCGAGCCAAAGCTACTTTCATGATGGGGAGATCTTCGGGTACAAGCGTGCATATTTCCTGTAAGTTGCTTAATGGATTGGTGATTTCATGTCCAGCAAGCAGGTCTGCAGCACGTCGATATTCAAGGAAGAACTTCGCTTCATCGCGATCAGGTACAATTGTTGTGTAACATAGTTTGAGCCTTTCCGTTGAAACCGCAGGTGTTATTTCAAGCAGAACTTCCAGGGCCTTTTGCGATTCAATGTCGTAATCAAGTCTGATATTCAATTGAGAAAGCAATGCATCAATGATGGACTTTCGCACTAGTTGACATTCGATTAGATCGTCCTTGATTCTCTAATAACTTATGTCCGTAAAACTGTTTTCCATCATTCCTGACTTCAACGTTCGCTAGAAACAGTTGTTCCCAACCGTTACCAGGTGAATTCATTGCGTTTCGCAAGATGTTTGGACCCGTACGAAGTACAAGAGGTCCTATACGTTTACTACAAACAATTTTATTGACTAGCTGTCAGGCTGTCAATTTGTTGACTGTGTTTTGGCCTGAATGAGTTAAAAAACCTTCTTTTCACTGTGTTACGTTAATAAATTTTTGCCAAGTGTTGTGAATAACTAAATAGAAGGAGTCACCACACACCATCCATATGAATTTCATCGGATGGAGACGCAAATTATTTAATAAATTGGCACAAGAAAGCGAACTGCAGGTTAACGTCATTTAAAAACAACGGAGCAAGTTGTCAGCTGTTGGACATTAACTTAAAGGAGATGACAACCAAAACAATTTTTATTCATTGAATTTGGTCTTTGAGAATTTTCTACAAATAGAATGTCATCACTCCGACGATCGAACATTTTCTACTGAAAATCTCCCGGTCACGGATAACAAATTACAAAATCACAACACGAAATCACACTATAAATTTACAGCAGTAAATCGTATCGAACAGAGGGCACTTTCAGTACACCGCCACAATGGATGAAACGTTTCAATCGGCCAACGATTTACACAGCAATAACACCACCGCGTACTTCAACAATAATTCAGCAATTAGTCCAGATATCGGAAACAACTTTAAGATTTACCAGCTTAACGTAGAAGGTTTGTCCGCAGATAAATGCAAGTATTTAGAAAAACAGTGTGGTGATCTGAAGGCCGATGTTATATTGTTGCAAGAAACTCATTAGACACTTGAAGGGGAGCGTTCAAATATTACGGGCTACACATTGGTTGCGTCCAAACATCACAAGCAATTTGGTATCGCAACGTACGTTAAAGATAATCTGCTGCCGCTTGTGCAAGTGTTAAATCCAGAAAACGATTTCTACGCCATCATTAAAATAGATAACGAAACAATCGTAAACGTCTACAAGCCGCCATCCATGGAATTCGAAACAGAAGTATTACCAAACTTCGAAAAACCATTTTTTGTTGGTGGTGACTTCAACAGCCACAACCCACTGTGGGGCTACAACGACACTGATCGTGACGGTCTAAAGGTTGCTGACTGGATGATTCGTGACGATCTGACGTTGCTCTTCAATTTCACCGATCCTGGTACCTTTCGTTCAGCAAGATGGAACCGTTCATACACGCCGGACCTGTGCTTCGTATCGAAGGACTCTGACGGAAGTACACAACCAGCAACGCGTAGAATCCTCAGAGGCTTCCCAAAGAGCCAACATAGACCTATCATTGTCGAAATTGGTCTGAAGGTGCCTTTCGTTCGCGCTGACAAGAAAAATCGCTGGAACTTCAGCAAAGCGGACTGGACGAAATTTGCTCAAATCATTGATCGGACTATTCTACGTATACCGGCACAAGCTTTTTCGTACGATCGTTTTGTCGGCCTAATAAAGTCAGCCGCTACAAAATCAATTCCACGAGGCCACCGTCAGTCAATTACACCGGGTTGGTCGGACGATTGCAAGACCCTATTCGACGAATTCCAAACGACTGGCAACATCGAGACGGGGAAACAGCTCCTGAAAAAGTTGGACGAAAATCGAAAAATTGAATGGGAAACAAAAATGAACGCCGTTGACTTTGCTAAGTCCAGTAAAAAAGCATGGGGCTTAATCAACCGACTGAGTGGTAAGTCTTCAGATTCAAAACAAGCTTATCCCATCACGCCCGATCAGATTGCGAAACAAATTGTTCAAAGCTCGAAAGGCGCCGTCTCAGCTGCCCAAAAGAAGAAAGTCAGCAGTGAGTACAAAAAGAACTTTCGTAACAGCGTTTTATCATCGAGTTTCGCTGCTCCATTCACACCGGAAGAAATTGCAAATGACATTTCGGAGATTAAATGTGGGAAAGCTCCGGGAGTGGACAACATTTTTCCAGATTTCTTGAAACATCTTGGTGTGAATGCTGTCAAGTGGCTCAGCAGGTTTTTCTCAAATGTGTACTCAACTGGACGACTACCGAAGGCTTGGAAAAGGGTGAAAGTTATCGCTTTTCCGAAACCAAATAAACCGTTGAGCGACCCAGCCAGCTATCGACCGATTTCTTTACTGAGCTGCAGCTTGAAGCTGTTCGAGAGGACTATGCTGGCTAGATTCGGAGAGACCATCTACGCCACAATTCCGAAGGATCAAGCAGGATTTCAAAAAAATCGAAGCTGCTGCGATCAAGTCCTTGCATTGACCAATTTCATTGAATTAGGTTTCGAAAACGGGCTCAAGACTGGCGTGGTATTCCTGAATTTGACTGCAGCTTATGACACGGTTTTAGGGCTCGGACTGTTCCGTTTTGTTCCGTTTATTTTGATTTGTTCCGTTTAAACAAAAGTTTTGTTTTTTTTTTGTTTCAAAACACAAAAAATTGTTCCAAAACAGAAAACAATTGTTTTTTCCTACCGCCTTACATGCACTTAGAGTGCGATAACTCGACCGAGATATCGGACTTTCCAAAAATGAAATAATGTTCTTCTTACGATGGACTAACAAGCCAATGGTCTACAACTCAGAAAGAATGACCTGTTCCAAAAGTGTACGAATCGTTCGAAGCCAAAGGACTTGGAAAATATTTTGCTCTTTACTCACAAATATCACAGAAACCTCAAGGTCTTTCAATTCAGTCCGCAAATCCACTCAACAAATAAATTAAATTGGGAAAAAGTATGGAAAACCTTGGGAATTCGTGTGAGACATGTGAGACGTACCTTTGAATCCATGTCCATCACCAAAAGTGTACGATTTCTTGGATTTCCTCTTGAATATTCCGATTTTTCGTTAACGTTTTTAATTAACTATTTTCTATCAATGAATAACGACATATGAAAATATGTTTTTAATGACTACTACGTTCATTGATCAAAATAATTTTTCTTTAGTTAGTGCAAATTTTTTCGAGATATAAGAATGTTGTTCCCACACGTTTTACACGTGAAAGCTTTACAAATTCATGGATAGAGGGGAGAGGTTGTAATGGGCTGACTTAAAGTCCTCTGTAAAAAATGAACTATTAATTTCATGCTCTAATTTTAGACAGCAAGTTACTAAAAATTGAAATTCAGCCATCAGCTATAATAAACCACCTCTCTCTGCGATTTGTAAATTATCATAATTACATAGCATGAATTAGACCAGACGATAAGATTTTACGTTGTCTTTATTTGTAACGCAGGTACAAGCACAGTATCCGCAGGGTTGCATATAATAGAAATGTCATATTTTGTTTAAACGTTTAAACAAATTTTTTTCGTTTTGATTTGTTCCGTTTTTAAAAACGAAACGGAATGAAACAAAACGAGAAAAAAACGTTTTTTTCTGTTTTGGAATGGAATTGTCCGAGCCCTACACGGTTTGGAAGAAAGGTCTGCTAATGAAGTTGAGTCGGGTGATCAAATGCAAGACAACGCTCACCCTTATATCGAACATGATGAGTGACAGATGCCTACAAGTTGATATCAACGGAAATCTAAGCCGAAAACGTGTTCTCAACGATGGACTGCCACAAGGATCGGTGCTGTCGTGCGTACTGTATTGTCTCTACACCAGCGATCTGCCAAACACTCAGTCAAGACGATTTATATACGCAGACGATATAGCCGTTGCAGTTCAAAGGAAAACGTTCGAAGACATTGAGAGAGTCCTCAGATCCGACTTGCAGAAAATGTCTTTCTACTTCGCAAAATGGCGGCTGAAACCGAACGTTGGTAAAACTGTTTCGATTACTTTCCATCTGAATAATCGCCAAGCCAATCGGAAGCTAAAACTGAGATTGAATAGGAAGAAAATAAATCACGACAGTTTTCCCAGATATCTTGGGGTTATTTTGGACCGCAGCTTAACTTACAGACCACACTTAGAAAGTACGCAGAAGAAGCTGAAATCAAGAATCAATATCGTCCAAAAACTCACTGGAACAACTTGGGGCTGCTCGGCCAACACTTTGCGCATCACAACCCAGTCGCTAGTAATGTCCATGGCAGAATTTTGTTCGACAGTGTGGATGGACAGCTGTCACACTAAGCTCGTTGACACTCAAATTAATGTGGCTCTGAGACTGATTTGTGGGGCTGTGCAACCGACGGAACTTGAGTGGCTAAGCGTCCTGACCAATATCGCTCCTCCTAACTTATTGTGAGAACAGTCTGCTTTGAGAGAGTGCAGAAAAATTAATTTGGAGCTTGAGTTGCCTATTTACAACGACCTGCTGCATCGCATCTGAGACTCAAATCTCGATCGCCTTTCTGGGTTTTCTATCGAGATGCTGAAAATCAAGCTGACCTAAAATCCCGGTGGAAAGAGTGGTGGAATACGGTCGAGGTGCACAACAAAGGGCTCATAAGTGATCCAACAACGGTAATTGATGGTTTCAACCTACCCCGGCGTGCTTGGCTACGTCTCAATCGAATTCGAACCGGACAAGGATGTTGCGCGTTTCTACTTCATAGATGGAACATCATTGAATCGCCACTTTGCCAGTGTGGGGAGGTGCAAACAATGAAGCACTTGGTGGAAGAGTGCTCGATTCACCGTTTCCAAGAACCCATAGAACCAATACACACGGTAACTGTTGAAGCATTGGCTTGGTTAAATAGATTGAGTGTGGACATTTGATTTCATTTGAATAAAATTTATCAGTGATTGAAATTTTTCGTAGCACTTTAGTAGTAACCCGTGCAATTTCTCATTTTGTAAAGTTTGTAAGTCCTAGTCATTTTAAAATAAATAAAATATTGTAACATGGGGTAGATCGAGGTGGGAGTGGGGGGGATGCATCTATTATCGTCTAGAGATGACGATCAGCAATAAAAAAAATGTTCGTCCGTCCGTCCGTCCGTCTCCACTTTTTTTTTTCAAACGGCTCAACCGATCAGCCTAATCTTTTTTTTCCCTGAAAGGTACATGCATCCCATGATTCAAGTTCGAAGATGAGCAAAATAGATCAAGTGGTTCCGGAGATATGGTCGAGGAAGTGACCAAGAACATGGTTTTTCGAGGGTCGGTGAAACTTTTTCGCAAATATCTCAGCCAGTATCGCACGGAAATTCCTCATTTTGGTGTCAAATGAAAGCATTTGATGTCACGAAACTGGGAAAAAATTTTTATGGGAATCGGGTCAGGGGTATGGGCACTGGGAGCAATGGAATGGACGAAATTGAGATTCTTGGCAATATACGAAAACAGTTTTCCGTCTATATTTCCTTAAATATGCTACATGGAGATTTACTGTCAAAGGCAAAGTTGTAGGGAAATAAATTTAAGCGAACACGTGTTTCAGGGTTTTGGGGAAATATGGTCCAATCCTGGTATATGGCCACTTCCATAATTGGGCAGGATGACCCAGATCTCCAGAACCATGAGAGTTAGAAAGTTGGTTCCAAAGGCGAAGTTGCAGAGAATTAAATATAAGCGAACACGTTTTTCAGGGTTTTGGGGAAATATGGTCCAATCCTGGTATATGGCCACTTCCATAATTAGGCAGGATGACCCAGATCTCCAGAACTACGAGACTTAGAAAGTTGCTTCCAAGAACAAAGTTGTAGATAATAAAATTTTAGATAACACGTTTTTCTTGGTTTTAGGGAAAAACGACTTAGTCCTTGGATATAAGCTATTCTAGATTTGAATGGTCTGAGACGTACTTCGGTAGGGCCTTTGACATTACCTTGGGTAATTTCTATGGATCTTTGAAATTCTTACAGTTATAATAGAACAGAAAACGTTGGATTGTTTGCTTATTTGTATATTTAGGTACGTTTGAGTCACTTTGCCACATCTATTCTGATACGTACGGGTCTTTGGTTATGTTTTTTTTAATAAATTGAATAAAATAGTACAGCGAGCGAAACATTTTCTAGATAATTTCTCATCGTCTGGTAATTTCCACCTTCAAGTTATTTTGCTAAGCGTTTTTCTAAAACTACACATTTCACATCGTCAGTCAACTTGCCACTTTCAAGTTATTTCACAACATGAGACCATTTCCCAAATTCTGCTAACTTTCCAACGTCAGTCACGGTGAAAGCTTGAACATGGGTCATATCAATGGACTATGTGTGTCATTGACAGAAGAAAGGAGATTTAGCGGAAGTAGAATTCAACTATTTTCAATATGGCGTGCTAGGATAAATTTAGCGTGGAAATCTGTCTTTAAAATTAGCATCGTCACAAATCTCGTCGGTGTTAGTAGAAAACTTTTGATTGCAGCACAAAATAACAATTTGCCAAGACCTCTTCGTAACACTGGATATTTTGAAGTTCGTTGGGCAGAGTTTTTGCAAAGGTTTTTAACGGATGACGGATGGTTCTTAAAAAATATCAAAAAATGTGTCAATCGAATTATATTTGTATGTTAGATTTGATTCAGATAAATTAAAAAATAATTGAGCGTTTGCGACTGTATGAAGATTCGGCGGTCGAGTCAGGAATGGAAGAATTGTTTCTGTCAAGAGTGATTACAAAAGGAAATATCACAAAGTTTTTTGGTCACAGATTAAACACGAATACTAATCGACAACACGGTGGTTACACAACTTCTTTCACACAATCAAAAAGACCTGATCATAAATTATGTAATTCAGCATCTAATCTTACGTTTCCAAAAAGATGACACTCTACAATCGGCTATAAAACCAATAGGTGAAATGTCTTCCTCCGCCACCATACATGAACTTAGAAAGTGTCACTCTTCCATAATTCCCGACTTAGACAAACAATTGTTTTTGTCTGAGTATTATGAAGCAGCCGAAATGTTAAATTCGTATCAATGTGAACATCCGCTTACCGCGCTGCAGAAATTAATCGAAATACGGCCTGATGTGTTTAACACTGTGAAATGCGCATTATCTAGTACATTGGCAACCAAACGTCACTCGGCAGACGTAGAGCGGTTGATTAGTAAGTGTTATAGAAATTTTCTAATTTCTCTTATTTGAAAACACTAACAAGCCTAAAGACAAAACACACATATACTCTACGGAGAACAGTGATAGAGTCAAAATTGTGTTATATTTCTCGAAATAGTTTCAGTGAAGTTCTACATGTCATAGGAAAATGGTGTTTATAATGTGGTATTAATTTTTGAAAATAAACAAATCGTTTGTGCATCATTTTACTCTAAAAAATGAAACTTAGCCACCATGACTTTGTCACTATGACTCGACCGTTGATGCCAGTAGAATATGTTGTTTGTATTCAGGCTATTAAGTAAAAACGCTACTGTACTTTCCAGATACATACAACAAGTTCAAAGACGATGACCGTTTTTCATTATCTCCAGTCACTTTGTCAAATTACCTACATATTAAGACAAACAGTTTGATCCAGTTCCTGCTATTCGATACTGGATGAACAAAAGGAAGAGACGACCAAAAAGTAGTGATAAAGTACGGGAACAAGAATGGTTGAGAGGAGTATTTCAGGAGGCAACAAAATCTGATGACAGAGAATGCCATATAAAAGTGGAGTTCTAATTTTTTGTTTTAACTATCGTGACGACATTTTTACAATTGAGTCAATCAAATGTTGTTCACAACAGAATGTATTGCTTTAAATGTTTTACTAAAATGTAAGAAATAAATAAGTGGAAATTAAAGAAACCGAAAAGTTTGTATTTCATTTTACATTAGTTTAATAATAAGTGTGTTTACTTTCACGAAGTTTCACTAAGTTTCCCGAAGTTTCACTAAGTTTCCCGAAGTTTCACTAAGTTTCCCGAAGTTTCACGAAGTTTCACTAAGTTTCACGAAGTTTCCCGAAGTTTCACTAAGTTTCCCGAAGTTTCATTAAGTTTCCCGAAGTTTCATTAAGTTTCCCGAAGTTTCACTAAGTTTCCCGAAGTTTCAAAAAGTTTCACTAATAATAGGCCCTGTTTCAAACTGTTCTTTGTGAGACACTGAACTAAGTGTTACGGTGTGAGAGACCTAATACATTGCTGGAAGTAACAAATCCGGTATTAAAAAATTATTGCTAGCATACAAAATTATCGAAAGTGAAGTCTTGTGCTTCAACAAAAGTAACCGTTTAGAAACAAGTGTATTTAAGGAAAGGTAATTCGAATGGTTGCTCATTCTGCCTTTATGTCTGCTGATATACACATAGTCATGACATGACATAGGTGTACAGATGAAATCACATACCCTGGTATGTGAGGGCGTGATACGCCGAAATCAGCATTTTGTTATTGTCCATTGTTTCGTCCCTTATAGGTATAGTACCCTTCATAAAAGATGGAAAGTAAAAAATCCCTTTTATTTAGTTCGTGTATTCTAATATTTTTGGTCAAAAATCCAAGCTATACAGAGCTAACAGAGATTTAAAGTGGACGTTTTGTTTTTTATGTTTTGTGCTCTGAAAAAAATTAAAACCGAAAACTGAAGTGAAAAGTAAACTCAAATCATTAAATCTTGTCTATTTGTTAATATGTGCAGCACAGTGTAATTCATTTTGTTAACTTTAATTCAAGTGTCTTGACGGGTCTTTCAACAAAATGGTTAACGAAACATTGAAATACGACTTGGAACACACGATTCGCACGAATTACACACAAATATTTATTTTGTTACATTTTTTCTGGAATAAAAAGCAAAAAAACCTCTTACAGAGGAGGTGTGACGCAAGTCTTTATGCCTGCTTACAAAAGCTGTGAAATCAGAAAAGTGTGACGCATTAATCAACTAAGGTAAAACTATTTTCTTCCAGTTACAAAAGTTCTGAAATCAGAGGGGGTGACGCATTAAGCTTCGATTCGCAACAAAAAATTTTAAACAAAATTATGTTGAGTTCAAAAAATTGCGTCACTAATGCCAGACCCA
>CM055403.1:125564925-125583517 GCA_029228625.1 Pseudolycoriella hygida
CTCGAAAACGGCTCAATAACTTTTCTTGAAATTTTGCAGGAACCTTCGGGTGGGCATTCTACGCCATATGAAATTTTAAAAAAGGGAGGATACCGGCCTCGTTTAGGCGCCCGCCAGGGCTCTTAGAAGGCGCCATATAAAGCCCATATGTATGTGTTTGTGTGTGTAATTTGTATGATAGCACATTTTGTATGAGGCAATGGTTGTGTGTTCGAGATAGAGGTTTGGTGTCAAAGGGGAAATTGTTGGGTTGGGTATGTAGTGTATCAGGGTCGCCGCCAAAATGGCGGAATATAGGCGGGGACTCAAAAAAAAACTTTTGTTATGTTGTAGAGGAAGTTGAGGGGAGCATCTTCGCCCATAGTAGTAGTAGCCGCCGCACATCGGTTTGGCGACAGCGGCGGCTCAAAAAAAACTTTTGATATTTTGTAGAGGAAGTTGAGGGTATGAATTTCTTTTCGCCTGAAATTTCTTTCGCCGGAAATTTTGTTTATTATTATTATTATTATTAATATTATTTATCACAACAAAAACTCTTTTTAAAAGGAAAACGTGACACAAGTCCTCGTCCCTTCTTCCAAAACAACTGATATCAATTTGGGTGAAATTTTTTCATTTTCGATTAAAGAAATGCCGAACCTCCCAACGTAATAATTTTTCTGCGCTTTCAGATTTCGCACGTCAAATTTGACTACCCGTACTCCACACATCACGGAACAGAAAAACTATAACATTGGGAGGTTCGGCATTTGTGACGCATTTTTTTAATCAAAAGTGAAAATATTTCAAAAGAATTTTTTGCGTTCCAAGCTGTAAGTGTCACCCAAATTGATATCAGTTGTTTTAAAAAGGGTTTTTGCTGTGATCAATTATTCAGCAAGTTCAACAAATCGGAAATACCGAAAATAAAATGACTTTTACCGACAGTAAATGTAATTGATAGACCAGAAAAATAAATTACCGGAAGTAAATTTAATTTTACCGGAAAAAAGGGATCGAAATAAAATTAGAAACTACATACCTGCTGCTAAATTAAACGATCGACCAAAAATTCAATCGATAGACTAAAAATGATAAATTACCTACTACAAAATGTTTCTGATCGACCAAAATTGATCGGTTTGACCGAAAGAAAGTGATAGAACAAAAATTCAATTCTACCGAACAGAAAAAAGAATTTACAGGAATTAAAACATATTTTACCGGAGACATTTGATCGAAATAAAATTCGAAATTACCTGCTGTTAAGTTAAATGATCAACTGACAAAAAAATTGATATACAGTTTTAAAGGTGCGATAGACCGCAAATCGATCGATGATAGACTGAATTTAAAAATAATTGATCATCTGACCGAATGCTTAACCGAATTCATAAATAAACGACTGCATACTAAACTCCATTAGAGACTCAAAAAGAATCATAAACTCACTTAAGTACATGATCGGCCGGAATCGATGGGTACATTACATTTTGGGCTTATGAAAACAAAAAATATTGTTTTAAAAAATTTAGGAATGCATTTTATTCACTAACTGTTGAAAATCGAGTATATTCTAGGCCTCTACTTAGGGTCCCAGGACGGCCCTGGCCCTTTTGCTATGTTGTAGAGAAAATCGAGTAGGACCTTTTTGTCCATGGAAATATGGGTCCTAGGCTTCTACATAGGGCCCTAGGTCAGTCCTAAATTTGTTTTTGCTATGTTGCAGGGAAAATTGAGTGGAACATTTTGTCTCATGGAAGTATTGGTCCTCGACCCCTCCTTAGGGTGACATGTCGGTCCTCTGAGGGCCCCAACCCAAAATATTTTTTTAGGTAAAATTGATGGTACTATTTTTGCCCAAAGAAGTATAAGTCAGAGACCGAAAGTGACCGGAAATGAACAGTAGGTTGTTAGAACAAAAAAACAATTTTAGCTGACTTCATTCCTATCAGCTATTCAGCAACTTACTTCTACATACAAGTTTATAATAATGCGACTCATATGCACAGAGAATAAATTACTTGCTCTTTGTTCATTGTAAGGGCAGGACTTATTATTTTCTTCGACCAATAAGATTTATTTCACTACATAGGTGACCAATACCGGACAAGAACCGAAATGAATAGGAAGTGACAGTCAATGAACCGGAAGTGACAGTAAATGAACCGGAAGTGACAGATCGTTTGCTTAGGGCCCCAGGTTTCATCTAAGTGCTGTACTTTGGACGGGTTTTTCTCTATTGCCATTTCGGCAATTTTAAAATGTAATCAGTAATTTAATATCACGGGAATTCTTGCAAGGGGAATTGATTGAATGGGTTTCGTATGGGTCCGCGAAGCTTATGTTTTTATTTTAGATTGTAACATAAAAAAGTTACGGATTAAAATTCGAATGAACTTGCCTGCTCGGTTTCTAAATAGAAATGAAAAAATATTTAACAAGTTCAAGTGTTAGATTAGACAACGTTTTTAGCGGTAATCTTCCGGTAAAATATAATTTAATTTCGATTTCAGGTCGATTGTTCTTTTCCGTTAAAATTTAATTTATTTTCGGTAAAACGTCGATCAATCAATTTAACAACAGATGGTTTCGATCACTTTTTCCGGTAAAATGTAATTCATTTCCGGTAATTTTTTTTCGGTTCGGTAAAAATAAATAATTGCTCTATCAGTTTATTACCACCACATTTCTTCATCGAATTTTTTTTCGATGAATTTCATTGATTCATTGTTAATTGTACGATCTACAAATATTTGTACATTTGAATGACTAATATGTTTAAACTATTGATTTTTCTACCTGTCTCATTAGTTAACCCACCCCTTAGTGCCAATGAAACTTATTTGTAAAACAATTTCTTTGATTCTTCATAATCATTCTTATAATCAACAAATTCGAAATAGTTACGATTGGGCGAAAGCCCTTCGTTCTCAATAGTTTAACTATCGTCACAATGGTTCAACTATCGTCACAATAGTTCAACTATCGTCACAATAGTTCAACTATCGTCACAATAGTTCAACTATCGCCACTATACTTCAACTATAGCCACGACAGTTCCAACTATCGGCACGACAGTTCCAACTATCGGCACGATAGTTCCAACTATCGCCACAATAGTTCCAACTATCGCCACGATAGTTCCAACTATCGCCACGATAGTTCCAACTATCGCCACGATAGTTCCAACTATCGCCACGATAGTTCCAGCTATCGCCACGATAGTTCCAACTATCGCCTCGATAGTTCCAATTATTGCCACGATAGTTGCAACTATCGTCACGATAGTTTAACAATTGCCACGATAGTTCAACTATCGTCACTATAGTTCCAGCTATTGTGACGATAGTTCATCTATTGTCACTATAGTTCCAACTATCGTCACGATAAATCAACTATGTAACATCGAGATAGTTAAAGGTCGTCTGCGCACAATGCTTACGAAGACGACACACACTGTACGGCCACATCTTGAATTCGCTTGTTCCATCTGGTCACCTCACCACGACATACATGTCCAGTCACTCGAAAGTGTACAACGCAAATTCGTGCTCTATGCCAACCCTAATCGATACGCTGATCCGAACGCTGAAAGTTTTCGTCTTCGCCCATGCGACGACGAACAAATTCAGCTGTATTTTTCATTCACGACGTGCTGACCGGCAAGGTGAACTCCCAACCGCTTCGTGACACGATCACTCTTCACGATGGAATTAGAGGTCTGCGCAACCTGGACATTGTTCGTATCGATCTGTGCAGACATGAATATTCGATGTTTTCGCCATTCAACTTTGCGTGCCGTCTATTCAATTTAGCTGCAGCTCATGTCGATCCTACTCTATCGTCAAAAGAATTTCGCCGTAACGTGTTGGAACTGGAAGACACCGTATTCGGTACCTTTGCCTCCTGTGACTGACGATCATCGGTTTTTTCATTATTTTCACCGCTTTATTGTCAATCTGGATTTTCAGCTTTTGGCTCTTTATCTCGTATACTTGACGACAGCATGATGGATTCTGATTACTTTTCTATTTTATAATTTCATCGTTCTACTACTTTTCAACTACTCCAGCCCAAATTGAGGTTTTTGATGAATAACTTCCAGATCCTTGGTCGCACATAGTCCATCTTCGAACTTAGCCTCATGAATTTGATTCCGCGACGATTAAAAAAATTATTTTGAAAATCGGTTAGGAATTACTCAAGTTATCGTGCGTACAACGAAAAATGGTAACAGACATTTAACGTTTTTCATAACAGTTCATTCATACACATACACATAGTGGTGTGGTAACATACATTTTTCGGTATTTTCTGGTGTAACACCCTTAACTTTCAGCCAGTTCTTCGGTCTAGTTTGAACCGCCGAAGAGTGCACATCAAATTCAATTTCGTTCATTACAAAGACTGTCATCAATTTAAATTGCAATTTCAGTAAAGTTTTCTAATAAACAATTCATTTGAAAGGTAAATATTTTTCATTCTAATATCCTTAATAAATTTAATAAATATTGCAAATGTGTTGCAATGGTGAAATTAATCTAAAGTATTTTGTTTAATGGAACTACTTTGGTTCGTAAAGTGTGGAATAACGGGTAATTTTTCTTCTTGCATCGGTGTTTCTGTTGTTGGGATTATTTTGCAACTTTGTGATATTCGGTGTTCCTACCTGTGTTTCTTTGACGTGATGTAATAAACGCCTAGGTAATCTTGGCATCTGTGCAGGACCTATACGCGTAAATAGTGTAGTGACCTTAGTAAGCACTGTGGTTGTTTTCACTGATTAATTGTTTAAAGTGTACAACCACCAAAAAATTCTTAATTGGCAAATAGGAACCCATTCTCATCAGTGCCATTCATTTACACACAGGAATTTAATTTATTAAATAAATAAAGGCAAAGGAAAACAAAGTCTCGATATAGGTTCTTACGGATCGGTCTGTGATCTAATTGGGCTACAGATTCCCGCGCTGGAGCGTTTTTGAAATGCAAAGCTCTGCGCCGATTCCCATCCCTATAACCGACTTCCGAATCCAAATCCAGAAATCTGTAAATAAAAACAGAAACAAGAAACATATATGTCCCAAGAATTGACAACACCAAATAAATTCGGGACAGGGTGTATAGAGACCGAAAGCGCGCGAAATTTACTTCGGATAATTATTGGCATACGCTCTACACCCACAATACAGATTTTACTTGTATAGTAATAACAAACAAACATTTACTCATTTCTCACCATACGTGAAAGTATAGAGAACGAAAGGGCACGAAGTTTTTCTCAAAAAACTTCGGTACTTTCTCTTCGACTACAAACACGATCTGGATCTGTGGAGAAATTGAAATACCGAATATGCAATATTGAACTATTTCGCTCTTTTCCGTATGTGCAAGTGTACAACGCATCACATCGTTCTAAATCATCGGCACACATTCTAATTTTACGCTCACATAATGGCTTGTTCAAAAGAGAAAAACGTTTCATCGAATGTAATTTGTATCCAACAAATAACTCCCCTGAATGTGTCTCAATATACGCAAATGCATCTTTCCGTGCGAAAAAGTTCGAGATACAATATGCAGAGCACACCACAATGGGGTTTGAATGTTACTGTTTGGTACAAATCATCCATGTCTTGATGGACTCTGGTAAAACTTTAAAACCCACAAACAACAAAAATATGCGACTACCACTGCTCATTTCCCCAGTATGTGACATCAATACACGAGCAATACAACTAATTTTGTCATTAACTACTCAATGGAAATACAAATTGATTAGACAAAATGTTACAATTGAATTGCGGAACTAGGCATCAGATCTATCGCAATTTCCTTACAATATTCAATCTCCATGTCAAATTTAACTATGGCTCACACAAGTATGTAAAAATACACACAAACATTAGATCTTTCCGTAATAACTCCCCAGCCCAAGTCATGTTAATAACATTAGAACTTCAACTCACTTATTTCGTTGAAAAAAGTGTGACATTTACGGAGGGGAACAAAATTCTGTATGAGTGTTGCATGTTTACGTCCCATGTTATAATTAACTAAATTGTAACTTGCAAGGATAGTAAAATTACTTACGAACGATTACTACTATCCCAATAACGTGCTCCATACATACACACAAATTATTCATTACTGAGCTCATTTAGTACGTCACGCCCCTTCAATGGGCCTAACACAAAAACAGAAGTGGATAATTTAAATAAGCCTCCGCTTTCGTCCAAGTCGAATGTTCCGCAAGCTTATTCCATTCACGACAAACTCATCCATCCTCTAAACATCGAGAGAAATAATGCAAAACCCAAAGATGGGAATTTTTCCACGAGAGAGTTCACTCACCCAAAAACTGGAAACCCCTACAATGGGAAATGTAAGTCCTCACCATATTTTTCGGAAGTAATGGAAGTAGCCCTTTCAAGGTTAGGGCTCACCCTTAAGGGAGGGTCCGGCCTAACTGGAATAATCTACAACAATGGACGTTAAAACCAAAGCCAAAAACAGAAATGCAAGAATGAGTGTGTCGGGTCAAGTCCTGACGAACTTGAAACTTGCACAAATTAATCTGCTCCATTGCAGAAAGGCCACGTACAACTTTCGTCATGGACTGAAAATGGAGCAGACAGATATATCCATAATTCAAGAACCTTGGGTTAAAGGAAATGGAAATGGAATACATGGTTTTGTGCAAATTAAATAACCGTCTTTTTAGACCCGTACGAAGAACGAAGTTCTTCGAAAAGGGGTCTTATGCGTTTACCACGACGTTTATAACCAGTCGAATTTCGACCCGGGAGTAGGGGGGAGCACCGATTATGGTCCTTAGATGACGAATCAGCAATAAAAAAAATGTTCGTCCGTCTGTCAACACGATAACTCGAGTAAAACTCAACCGATTTTCAAAATCTGTTTTTCCCTAAAAGAAAATCGAAAAATCTTTTATGGGATTGAATCTGGGCACTGTCGGCCCAAGCGCCACCAAGCTAGGGCCGTTTAAGTGATTTTTGGTCTTTTGTACATAACTCGAGTTAATCTTTTCTGATTTTCAAATTTTTTTTTGTTTGAAATACCTGGGCATAGCCGACAATTTATGGTAGAAATTTTTTTGAATTTGAGTCCTAGGACTTAGCTAGGGTACTAAAATCGAGTCTCTGCTAGGGCTCTATGTGTTTTTTGTCCATAACTCGGGCAAATCTTTTCCGATTTTCATCATTTTTTTTGTTTGAAAGATCTAGGCATGATCGACTGTTCATAGAAGAAACTTTTGCCTGTGATTAGGGCTCAAGTGGGTCATGTCGGTCCTAGGGTCGGCCCTAACCAAAAAAAATTTTTTTTGCTATGTTGCGGAAGAAATTTAGGGAAATATTTTTGGCTATGGAATTGTGTGTTCGAGGCCTCTACTTAGGGCCCTAGGTGAGTAGAACATTTTTCTATATTTGGGGGTCAATTTTGTGCTTTCGGAAAGTTTTTTTACACTGTTTCTTCAGACGGGTTTTTCAATATTGCCCTATCGGCAATTTCCAATAAAACTTATTGTGGACGCAATTTCATACACTAAAGAGTTAAGGCAATATTTACTTAAATACGTTCGAGTCTCTTCGTAACATCAACTCTGTTTGCATATGTATTCTGATATGAACGTGTCCCTTCATATGTTTTATAATAAGAACGGCACCAGAACGAGAGCGGCCATCCACGTCTCGGAAAATCTAAGCGCTATGATACTAAGTCAATTGTCGAATGATGATTTAGTAGTAGTAAGGATTAGTAGTGGAAATGAAGAGGATGGAGATTTCATTTTTGTATCAGTGACTATGACTCCAAGGTAATACCACCGGGTTGTAGATTACGGTCGAGCGGAAGCAGCGGAAGGCATTCCCATCATTATAGGTGCGAACTCTAATGTACACCATACCATATGAGGTAGTAATGAAACAAATGGAAGAGGGGAAAAGCTGGATAATTACTACATGGGGTGAAAAGTCCGCGGCCTCACATAGAGATGGCGTCATTACTTCAGAATTTTTGTTAACATTCAGTAGTACCACCCTTTACTTGTCTACAGCCAAAATTTCCTGACATTTGGTGTCATAGTTTTCGAATTACTGTCAATAGAGTGACGCAGGTTTTTGTTGTTCGTAAAAAATGGAAAATAATGAATTCCATGTGTTGATTAAACATTGTTTCTTAATGGGAAAAAAATGCGGTGCAAAGCAAAGAATGTCTGGATAAGTGTTATGGCACATCTTCTCCGTCGTATACAACGGTCAAGAAGTGGCATGCTGAATTTAAACGAGGTAATACAAGCACCGATGATGCCCCACGTTCAGGACGTCCAAGTGAAGCAGTTACTGAAGAAAACATCAAAAGAATCCATCGTATTGTTTTGGCTGATCGGAAAGTTAAAGTTAGTGAAATAGCTGACATCCTCAAAATATCAACAGAACGGGTGCGACACATTTTACACGAGTATTTGGACATGAAAAAGCTTTCTGCGCGATGGGTGCCGCGTTTTCTAACAATTGATCAAAAGCAGCACCGTCTTGACGATTCAGAGCGTAATTTAGCTTTGTTCGAGCGTAATCCAACGGAGTTTTTGCGTAGATTTGTCACGATTGATGAAACGTGGATTCATTACTATACACCAGAGTCCAATAGACAGTCTGCAGAGTGGTTAGAATTTGGTCAAAGCCGACCGAAGCGCCCAAAGGCACAGCGTTCTGCAGGCAAGGTTATGGCCACGATTTTTTGGGATGCGCATGGCATAATATTTATCGACTATTTGGAGAAAGGAAAAACAATAACTGGCGAGTACTATGTCACATTATTGGAACAGCTCGACAACGAGATCAAGAGAAAACGACCGCATATGCAGAAGAAAAAGGTCCTGTTTCATCATGACAATGCACCAGCGCATTCATCCATAAAAGCAACTGTGAAACTGGACTCTTTGGGCTATGAATTACTCCACCACCCACCTTACTCTCCAGATCTGGCCCCCAGCAACTACTATTTGTTCCCAAACTTAAAAAGATGGCTACAGGGAAAAAGATTTTACTCTAATGATGAGGTGATATCCGAAACAGAGGCCTATTTTGCAGGGTTGGAGAAATCCTATTATACCAAAGGTATCCAAATGTTGCAGGACCGTTGGACTAAGTGCATTTCCCTTCAGGGAGACTACGTTGAAGAATAAAATTAATTTCATATGTAAAAGTTAGTTCTTTCATTGCAAGGCCGCGGACTTTTCACCCCATGTAGTATTTAGTAAACTTAACTCAATATTTTTACGAACTTTTAAAGGAATTTTTGTTATTTTTCAAGTCCCACATCCATTGGTCCCACAGACTTGCTTGTGTTTGCGAACTTGTAGAAATAAGAGCTTAAACTGAGTTTATCATATGTTCATGTGTGTGACAGAAAAGTCTCTATGTAAATCCTGTAAATCATTCAAAGGGATTCTTTTGAAAAAGAGCCTGTCGAAATCGGATGCATCTCGCAGCGGTTTTTTTATACTGTCCTGGATAGGTACTGGTCCCTAGAAGCCAAAAATATTTTTTAAAAAAATCGTCGATGTTTGTGTGGCTATTGAGAGGTGTTCAAAAACCGAAAACATGCACTTTTCTTACAGAAATGTCTCCGGCTACAAGAAGCACACAAGGTCGTCGGAAAGGTAATACAACGTAGTTTCGGGACAAAAGGGTCTTGTTGGGTTTAAAATTCACCCACAATGAAGTTATGAGCAGTTGAAAGTAGGGGTAAAATTTTGATTATTTCGGCTAACTTCAAACCATTCCTGTGCATCCGAAAAACGTCACTCGGCATTCGAGAGCACAAATTCAGGCCTTAATTATAGACTGTCTGCCCCTTCCAGCACGAATGCGGGGGGGGGGGGGCTGACGACATGCACCTTTCAATTTGTACTCATCATTAATCTCGAATATTTTGTTTACTATTCGTGTTGTTAGTGTGTGTTATGTACTTATTGTTATCATGACTGTCAAACCAATTGAATGTCAACAAGTATTCAAGATTAATGATGAGCCCAAATTAAAAACATTTTTTTAATTGAACCATAAGTACAGGATTTTAACAAATCACACTAGATAATTTCTATTTTGATTTTTAGAATTTTGTACTGGTTTTCAATCAAATTCATCGTATAAATTAATTGTTTACAAAGTGACCAAACAAACCTGCACAACAGGGCAATATGGAGGGTATTTTTGATGGTCTAACAAACAATTCTGTAAAATCAATGAACGAAAACACAATTCTTTTGACGCTCTATAACAAATATCCATTTTTCGGAAACACCAAACTTCTTTCAACACAAAAAAGTCACTAATTTTGTTACAGGCCCCACGTCGATCAACAATTTTGAAAGTATGAAAAACGTCAAACTAAATGATTTCATTATGTGCGTGCAATATTCAATGCATTATATTTCAGGTGACAATAAACGGGAATTGCGGGAAATCGACACCTTTTTGAGTAAAAAGTCAAAATTGATATCATTTGTCCTACTCATAATTTGGTTGTTAGAGTGCTCCTTTTTGTTATTCAATTGTTATTCAGGGCAGCTGAATTTTTATTTCAAAATAATAATGAAAAGGTTTTTATACATCGAGTTAGTATACAATAAAAAAACAAATATTCAAAATAATTTAAGTGGAGGGTCAATATGTTATGCAATGATGTTAACATAGAATCGTATTCAAATTCACACAATACATGACACTTCTGGGACGAAAAAAGTGGACAGAAATAAGTGGACCAAAAGTAGACTAAAATATTGGCGTTTTGCGTTTTTAACTAAAAAATCTACACTTGAACCTCTTTTGAGACAAATTTATTATCATCACATAATGTAAGCACAACTGTGAAACCAATGTGAACACAAAACAGTTTCTTTTAAATTCCTGTAAAAAAATACTTGGTATTATTGGTAATTTCTAATTTCTTTAACTACAATTAATTTTCTTTTTAGAACGAAGTTTTTCGAAAAGGGGTCTTATGCGTTTACCACGACGTTTGTAACCACCCCAATTTCGACCCGGGAGTAGGGGGAAGCATCGATCACGGTCCTTTGATGACGAATCAACAATAAAAAAAATGTCCGTCCGTCCGTAAAACTCAACCGATTTTCCCTGAAAGGTAATCGAAATATCTTTTATGGGATTGAATCTGGGCACTGTCGGCCAAAGGGCCGCCGAGCTAGGGCCGTTTAAGTGGTTTTTGGTCTTTTGCACATAACTCGAGTAAATCTTTTCCGATTTTCATAATTTTTTTTGACAATTTATGGAAGAAACTTTTTTGGATTTGAGTCCTTGGACTTGGCCTGGGCGTCAAGAACGAGTCTATGCAGGAGCCATACGTGTTTTTTGTACATAGTTCGAGTAAATCTTTTCCGATTTTCGTAAATTTTTTTTAATCGACAGGTTAAAGCCCAACAATTTGTAGAAGAAACTTTTTTGAGATTATCCCCTAGGATATAGCTAGGGTACTAAAAACGAGTTTCTGCTAGCGCTCTACATTTTTTGTACATAACTCGAGTAAATCTATTCCGATTTTCAAATTTTTTCTTGATCGAAAGGTCTAGGATTGTCTCCCGTTTTATGGAAGAAATTTTTTTGATTAGAAACCCTTGGACTCAGTCAGGACCCTAAAACTGTGTTTCTACTAGGGCCCAACTTGTTTGCTTACATAAGCTGGATAAATCCTAACTGATTTTGTTGATGCTTTCTCTATTTGAGAGGTAATCGAGTACCGAATTATATTCTAAAACAAATTTGGACCCGGTGCCTGTGCTTAGGGCTGAAGTGGGCCTCAGGTCTGTACGAGGGTCTTTCCTAACCAAAAAAATTTTTTTTGCTATGTTGCAGAGCAAATTGAGGTCTAGGCTTAAGGTCGGTCCTAAGGTCTGCCCTAGACAAAAAAAATGGTTTTTCACTATGTTGTAGAGAAAATGGAAGGAAATATTTTTGTCTATGTAACTCTTTGTCCGATTGAGGACTCTTGTTGTAGAAAAAATTGTGATGAACAATTTTGTCTATACGGGGGTCAATTTTGTACTTTCGGAAGGCTTTTTTTACATCGTTTCTTCGGACGGGTTTTTCAATATTGCCCTCTCGGCAATTTCCAATACAATTTAATGTCGACGTAATTTCATACACTTAAGATTTAAAGCAATATTTACTTAAATACGTTCGAGTTTTTTCGTAACATCAATTCTGTTTGCCTATCTATTCTGATACGTACGGGTCCCTTCATATGTTTTCTGTTATATTCGCTTTTAGTTTTTAAAAAATAATTTAATTGTTGTCTTCAAATAAACATTTCCCGCAACTTCCTGCTGGGGGACGAATATTGTGTGGGAATTAAAAAAGAAACGAAATCATTTAAAAGTTCATAAAATATTGACGTAAGTTTAACGACTGATCTAATGATATCGAATAGGGGAAAAACCAACTTTTGCCAAGTCGGCTAGAAGGGAATGCATATGTGTTACTATGGTATCCTGTAGCCTGGCGGAGAGAATTCACGCATGGGAAGTAGTCGATGAAGAAACTTACTTAGATCACAAGCTGATTAAGTTTCGTCTTAGTGGGTAATTTTCGGGTAGAAAACCGTACAGGAACCCGAGAAGGACAAATTGGGACTCCTATAGGAGAGTGCTAAAGGCACAACTAGATACGACGGTCTTCTATGAACGTTAGATTAGAGTTGAATTTTTTGGGTTTCGGCACCTGGATCGGGATCCTTTGTACCACCCCCTCCCATTCTTCTTTATTATTCAAAAAAATAAAATCATAATCAAAACAAATAAATTAAATGGAAAAAGAAAATGAAAAATAAATCGAACTTTCAATTCAGACTGATCTTATAGGTCGTAGGTCTCTGCAATAAATTTTATTTCAACATGAGGACCATGACTTTGACCAATTCCAGAATATGCTCTTCGTTCGGAATTTATTTTCGGTAAATCCCATTTCTGTTTTTATTTTGCTTTTGATATCCCTGACCCTTCGGCGATTGAGTTTGATAGCTCTGACCTCTCGATGCGAACTTGCTGAAATAGTTTGGACATGAATTGCACGGCTGCGTTCCAATCCATCCGTCCGAACAATTCTTGTGGGCTGGCTCTCTTCCATAGGGCTGCTTTCCCATGACCTTTCTAACGTGAGGCTGGTACCCTTGGTTTTCATAACCCTTAGGGACAGACCTGTCTCTGTGGACTGGTCCAGTCCCTGTGGGGTAGGGGCTGGACAATCCCTGAAATCGTTTTATTTTATCAAAATTGAAATTCTTATTATTATTTCCTTTTGGGTTTTAAGTTGGGTCGAGTAACCGTTTGGGCTTCATTGGGCTCGAAAGCAGTTGGGTTTACTGCTGGTGCCGAACCTTCTTCCCGCATGATGGGTGAAACCGTTTGCCTTTCCCTTTCCATTAAAACATCAACTTGACCTAGAATATAATTAAATTTCATTCCACGACTTTGTATGTTTTGTAATGATCTATTATCCATTCTCAAGAATATAGTGGGTTTTGTGGCTCTTTTGAACCTTCGATGAGCTATTCGCCATTCAGTCGTATCCACCCACTCATTCAAGCGAGCAAAGGCGTTTAGAATAAAATCATTTGGTTTTGTGGTGGGAAGTGTACTATTGTTTGGCGAGGATACTCATTTCGTTTATAGAACAGTTTTAGTCTTTAGTCAACGTTATAGTCGAGTTGTAGTTCGGGATCGGTTTCTCTACCATTTCCGCCAACCAAGCGGCACAAGTAGAGTCGAGACAGTCAATATGAATACCGTCTATTTCGATTCTGCAATCCTGTACAATTTGGGGTTTGCGGTCTACGAGACAGATTTTAAGTTTGAGCTCTTTCGACCCAGGAATCGTTGTTACATGGCCACTAGAAGAGACTTGTTTCAATTTTTAGACCCGTACGAAGAACGAAGTTCTTCGAAAAAGGGTCTTATGCGTTTACCACAACTTTTGTAGACTGTCGAATTTCGACCCGGGAGTAGGGGGAGCAACAATCATAGTCCTTAGATGACGAATCAGCAATAAAAAACATATGCAGGGGACCCGTACGTATCAGAATAGATGCGGCAAACAGAGTTGATGTTACGAAGAGACTCGAACGTATTTAAGTAAATATTGCCTTAACCCTTTAGAGTATGAAATTGTGTCCACATTAAGTTGTATTGGAAATTGCCGATAAGGCAATATTGAAAAACCCGTCCGAAGAAACGGTGTAAAAAAACCTTTCCGAAGGCACAAAATTGACCCTCAAATATACAAAAATGTTCTACTAAATTTTCTCTACAACATAAAAAAAAAACTTTTTGTGGGCAAGGGTCGACCTTAGTACCTAGGGCCCTAAGTAGAGGCCTCGGACACACAATTCCATAGCCAAATATGTTTCCCTCAATTTCCTCTGCAACATAGCAAAACAAATTTTTTTGGCTAGGGCCGACCTTAGGACCGACATGGCCCTAAGCACAGGCAAAAGTTTCTTTTATAAACTGTTGCTCATGCCTAGATCTTTCAAACAAAAAAAAATTGAAAATCGGAAAAAATTTACTCGAGTTATGTACAAAAAATACATAGAGCCCTAGTAGAGACTCGATTTTAGTGCCCTAACTAAGTCCAAGGACTCAAATTCAGAAAAGTATCTTCCATAAATTGTCGGCTATGCTCGGGTCTTTCGAACAAAAGAAAATTTATAAAATCGGAAAAGATTTGCCCGAGTTATGGACGAAAAACACATAGAGCCCTAGCAGAGACTCGATTTTAGTGCTCTAGCTAAGTCCACGGACTCAAATTCAAAAAAGTTTCTTCCATAAATTGTCGGCTATGCTCAGGTTTTTCAAAAAAAAAATTTTTTTTGAAAATCAGAAAAGATTTACTCGAGCTATGTACAAAAGACCAAAAATCACTTAAACGGTTCTAGCTTGATGGCCGAAACTTTCACAACATCTCTTTCTAACATTCATGTAACTTTAATTTGATATTTATAATTCAAAATTTAGACGTGATAGAGAAATTTTGAGAACAGATTCTGATTCTAGAGAAAAAACGGGTTGGAGGTTTTCGGAATCATATTTGCTATTTGCTACAAAAATAGTATCGAGTAGTGTTATTAATGAATAGAGTGTGGAATAGAGTGAAATGCGTGAATTAATTTTTTTTCAGAAAAATGGTAAATTTGTCTGATCAAAATATTTTGCTCAGAGAATGAAAATTACTCATTCACCATTCAAGAAAATATGGAATTGGTCAAAAAATCGTACTACTGTTTCGCGTAAAACCGTTTCTTCCGTAATACCATTTTCTCCTTACTATCGTTTTCCCCGTACTACCATTTCTCCATACAACCGGTTACCCCCGTACTGCTTCTTTCCCCGACCTGCCCCACCAATACTGGTGGCTTTTACTAACAAAACTCTAAGACTTTGCCAAAGAAACCTATGGTCTACCACCCATACATTCCAAGATATTTTTAAAAGCAAAAAAATTGACCCAATGCCCAACTGCATGACATTTTCACCAATGCTGGTGACTTCCACTAACAAAACTCTGAGACTTTGCCAAAGAAACCTATCACCCAACTCCCATACATTCGAACATAATTTTAAAAGCATAAAAATTGACCCAATGCCCAACTGCCCGACATTTTCACCAATACTGGTGACTTCTACTCACAAAACTCTGAGACTTTGCCAAAGAAACCAATGGTCTGTCTCTCATACCTTCCAAAATACTTTTAAAAGCATAAAAATTGACCCAATGTCCAACTGCCCGACATTTTCACCAATGCTGGTGACTTCTACTCACTAAACTCTAAGACTTTGTCAAAGAAACAAATGGCCTGTCTCTCATACATCCCAAGATATTTTTAAAAACATAAAAATTGACCCAATGTCCAACTGCCCGACATTTTCACCAATACTGGTTACTTTTACTAATAAAACTCTAAGACTTTGCCGAAGAAACCAAAGATTTAAACATCAACTAAAAAAATGTACATACAAAGAAAACCTATAAATCATTTCGTTCCATACAAATAATTCCTTACAAAGAAAATATTTGAATACGCCACATGATTTCATTTCATACAAATAAAAAAAAAAAAAATTGAATACGCCACACAATGCTTAAACATACGCCCCTCCTAAATACATTGAGAATATTACTGAATGAAGCCACGTGCATAAAATGGTTTTTTCGTTTATTCCTTTTCACCTTTACACACACACACACACATAACAATATATTTTCCCTGAAATTACTTGAACAAATTTCTCATACAAAATTACTAATCATTTTTCGTTGTATAAATGTTATACTTCACAGAAAGTACTCAGTTTTAAATGTAGAAATACCACTTTTCAATTGGCTTGAAAGTATCACCGGTTGGTGATGTCCAGCGCTAAGCGTCGTTGCAAAACGATGCTAGGTGCGGATGGCGATACTGTTCTTATATGGGAGACTGTACCCATAATGAGAGCGCTTTATTTTTGTTGGACTGCTTCATTGCGGTCCAGAATTAACAATAGGAACGACTCTCGTTCTCTGCCTCTAGGTTTCCCTTGTGGTTTTCTCTTCCCCTTCGAAGTTAGGTTTGCATTGCTTTTTTGGGTTAAAAAAAGCAATGCAAAAGGGCTTAGTTCCTCGGAACTCTTCAAGCAGGTCGGACGTAGATAGATTCGCATGGGAATTTTCTTTTGCATTGCGTTTTTTTTATTCATATAAGGCAATGCAAAACGACTTTTTGCTTTAGTTCCTCGGAACTCTTCAAGCAGGTCGGACGTATGTTGGTTCACGCTGGAAATTTGTGACCGACAATTTACAAACAGACAGACAAACCATTTCCCCCGCACAACCGTTTCCCCGGACAACCGTTTCCCCCGCACAAGCGTTTCCCCCGTACAACCGTTTCTCCCGTAATACCAGTTCCTCCTCACTACTGTTTTCCCCGTACTACCATTTAACCATTCTACCATTTCCCCGTACCAACATTTCCCCCGTACTACCGTTTCCCCGTACAAACGTTATTACCGTGCTACTTTTTCTCCGTACAACTGTTTCTACCGTCCTACAATTTCCTCCCCATTACTGTTTTCCCCGTACTACCATTTCACAGTTCTACCATTTCCCCCGCACAACCGTTTCCCCCGCACAACCGTTTCTCACGTAATACCAGTTTCTCCTCACTACTGTTTTCCCCTTACTATCATTTAACCGTTCTACCATTTCCCCGTACCAACAGTTCCACCGTACCACCATTTCCCCGTACAAACGTTATCATCGTGCTACTTTTTCTCCGTACAACCGTTTCACACGTCCTACAATTTCCTCCTCACTACTGTTTTCCCCGTACTATTATTTCACATTGCCTTTTTTTGATTCATATAAGGCAATGCAAAACGACTTTTTGCTTTAGTTCCTCGGAACTATTCAAGCAGGTCGGACGTAGATAGATTCACATGCGAATCTTCTTTTGCATTGCCTTTTTTTGATTCATATAAGGCAATGCAAAACGACTTTTTGGTTTAGTTCCTCGGAACTCTTCAAGCAGGTCGGACGTAGATAGATTCACATGCGAATCTTCTTTTGCATTGCCTTTTTTTGAATAATATAAGGCGATGCAAAACGAATTTTTGCTTTAGTTCCTCGGAATTCTGCAAGCGGGTCGGACGTAGATAGATTCACATGCGAATCTTCTTTTGCATTGCCTTTTATTGATTCATATAAGGCAATGCAAAACGACTTTTTGCTTTAGTTCCTCGGAACTCTTCAAGCAGGTCGGACGTATGGTGGTTCACGCTGGAAATTTGTGACCGACAATTTACAGACAGACAGACAAACAGACAAACTTTTGAATTTTATAATTTTAATAATATTTATAATGTTTCACACAGACTACAGTAATATTATACTTTGATGAGTCATGTTTAGTTTGTCTTCCTGTCAATGATGTAGTACCGTCCAATTTGTTTATAGTCAAGTTCAAATTTCTGAAATTATTTTTAATATTATGCGACTTCTAAATGTTTTCAAGTAAGAAAGTGTGAATAACTTTTGAAAAATACTTAATGTTTTTGTATTCTAGCCGGGCCCAACGACGAAATAATTTTTCTGTACCTTCAGTTTTTGCGCTGCAAAAATTTGAATTTTGTTTGTTATTGCGTAGATTGTTTAAGGTAAATGAAAATTTTTGCGTATAAAAACTGAAAGTATTGAAAAATTATTTCGCTGGTGGGTCCGGCATTTGTGAAGCAATTTTTTTAACACAACGTAATTTTGTTTCAAAGAAAGCGCTCTAATTTTTTCAGGAAATCAAAACTTTGAACACAAGGTTCCATTCAAACGAACTTCTGCGTATTTTCTGCGATAGCGTCACCTCAAGCGATATCATTAATTTTGGAAGCGGACTTACGGACTGCGTCACACTCTACCTTTAGAAAGGTTTTTGTTGTGATATCAGTCGTTTTGGAAGTTTTCAGTTGTTAAAAAAATTTCTATTTTTTGAAAAAAATTTTCTCAAAAAAGAAAATTTTCTTAGAAAGAAAATTTCTCCGAAAAAA